>NQII01002577.1:317182-339725 GCA_002778355.1 Clitarchus hookeri | reverse complement strand
GTGTTCAATCAAAGATTTAACACCCATAGTTTTGGAATCTGGCACACACATGAAAGACAATAAGCTGAAGGACATCGACAATATTTTGTGTAAATATTTCGTTAGAAAATGAAAAAAAACAGAGAAAGACCTTAACTTGTACTTGCAATTAGTTCAGTCTATAAGTGTTGACAGTTCTTCTACAAACAATGAATGTAAAAGTGATGCAGGCGATAGACCATTAGAAGATTCTCAAGAACTATGAATATAATGGATAAAATTGGCATTGTTAATTAAAGTTTTGATGGTTTCATGAAAATTACTTTGGCTCTATTATGATATTTGAAATGTTTTAGTATTAAAAAACTCTATCGTTTCTTAAAAACCATTTTTTTTTTAATTTATTGTTTTGTATGTGAACAACTCTGCCTTACTAAAATATAATATAAATTCGTTGCGACAACATTTGTTTCCATAATCCACTTTGTCCGATTTTTACTGTTCCAAATCCCACTTTGTCCTTTGGATATTTCAAAAATGCACTTTGTCCACTTTTTAAATTCCATTTTTACAAAAACTAACTTCTTTATTTTTATTTCCTCTGTAGGTTTAAACTACTTATTTAAACTATACGCCTTGGTAAGCGTTCTATCCTTCAGAAGATCTTCAGAGTAAAGGCACACATTTTTTCCTCTTTTGTGGAAATCAATTATAAAGGACAAAGTGGTGTTTGTAATTGGTCGCCTCAAAAGTTGTGCCTAGTGGCGTACTTGGCGGCACAAAAATGTGTTAATTTTTTTATCTAGCTACAGAATTTACAGAGGCCATGTTCCAACTGGCACTTTTTGTTCCGTTTTATCACAAAATCTGTGACATAATTTTGTAATTTTCGTTTTGCGTTTTGTCAACCTCAAAGCCGGCAAATTACTAAATCACCAACATAATAGATTCACATTTTTAAAACGTTAAAATACACATATAGGCGAGGTTATTAAAGTAATTAAATTGGTATTTTACTCACAATAATAAATTAACAAAGCAAGTTGCTGAAACATTAATGAAATATGTATTTTCTCATGACACAATAACTGTTAAATAAACATTACACAACATGTTTGTTTAATAAAATTTTCTTTAAATTTTAAGCTTACCTCTAACAACTTTGGGGAATAATTACTATTTATTTTAAGACTTCGTGGGCATTTATTTATGTGATAGGGATAATCCGAAAATAACGTAACGTGGCATACAAGACGGTGGAATGTCGTGGTGTGCAGAGTAAACTTTAATAAATGCTAAATACAAATTTTTAAAAACGAAACTCGAAACGAATTGGAACACGGCTAGAGTGTGTTATTTATGCGAAAAAGGAATAAGTAAGGTAACATCTTCCTGCCTTGGAAAAAAAACACATTGTCTTTAAATATAGTGGAAATGGGAGTGGCTGTTTCGTTCATATTACAGTTTATTCCATGTCCTCATGTTCGGATAAAATTAATACATTGGGTTTGAGGTAAAAAAAAGAAACGTAAACAGTGCAAATATCCAAGATACTACACTAGAGAGCAAAAAAAAAAAACTGGTATAGGCGTGCGTATACAAATAACAGGTATGGAACCAATCAGAGTAACGCGATGCGGTCGGCAGTGCCTATGTAAGACAATAAGCGTCTGGCAAAGTTCTAGATCGGTTACTGCTGCTACAATGGCAGGTTATCAAGATTTAAGTGAGTTTGAACGTGGTGTTATAGTCGGCGCACGAGAGATGGGGCATAGCATCTCCGAGGTAGCGATAAAATTTGGATTTTCGCGTACGACCATTTCACGAGTGTTCTATGAATATCGGGAATCCTGTAAAACATCAAATCTTCGAAATCGCTGCGGCCGGAAAAGAGATCGTGAACGAACGGGACAAATGACGAATGACGAAAATCATTAAACGTGACAGAAGTGAAACCCTTTCTCAAAAAGGCGCTAATTTCAATGTTGGTGCATCAACAAGTGCCAGCGTGAGAACTATTCAACGGACCATCATTGATATGGGCTTTCGGAGCCGAAGGCCCACTCGTGTACCGTTGTGGACTGCACGACACAAAGCTTTACGCCTCGCCTGGGCCCGCCAACACCGCCATTGAACTGTTGATGATTGGATACATCTTGCCTGGTCTGATGAGTCTCGCTTCCAATTGTATTGGGTGGATGGACGTGTACGGGTATGGAGACATCCTCATGAATCCATGGAACCTGCATGTCAACAGGGGACTGTTAAAGCTGTTGGAGGCTCTATCATGGTATGGGGCGTGTGCAATTGGTGTGAAATGCGACCCCTGATACGTCTAGATACGACTCTGACAGGTGACAGATACGTAAGCATCCTGTCCGATCACCTGCACCCATTAATGTCCATTGTGCATTCCGATGGACGTGGACTATTCCAGCAGGACAATGCGACACCCCACACGTCAAGAGTTGCTATTGAGTGGCTCCAGGAACATTCTTCTGACTTTAAACACTTCCATTGGCCACCTAAATCACCAAACATCAACATTATTGAGCATATCTGGGATGCCTTGCAACGTGCTGCTCAGAAGAGATCTCCACCGTCTCGCACTCCTATGGATTTGTGGACTGCCCTGCAGGATTCATGGTGTGAATTGCCTCCTGCATACCTTCAGACATTAGTTTAGTCTATTCCACGTCGTCTTGTGGCACTTCTGCGTGCTCGCGGGGGCCCTACACGATATTAGGCAGGTGTACCAGTTTTTTGGCTCTTCAGTGTATAAGAATTTACTAAAATCATATTTTGGAAAAAACGTAAAAACCTACAAAATTTCTTAAAATTAACAATATAGTGACTTCTGAAGAAGAGCCCTATTCTCAATGGCTGTCATCTTGGAACTTTTCGACCTTGATATTGACCCCTGACCCATAATTTTACAACACGACAGCAATTTGACACATATCAACAAACACAGATATTCATGGCTCGTCCATGTTAAAATTTCGTATGCACTGAATATTAGTGTGCACACATATATTTATATATTCATAGTGTTATGGGAAATTGGTTATAATTAACCGAATTTCTGCAGAAACCATATATTTGCAATAAAATGCTAATGTATGACACCTTATTGACATAGTGATTTCTATGTCTAGCAGTGCATTTGAATTCTTTGGCTCATATTACTTCCTGTATCTTAATTATGGCCACCAAGTTAGTTCTAGAGTTGGTCGCTAGGGGCGCAAATGTTTTTATTTAATTTCCGCAGAACTCAAGATATAATTTGGATTTGGCGGGATCAAACTGCCGAACCTTGGGTTGCCAGCATGGTGGACTGAGCTTGTACACGAAAGTGAGNATTTGGATTTGGCGGGATCAAACTGCCGAACCTTGGGTTGCCAGCATGGTGGACTGAGCTTGTACACGAAAGTGAGAAGATTTGGGCGGCTCATAACATCGATATCTTGAGAGCCGATGAGGGTGAAGCGAGGTGAGCATGGATCAGCGCTGTAACGCAAAGGCTGGGAAAACGGGATATTCCCGAGATAACTCACCGACCAGCGGCATCGTCTGGCACGATTCCCACGTGTTATAATCCGGTAGCGACCAGCCAGGAATCGAGCCAGGTACCCCTAGGTAGGACGCGAGTTCTCTCTGACTACTACACCACCACTTCCCCAGTTATTACAAGAAAAAATTTGCTATCGTTGACAATGATTATCAAACTCAGTGGAGTCATGCAGTATGTAAAAGTTAACGAGAAACTATACGAAATCAGATAATGTTACCTACTTTAGAGTACTACGGTACAACAGTGATTTATGTATATGTATATATGTGTGTGTCAGGATATGATGACAGGCACATTGCCGATGCCACTAGCCACATAATAGTGTCTTTCTTTGAGACTTTACATCGAAAAAACCAACTGATTCTCAGAAGGAAATAGCAAGCATTTAAGGCTGCACTAAGGAAAAGTGTGTGGTCTGGCAGATGTGGTCATGTTGATGTCATAGGAATAAAGAAACTAGCAAGGTNGCTGCACTAAGGAAAAGTGTGTGGTCTGGCAGATGTGGTCATGTTGATGTCATAGGAATAAAGAAACTAGCAAGGTCATATTAAACGAAGCATGGTTTGTTATTGAATCCTGTCACTAAACGAAAGCATGCTTACCTGATTTTTAGCAGAATTCACGTCAAAAATTACTAAAGTCGATAACATCCAGATAAATTTAAGAAATTGTAATTGAAAAACTAAAATCATTTCATGCACATTAAGCAAAATTATGCACTCTAAAAATAGTGGCTGAAATGCTACACGTTGAACATTGGAACAATCAAATAAAAAATAAGTAGAATTTAATTTCATCAATACACAGTTTCAGCAAAGAAGTTACATTAAATCTTGAAGTTAATAGTTCATATTTTTTAATCAGTAACAAAAACTACATTTGGCAACAAGCTCTTTCAAACGTATTAAACAATTAATTTTGTAACCTAAATTGAAAGAAACACGTAAACAGTGTTTGATAATATTTACATTTGCACAGCCAGTCAACGTTAACCTTCATAGTTAAATAATTGAATGCCAACCATGAAATATAACATTTTAAGAATATTAGGCATTTATTCTCAGAAGTTAATACTACAATTCAAGTTTAAACTCAGCGATTTAATGTTTATATCAATGTGCAATATTACTGCAGACAATTTGAGTTAATTTTATTCCTTTTTAAATTTATAAAAAATTTTGTTAATAAATATATGTTTGAATTTTTATATGACGACATTTAAATAGTCCGTGAATGACCAAAGAAACAAAATATTCTTTGAACATGTAAGGTAACTATAAAAATCGCAAAGTTACAAACTCAGCAATAAATGTGTACATTAGTGCTCCATCCACAAAACAAAAAATATAATGGAGGCATCTTGGAATGTTGTCAAACGTGAAACGGAAAGAAAACCTAAAATTGTGCACCCGTAAATACTGTAAGATAACAATGTAAGGAGCATAATACAAAACCAGTATAGAAATTACACTCGGTAGTGCCATTCGTTTTGATAATTGTTAATATAAAAATTTACATGTGACTTATAAACATAGTTTATATATTTAATAACTATTAAAAGTAACGCCTGAGGCTACAATAAAATACAATTTTTTGTTATTTTACCGGTTGGGAAGCACTTAGAAAGTGCTCGCTTTACAGAGAACAGCCTGTAAATATTTTCTTTTATTTCATTTATACGTCCTAATACAGTAAAATTGCGATTCTAGCACGCCATGCTGCAAAAACGATGACATATATACATATTTATGAGAGGAAAGAGTAACTTAAGAGTAATGTCTTCAAGTTGAATGCTATTACCTACAAATAAAACAATACGAATTACTTGGTGACCAGTTTACTTAATAGCGCTGTCAGCCTGGAACTAATGTGTGCGTCGGGGGCATAGAAAAGCGTGGGGGCACTAAAGACTACCTAGGTACGTGCATCGAATGTCTGGTCGCCCTTTACGTGAAAGGCATTGAACTGATGAGCAGTCTCTCTCTCTCTCTCTCTCTCACTCTCTTGTCAACTCTCCTCATAGGATTTTCAGTGAGGACCCTATAATTGTATGGCGTGATAATCAAGACAAAGGTGTGCTGCATGTCGTGTAGACTGTACCTGAAGTTTGATACTAAAAAATGAAAGCGAAACACTCAAATTACAGATGGAAATAGAAAAAGGAAACTAGTCTTTCGATATGGAAATATTTTCCAACGCTGTTAGTAAGCTGATAAATTTGAAAATTACTTGGTCTGTTTTATTTTTGAGTACCGGAAACAAAATAAACTGTTAGTACAGGAACAGTAGACATTCACGAATAAAAATGGGATCGGCCAGGGCCCGTAGTAGGAAAACATTCCCTCACTTAACTTGGAGATATTGCTGAAAAACTAACCTGAAATACAAACCTTCAAAACCTAAATCACGGTGGCCGTACATAGATTCGAACCAAGGTATTCCAGAATGCGATTTCAGTGTATTACCACTGCACCATGTCGCTCGGTTGGGGGAAACCGTAAAGTTGAAGCTCTCCTCGTGAGAAGAACTCTGGTTGCGCTATATTAAGGTTTATTTTACTAAGGCTTGGAAGCTCAATGCTTTTAGTTTGGCAACTAACATTTTTCGCCACTAGGTAAGCGCTAGTGTCGCATGTGTATAGGATTTTTTTATATTATCTAATATAAAAAAACAAAATAATCGCAATGATTATATATCAAATATAAAATAACTACTTAACTATCACAAATATTTCTCTTTTGTTATTCACGTAGCTAAATATTTTAACTACAGGTGACCTCTTTGGAACACTAGCGCTTACCTAGTGGCGGAAATGTTTCCTATGTCTAACTCTCCCATAAGAAAACTCGTATTGTTCCTAACCTGAGTATAATTAACCTTAGCTATATTGAAGGCATATGCAGGTTTGCTAATCACGTGGAAATAATTCCCCCTGTAACACACCTAAATGTCATGACAATCACCTGAATTTAAAAAAAAAATACTACTTTTGGCAATGCAGTTTTACATTCTTATCTAACACATATTCTAGAATAAATATATTCATTTCTTTTACAAACAATGTACACCAAATTACATAAAGTAGAGTTCAAGTACAAGTATAATTAACACAACAAAATATAATTACTTTATTATTTACTTAATTATTCTTGCACCGTAACATAGTGTATTGAAAAATCTTATTTGCACATCACAAACTTCCTCTAGAACAGTAGATTCGTCAAAAGCAAAGAGCTCCAATTTTTTGTAGTCGTATGTAGAATCATTACAATTCTTCATCATTGCCTAAGAGTGCTGAAAATAACGCAACATATATTTTCTCTAATTATTAATTAGTACCAACAAAAAAAAAATTTGTTAGTTCTATTAATAAGTTTTGCTCAGTGTGGTTTTTACGTTGTTATTAATTGAACTACAGATTTAATACAACATGTAAAAAAACTTAAATGCATTAAAACTCTTCCTGAACTTATTAAGGCCCCAAATCATCCCCGCGATATGCGATTTCCTTTCAAGTGTAGAGGGGGAACACCCCAAGTTAGCAACACCACATTGGGTATTCACTATAAAAAATCTGTGTATAAGTATAGCAAGAGAGCGCTGAGAGTAGAGTTTTAATCCATACATTCATGCTGGCGTTCCTACATTTTCTCATGAAAGAATCATATGCTTAGGAAAGTTCGTAACTTTTGATAGTAGCGACGCCCACCATTTCACTTAAAGGCGTGCAAAAATGAGACTATGAATAGCAGCCACACGACGGAACGTTTTGAGATTGGGATCGTGTGTTCCGCGAGGCCAGCTAAAGGAGATAGGGCCGTAAACCTAAGGACGAACCATGGTGTGTGTGTGATTCACCTCTCGTCCGCAAGGTGGCTCTGTCGTCCCTACATTGCCGTAGTATGTACGTGTATCAACGAGCGCAAAGNTATTAAGGCCCCAAATCATCCCCGCGATATGCGATTTCCTTTCAAGTGTAGAGGGGGAACACCCCAAGTTAGCAACGCCACATTGGGTATTCACTATAAAAAATCTGTGTATAAGTATAGTAAGAGAGCGCTGAGAGTAGAGTTTTAATCCATACATTCATGCTGGCGTTCCTACATTTTCTCATGAAAGAATCATATGCTTAGGAAAGTTCGTAACTTTTGATAGTAGCGACGCCCACCATTTCAGTTAAAGGCGTGCAAAAATGAGACTATGAATAGCAGCCACACGACGGAACGTTTTGAGATTGGGATCGTGTGTTCCGCGAGGCCAGCTAAAGGAGATAGGGCCGTGAACCTAAGGACGACCCATGGTGTGTGTGTGGTTCACCTCTCGTCCGCAAGGTGGCTCTGTCGTCCCTACATTGCCGTAGTATGTACGTGTATCAACGAGCGCAAAGCGGATGGAATATTTAAAAAGGTGCGGCAGTCTCCCGTACACCGTTATCATCCTTGTGTTGAGTTTTGTGGCCATCACTTTGAGCAAATCTAGTGAGGTACAAACTGATACGTAAACACCGGTTCTGTATAGTTTTACCTGTCTCTAATAAACACACGCAATGTCAATTATGCGCCTGAATTCATGTTAAGACATGTTTACGTCCGTATCTCCTTTCGCTGGCTTCGTGGACCACACGTTTCCAGTCTCAAAACGTTCTGTGGAGGGGCCCGTATTCGCAGTTTCATTATTTCACCCATTTACTGAAACATCTGTATTTCCAGCCTCATATGTGGTATTATTTCTATCCAATTCGTGGGTTAGTAACTTCCAACACAGTGTTATGAAAGGGGCCGCGGTGGTGTAGTAGTCAGATCGCTCGCCTCCACCTAGGCGAACCTGTCTCGATTCCCAGTGGTGTCGCTACCGGATTTTTGCACATGGGAATCGTGCCGAAGTAATCCACTGGTCGGCGTGTTTTCTCGGGGATCTCTCGTTTTCCCCAGCCTTGCATTTATGCGCTGCTCCATACTCACCTAGCTTCACCTTTATCGGCTCTCAAGTCCTAGATGTTACGGGCCACCCAATGCTTTCCACTCTCCACTCCACAACTCAGGAAGCTTACTAGAAATTTTTTTACAGTGTACGTATTCGAGTGGCAGTTCGCCAGTGAGGGCCGGAGCACGGAGGCGAATGTGACGTCATAGAGTAACCGTGGGTGCTAGATGGAGGAGGCGCCACGTAGAAAAGCAGGCCTAAACAATCGGCCATGCATCGTGGCGGTGGCAAGACGGTATCGGGCCGGTGCAACTTTCCTGTAACGCCAACCGCGTCGTCCTGGGACCCCGCTCCGCCGGCGAAACACCGCTTTCCGCTGACCTGTGCACCTGTCTCACTAGGTTTATACCGACACCTCAAAACCGAGTTTCGGTAACCTGGGATTCGGAAAGCAGAGTTTGTATACGGTATAAACGTCGCCAAAGTGAGGTTTCGCAGTTTGTAATTAAAGTTTCGCGCCGAAAGTTAGGTGTCGAGCGAGGTATAAAAACTAAACTTCGGTTTCGTTTGTAAATATAGTATTAAATGTGCAACTAGGATATGTTGAATTTAAAACAAGATTTTTAATTGGTTAAATAATATATGTAAATGCTGAGTGATTATACAATCTTGCTGTAGGTACAAAAATTACTAATACAAAATAAAAACGTTGCATCTTAAAAAAGTTACAAAATACGGTTTTTTTCTTGTGTTTTATCATCTATTTTTGCCATATTTATGATTTTTAGTCAAATGTGTTCCCTTTTCGTATCACCATGACAAAAAGGAATAATTTGTTTTTATTGTTTTTATACTAGTGAATTCCGGCATAAAACAACACAGTGAAACACAAGTTTCCAAAACAGAGTTTCGTATGACGGTATTAAAACTTCACTAAAACCTTAGTTTCGAAAGTTGGGTTTCCGAAACTAAGGTTTTGGCTGACGGTATAAGCGTACCATCCGACGCTCACCTCAGCCGTCGTAGTTCGACGGGAACAAAGCAACAGACAGAAGATATTTCATATAGTCCATTCGTGGTTACTTCCAACTTTTATGATGCCCTGCTAAAGTTCTACTTTCAGATCACTCCTTCATCTTGACGCCTGCGGCGTCCCTATATTTTATTCGTCCGTACCACGTTCTAACGAAGCTCACAGGCGAACGACATCAATCAGGATTTAGGGCCTGGCAGCCGTGATGAAGGGAACGGCGCCAGATCGGCCCTACAAGACGACCATTTGCATGGGAAGACGGACATGCAGGAGAATAGCGTCACGGTGTGGGATCAGGTGACAGCGGGAAGAACACGAGTGCAGCGGCCAGGGGGAGATCCCGAAGTATTCCCACAACGCCGAACCAAACAACAAACCTCCAGCTAGAATAGAAGGACAGACGCCAGACTCCGCGAGCAGGCAGGAACGGCGAGACGTATTTATGACCTCGCCAGGCTGTGTTTTGTTCCAGGCTTTCGACCACAATAAAAACCGAGAGAGCGTTTGGACGAGCGCAACGAGAGGCCCCTTTCAATTATTTCCGCACGGACAGAACGGAGTGCTGAAACTGGTAAACCAGAACAAAACAGCAGACGCTGGACCCAAGTATGGAGCTGGAGTACACGCCCGCGGTTGATTACCCAGGGGGGCGGTCCGCGGCTACCTGGAGAAACCGGGGCAGTTTAATATGGCAATGAGGGCCTACAAAACCGGAGGAGTCCGAGGAAACATGGCAGTCGGCCGACGAGATTCCGGGAGGGAGGAGTGATTCCGCAGGAGACGAGCACGGCAGCCAGCCGCCATCAGACGCAGAGTCCTGCGTCGACCCGAGAAGGAGGGACGTCGAGACGAGTCACCGAGGCGCCCGTGACAGGACGAGAGCAGTTCCAGCTCACCGGACCTCATCTGCAAGAACAACTACCAGCACAGCAAGCCAGATAAGTACAGTCATCCAGCGAGTGTGAAGGACCTTTAGTAGTTATCCCGCAGTGTGAAGGATCTTTTAGAATCATCCAACAAGTGCGACGAAGATCCCCCCCCCCCCCTTTTACGACGCGAATTGTACGGAGCATACGTAGAAAAGGGAGGGAGTTGTCTCAAGGGTTCATGTATCAATTCACATGTTCATGCAACAATAAAACCTCGATTTGTGAAATATGAATTATCCTGTATTCATTCATTAGTGAATTGGACCATTAAACAACAGTGTCGAATCATTCCTACGCCCGATCACTGAGGACTAGTATTAAGTGTTGGCGCCTCACGCCACAGAACAGATTACAACACCTACGTCCAAACCTCAGCTTTGGCAGTTGTCAATCTCAAACAAACAAAATTTTCCTAAGTTCCTAAAATTACACCAAAATGACAACGCACCACATTTTTGCGCAGTCATTTTAAGAATGTTTTACACGTGGAATATTCCTTACGAGACGTAACCAATATGCCAGTTTCATCTTTCTGTTTTTATTTATATCTTTAAAATATAAATGAAATAATATGATTTGTGGATAATATATATGCAAAAGTCCAATTTAACCAGAAATAATATCGTCTTATGTTGACAGAAGTATAAAACGATTGTGTTATATAGCGTGTTTAGGACACAACGAAACACTTCAAACATAAGGCGAATTTTCAAAGTNAGTATAAAACGATTGTGTTATATAGCGTGTTTAGGACACAACGAAACACTTCAAACATAAGGCGAATTTTCAAAGTCAAAAAGAGTATAAAAATACTGCGAGTAGACTACAAACATGCAGCTATTGACTTAATATGAAACCTGTGATAATATGCGAAGGAACAGTCCTCTCCATTCTGTATTTGAACATTTTTTCCACTGTACCTGCGTAGCAGATTTATAACTAGGGAATTTTTACTGAACGACAGGACACGGGACATTGTANTTTTTTTCCACTGTACCTGCGTAGCAGATTTATAACTAGGGAATTTTTACTGAACGACAGGACACGGGACATTGTATTTATTTTACGTTTTCAGAAGTTTTTATTATCTTTTTTCTCTTAATTAATATCCGTTACGGATATTTCTCTTGATTCTTCCCAATAGTTACAAATTATGTTTTAATAAACACTTGGGTGTAACAATTTGAGAAAACTCGAGAAGCCATTATTTATGCTGTCTCATACAAAAAAAATCGCTAAAACTAATTAAATGTAACTTACGACGTAAATTGGATATATCCAAGTTGGCAGTATCTAATATTCTTGTCTCTTATGATTTATTTACATGGCAACCAAATTACGCGTCTTATATAGTTTATTTCTTTATTTACGAAATGCAAGATGCGCCAGTGTAATTTTATAAAATTCACAAGTGCTTTGTGGGAATACGGGGTTGATTAAAAACAAAAATCAATAAAGTAACAGGACTGTAACTCAATGACAATTTCATTGGAGCGAACAAAGTTCTAGAAAACTACCTATTCTAATGACCTAAGCTGCTGTGTGAGCACTGAGAAATAACGTTGTTCGTAGTGCTATAACAGGACTGTTACGTAGTCCATCTCTCTCCACCAGGTGTTTGTATGCTTCGGAATATGTCAAGAGCAAAACACCTGCAATATTCTATTGTGTTGTGTTGAACAGAGTTTGTCATCATTAATAACATTCGCGTGTTAAATTTTAACTCATATTGTTGGACGAATCACGCTTCCGTTTGTCGGGATTGGTCAGTAAATAAAAGTGGCATTACCAATCCCCAGGACAACACATACAGATATTTCACCCATCATTGCAAAGTGCAAAAGTCACAGTCCGATGTGGGGTGTCTGCCACCGAGAGTTAGACCTTGTTTTCTGAGGAAAATACACCATGACTGTAGACCAAAACGCTATCAGTTAGGATTGGCAATTCTGAAATATTCTTTCGATGAAGACAGTGATAAGGAATGTTGGTTCCAATGAAATGATGTTACTGCGCAAGATGTACACGCAATAGAAACATACTGTATTTACAGTTAAAAGTTCTCAGGTAATATGAACTGAAGAATTGTGGACATCATTCATCTATACTGAAATCCTGATCTTATAGTGGTCTTGGTCAGATGAGTCCCGATTTCAGTTGGTAAGAGCTGATGGTATGGCACAGACTCGACGAATCCATGGACCCAAGTTGTCAACAAGGAACTGTGCAATTTGGTTGTGGCTCCACAATGGTGTGGGCTGTTTTTACATGAAATGGGCTGGGTCCTCTGGTCAAACTGAACCAATCATTGCCTGGAAAGGGTTATGTTCAGCTACTTGGAGACCACTTGTAGCCATTCATGGACTTCATCTACCCAAACAACGATGNCCTGGAAAGGGTTATGTTCAGCTACTTGGAGACCACTTGTAGCCATTCATGGACTTCATCTACCCAAACAACGATGGAATTTTTATGGATGACAATGTGCCATGTCACCGGGCCACAACTGTTCGCGATTGGTTTNAAACAACGATGGAATTTTTATGGATGACAATGTGCCATGTCACCGGGCCACAACTGTTCGCGATTGGTTTGAAGAATATTCTGGACATTTCTAGCAAATGATTTGGCCACCAAGATCACCCGACATGAATCCCATCGAACATTTATGGGACATAATTGAGAAGTCAGTTCATACACAAACTCCTGCACAGGCAACACTCTCGCAATTATGGACGTCTATAGAGGCAGCATGGCTCAATATTTCTGCAGGGACTTCCAACGACTTGTTGAGTCCATGCCACGTCGAGTTGCTGCACTTCGCCGGGCATAAGGAGGTACGACACGATATTAGGAGGTATCACATGACTTTTGTCGCCTCAGTGTATATTTCTAGAAGAATTTTAATACGTATTAAGAACATGTCGAATTATTATATTATACAGTGAACAGTTATACTTATGGAAATATTAAAGTTATTTCAAATGAACGTAATGTACGACAAGAAACTTACGAGACTACGACATTTTAAAACTTATTTCTCTCAGTCTTTTTTATTTTACGGGACAATTATAATAAAAGAGAAAATATTGTATACAGCACTTTAGGAACTACTCAAGGAATGCCTATAAAATGTTGGCATTCAAGAACTACATCTAAAGGATAAATTGTTAATTTTTTTAGCAGTTAAATAAACTGAAGAGCAAAAAAAAAAACTCGTACACCTGCCTAATATCGTGTAGGGCCCCCGAGCACGCAGAAATGCCGTAAGACGACGTGGATTGGGCTCGACTAATGTCTGAAGGTATGCAGGAGGCAATTCACACATGACGCCTACAGGGCAGTCCACAAATAAAATCTGCGCCAATTTGAGAAAGGGTTCCACGTCTGTCACGTTTAATGATTCTCGTCAGTCGTCGTTTGTCCCCTTCTTTCACGATCTTTTTCCGGCCACAGCGATGTCAAAGATGATATGTTTTACCGGATTCTCGATATTCGCGGTACACTCATGAATTGGTCGTACGCGAACATCCAAATGTTATCGCTACCTCGGAGATGCTATGTCCCATCTCTNGAATTGGTCGTACGCGAACATCCAAATGTTATCGCTACCTCGGAGATGCTATGTCCCATCTCTCGTGCGCCGACTACAGCACCACTTAAATCTTGATAATCTGCCATTGTAGCAGCGGTAACCGATCTACTCTGATTGGCTCCATACCTCTGTTATTTTCGTACACAGGCCTATACCATTTTTTTTTTTTTTAGTGTATTTTCAAACAGTGGTTTATTAAAATTTCCATTATCTTAAAACAATTGATCGGTAAGAATGAAACTTCCTATGTTAACGTTAAGCTGCTCAGCGCATTCAAATTTTCCGACATTTTAAACAAGTCACTACCGATTAAAGTAAAGCACAGTAACTATATTCAAAGAGCTGTTCATCTCATCGCCTGTCTTTCCGAAGTTTTAAGAGATGGCGCCACTCTAATGTGAATAATTTATCAGTAATTATTTCACTAATTCGGTTCTTAAGACCTCGCTGTTAAGAGCCATCCGAATCCCTTCACTCACTTATTTCACTAATAGGCATGAACTTTGATGTGCAAGAAGAGCTACAAGAGGCACCAAAGCTGATATATGTTATGGTGACCTAGAAAGTACGTTAGAGTATCCCCAGAAGCATTTGTTTAATTTCAATAGTAATTTTAGTTTCGATGTAAGTTAATATACATGTGATTAGGCANGTATCCCCAGAAGCATTTGTTTAATTTCAATAGTAATTTTAGTTTCGATGTAAGTTAATATACATGTGATTAGGCAACTATGCCCAAATTTTTAAAGGAGCGTTTTTTTATTAAAACAGATACACGCAAAGCTCGATCCAAGCAGTTATTGCACACTCCGATGGACCATTGCACAATTTCCGCCAAATACCTCCCATTGAGCATAAGTCNTGATCCAAGCAGTTATTGCACACTCCGATGGACCATTGCACAATTTCCGCCAAATACCTCCCATTGAGCATAAGTCAGCCGCATTGTGCAAAACACATACTTGCGAACACATTTGCATGTTTTGAGGCAATTCTGGCGATTTTGGCCGTTTTTCAGGGGATAAAGGAAATTCCGAGAGAAGGAAAAGTGCTGCGTGACATCATCCAATATGGCCGCCGTGGCTCCCCGGCTCCCCATTTTGCATCCAATTGCAGCTGAACCATCATTTTATAACTACTTGCGTTGTATTACATTACTGAAAACGTTTGTTTTAAGTGAGCCACAATGATTTTTCAAACTGTATATAATGAGTTAATTCCTCTATTTTGAAAGGACTTTCTAACTGAACTACTGTGTAACTCTTTAACGCCAAATTTTTTGCCACGGGAGTAGAGGATATCAGAAATTTTGTGAAATATTAAAAAAATGATCTGCAATTACTTTAAAAATTTGCCAGCAAATATATTATTTAGCTAACACATCATATTAAAATTCTCTTAAATCCTGTATGGATCCTAAAAATTCCTTTTAAAGAAACTCATTTTGAGGATATTCCTTTGTTATCGTTTGTCAAATAAAATGCACAGATTATTAAAAATATTATTGACAGAGCGAGTTGGCACAGTGTTAATACACACATTGAACTGCCATTCAGAAGGACCCCATTTCAGATTTCCAAAATCCGTCTAGGTGAATACCGGCAAGGGTTTTTCGACGATTTCTCTAGCCAAACATTAAAAAAAAATTACTATAGGCCGTATAATATTTAAAAATAATCCTTCACGTATCTTCATTGGATGATAAGTGAAATAAGTTGTCCCCCTAAAATATTTTTGTGACGCAATAATTGAGACGAATATGACAATGAATTACATAGAAAATAAATTTAAATAACTGATTCATATTAGTGATGAACTTTAAGTTATGTAATTGATGGATTCTCGGGCAAGGACGCTGAGTCACTTATGACGTCAAATGTAGTTAAATTTTCAAAAAGGAGGATCCCGCCCCTATCTAGGAACATCTAAAATTTAGTCTGCTGGTCGTCGAAAAGCGTAAAAATTACGAAAGGCAGGACGTTACCCTCCCGGGTAAACCAACAACAACATTGTTTCACAACCAAGACNAAAGCGTAAAAATTACGAAAGGCAGGACGTTACCCTCCCGGGTAAACCAACAACAACATTGTTTCACAACCAAGACCCTCCGGCGGTCACAGCAAACTGGCTTCCGCAATCCGCCATGAGGGGCCTTGACTCCTGCTGATCGTTTGCCTGGCTCCAACCAAACAAAACTTAAACTATATGGCCTCAAGACACCATCACGCCAGAATGGTTAGTGAGATGTTCCTTCTCTCACGTCCAATATGTCTGTAACAATAGCATGACTGTAACAACAATAACAATAGCAGCATATGTAGAGGACAGGATATATCCCACTGATAAAATATTGTGGAGCGCTACAGAATAACACCAACAGTACGCTGTTCCAGTTTTTTTCCTGCAGTAGCGACAAACATTAAATATTCTCATATCATCGTCCCGATTGAAAAGACGCATGTTCTTCATCACATATTCACACATATTTTTCATAAGTTATGTTTCGTATGGTGTATATTGTAAAATAATATTTCAGACAGTGAATGTGTAACTGCTAGAGTGATATAGACGTATATTGCACTAGGTNAAAGCGTAAAAATTACGAAAGGCAGGACGTTACCCTCCCGGGTAAACCAACAACAACATTGTTTCACAACCAAGACACTCCGGCTGTCACAGCAAACTGGCTTCCGCAATCCGCCATTAGGGGCCTTGACTCCTGCTGATCGTTTGCCTGGCTCCAACCACACAAAACTTAAACTTTATGGCCTCAAGACACCATCACGCCAGAATGGTTAGTGAGATGTTCCTTCTCTCACGTCCAATATGTCTGTAACAATAGCATGTCTGTAACAACAATAACAATAGCAGCATATGTAGAGGACAGGATATATCCCACTGATAAAATATTGTGGAGCGCTACAGAATAACACCGACAGTACGCTGTTCCAGTTTTTTTCCTGCAGTAGCGACAAACATTAAATATTCTCATATCATCGTCCCGATTGAAAAGACGCATGTTCTTCATCACATATTCACACATATTTTTCATAAGTTATGTTTCGTATGGTGTATATTGTAAAATAATATTTCAGACAGTGAATGTGTAACTGCTAGAGTGATATAGACGTATATTGCACTAGGTATAAATAATAATTTTTGCATCACTAACTTCAAGTAGGCTACCGCGTCCTATACCACGCACTGGCAGAGCCTCAAAGTGTCTCGAAACTGATACAACATGACTTCCGTGTCTCCTTTCCATAAAAGCAATTCAGGACTAATATGTTCTGCTGTAAGTAACCTATTACGTTGATGAAAGTTATAAGTAATTATTCCAGAGATGTGGATGAATTCCATTGTTCACTAAACCGGTTTACTTTGCGGAAGTAAATTTTATCATGCCTAGGTGCGATACAATTTTGTCTACCACATTTTAGGAACAGACGACTGCTTCTCGATTGTTCCTTTGCTCAACCACTATAGTCCGTTGCGGTTACTTCCAACTTTTCTGAAGCCTTGCTAAAGTTCTATTTCCAGCCTATTCCTCCGCCTCATGCAAACAAAGTTTTACCAGAAAATTACACCAAAAGTACTGATCACCGTATTCGTGCGCACTCAGTCTAATAGCTTTTGCGGGATAACTATTACTTACTAGGTATTACCAACACCCTTATTTTATCCCCGTTTCCATTTATATTAGTAATAAAGGTAAAATAATATAACTTACATGCAAAATGTAAGTAAAAGTTCAATTTAATAAATAACAAGGTACTT
This sequence comes from Clitarchus hookeri, assembly GCA_002778355.1. Lineage (NCBI taxonomy): Eukaryota > Metazoa > Arthropoda > Insecta > Phasmatodea > Phasmatidae > Clitarchus > Clitarchus hookeri. Next base: position 321,915 of record NQII01002577.1, on the reverse strand, counting down.
TTCTTGTTAACAGAAGTATAAAACCCTTGTGATAAGTGACGCTTAGGGAAAAACCAAGCACGTCATACGTGGGGTGATTTTCAAAGTTTAATTTAAAAATAGACTATAGTGGCGACGGTGCAGGTTTCGTATTGGGAACAGCCAGGCGTGTGGAAGGTGGGGAGGGTCATCCGGGCTCGAGTGCTAATAATTACGATCGTCATTCCTGGAAGTAAGAGGCGGGTCCTTAGTGTGAGAGTTCCCCCTCAGAGCTGGGCGAGCTGCCTCGCTTTCCTCTCGCGCGCCCCCGACATCATGTCTTACAAGCGATGGCTTATCTCGAGCTGGCGCCGCCTCCGCCGAGCGAGGTTGCTGCGGCGCTGCCTCCGCACCTGCGGGTTCCGGGTTCGAATACCATGCGAGTCACCGACAATGGACATGTGTACCGCTCCTGGATACAAGCTTGTGCTCCCCCTCCCCCTTCTCGCAAAACCCGTACTACCTCTCGGAGTAAAGCGACGACGTTCAAAGAACTGCAAATTAATATATTCATCGAAACACATAAGCGTGCATGTAAAGTGGCGACGATAAACGAAGTACAACTATGAACAATAATTATAAAATATATATTTCGCTTTTTTTTTTAAAGAAAGGAGCTTTATGTTTTAACAGTAGTTTCAAGTAATAATTTTTTGTTGCAGAAACTGTTTTGTTAGGGTTAGTATAAGAAAATCCTGCACAAATATAGCACATGTTGAACGTTATTCTTACACTACAAAAAATGTGTAGCCTAAGACGGGCCACAAGCTCTTGACGGCCAGTTTTGTATGCAGGCCAGCGACTCTCCTTACTTGATTACCCTCTTAACCAAAATGACGGGTAGAGGGTGCATAAATAAACATTTAAATAATTATATCTCCCGTTTTGGTCTTTTATATGTTCAAACAGGCTAGTGTCCCAAAAGCTGAAGAATTCGTATAAAGTTTCGCAAAGTCTGATATTCATGGCTATCAGACAGTCTATGTAACATTAATTTTCAAAAATACATAGATATTATATGCCGCGTTTTAAAATAACTATAGCGTGTATATTTTAGATCTCTTCAACTTTATCATAATTTATATTCAATTATAAAAACTGTGGATATATCAAAGTTTTGTAGAGTCACACAGCGTGTTCATTTCGATAGAAATTATACTAATTTTTTATCACTGGTTCTATTCACCAACTTTTTGTAGAAGAATAAACTCTCAAAAAAAATTGCATTCTTAATAGATAAAATCTTTACTATATAAACGTCCCATATTTTAAATCCTCTTAACGAGTTTAGTTTGTAGTGTTGCGATAAGGACTTTCCCAGGACATAAAAAATGTAGATACTCTATTAGGTATCAACATAGTTAAAAAAATTTAAAATTAATTTGTAATAAAAACGTTTTCAAATGGACAAATAAAAAAATATGTATACAAATAGACAATATAAGTTTCTGAGGAAGGTGATTCTCTGATTAATATTACCACTGCAATTAAAGCCTCAAAAATCTCTCTTTAGCTACTGATGATAGCTTCAGAAATAACCAAAAATTGTATACTTATTTACTGGCTGTTCGAAAGAAATTTTTTTAAGCAGTTGCTGTTTTGAAAGCAATGTGTGTTTCTGGCCATTAAACCTATTGAATTTAAAATGTATTTATTCACAACTCAGAATACTACAATACTCTCATTGTTGAATAACATGATTTGTAGGAGTGCACAGGTACATGGCAGGCTCTCCGATTGACAGGTTGTCATTGTCTTTTTGTCCTTTTTTTTAACTCCCCAGTATCTTCAATCTTTAAAATTTCCACTTTCTTTGTTGTTTCTTTGAGCCTAGCATGTGCTTTGTTCTCTCATGTAAGTCAGGGACGATCGAACTTCATTATTGGCTAACCAAATAAAACAAAGGGATGGGGTCTTAAAGCGGTTTTCAGTCGTTATAATCGTTAAATATTTACTTATATACGAGACATTTAAAAATACAAACTTTAACATTGCCAAACAACAAGGATTAACATCGCTGTAGCACACGGAAGTGACTTTCCATTCGAAAGCCTTGCATGCGACTGACGACCGATATTCTAATCGTGATCAGGATGTAATATCATCAAGACCCGTACGTAGCCCTCGGACTGCATTTTAGGTGTTCCTGGTTTTGGTATTGTTGTACAATTTTTCTGTTTTATCATACCCACCATTGACGTTACTGATACCAGCTGTTTCTTTTCTTCACGATAAATATATTTCCGCTTTAAAATAGTTATAGGATTTAACGTATCTTGTTAATTTATCCGACCTCGTAGGAAGAGAACACAGGCCTCTTTTGTGAAGGAAAGAAAAGGGTTCTTTGTAAAAACCCACTTTCTTATCTTTGGAAGTATTTATCTGCCGTTCGCAATTATAGATGATCTACGTAACGATCTCTTTGCGCATACCTATCGAGATCGCGCAATGATAACACAATGAATTCGCATTCGGGGGATTCGGGTTTAATTCCCGGTCCTGCTATCTTAATTAAAGTTCTCCGTGATTTTACGAAATAACTCCAGGGGAATGCTACGGTGGTTCTAAAACAGACTTAGTTCCTCATTCTTTGAGCAACTTGCTCCGTTCTAAAGACCCCGCTGTCTACGAGATCAACTTACCTCTCTACGCATGAACCTGTATCAGTATTTTGCTCATCTTTGTTGCCGTAATCGCCATATGCTTTGTTCATGATGGAATATTGAGAGTCCTGATTGATGCAGTAGGCGCCCATCGCGCACACAGATCCAAGTCCTTTCCACTCATTTTACACCCAGCCATAGAACACTCTTGGCAAACCTTCCATCTTTGTATAAAGCTGGCAAACTGAAAGCTAGAATGTGCTTTATCAATAGTGTACGCATACCCCTACACACATCATACAAGTCTTATTAATAATTTTATTTCCAATTTATTTAAAAGTTAGTGCTCTCTCTAATCTTTAAATGTAACTGGTCCTAGCCCAACCAACCACAGCGCCACTATCCCTTTCTTTGCTACTTGCACATTCTGGCGGAGAATCACATAACTGAAAATAAAGTTCACATAACAGGGGTCTACAGAATAATGGGCGTAATTATGAACTTACATATTTAATATTTGCAAAACATTGTTTTCAGCTTATAACCCGATTCCTCATAAATTATTCCTTACGCCCTTTTCTGATTGGCAGCGTTCTACANCTTTTCTGATAGGGAGCGTTCTACAAATGTTTACTTATGCCTAATATATTCATAAGCATGGATCTTTTTATGGTTAGTGAAACCCAAGACACCACACACACTATTTTTAATTCTGTTTTGGACTAATTAATTAAACATCATTCTCTCATGTATTACTTAGATGTAATAATTTTTTAGGTTAACAGTAAATTGTTCAATTGCAGATCTACCCTGATCCGTGCTACTCATGTTTCAAAGATAATGTACACTGAAGAGTAAAATAAACTGGTACACCTGCCTAATATCGTCTAGGACCCCCGCGATCACGCAGAAGTGCCGCAAGACGACGTGGCATAGACTCGACTAATGTCTGAAGATATGCAGGAGGCAATTCACACCACGAATCCTGCAGGGCAGACCACAAATCCATAGGAGTGCGAGGCGGTGGAGATCTCTTCTGAACAGCACGTTGCAAGGCATCCCAGATATGCTCAATAATGTTCATGTCTGGTGATTTAGGTGGCCAATGGAAGTGTCTAAAGTCAGAAGAGTGTTCCTGGAGCCACTCGGTAGCAACTGTCGACATGTGAGGTGTCGCATTGTCCTGCTGGAATTGTCCACGTCCGTTGGAATGCACAATGGACATGAATGGGTGCAGGTGATCGGACAGGATTCTTACATATCTGTCACCTGTCAGAGTCGTATCTAGACGTATCAGGGGTCCCATTTCACGCCAACTGCGCACGCCCCATGCCATGACAGAGTCTCCACAAGCTTTAAAAATCCCCTGTAGACATGTAGGGTCCATGGATTCATGAGGATGTTAGCATCTTTGCCAGTTGCTTGTTGTCTTATATAGGCGCTGCCAACTGCATCGCGTTACTGTGGTTAGGTCCATGCCTCTGGTATTTGCATACGCACCCCTCTACCAGTTTTATTTGGCTTTCCAGTGTACCAACAATGGTGCTAGACCAAAACTAAGCTACGATCAATCGTCTTCAGCTGTTATGTGCGTATTCTTGTTGCGTAGAACACACTACAAATATGTTCCGTTTTTCGTGGCTAGTTTTGGTTCGTTTAATGCATAAGCTGTCCTATGATTATTCTTCAGTGATGAAATGAAGACATAAAAACTGCAGCTATTAAAGTTACACTCAACTTTCATTTCATAACATTAAGTCATTTCGAATGTAGTGCAGGGCAGCATAATTTGAAATATCCCGTAACTGCTTACATCGCACTAACTGTTTTCCTTGTACTGAAATACGCATGGTCCTATGCTTTCCATCGGTTGACCTCTGACAACTTTGCTTATAGTATAGTTGGTTGCGATTAATAAGGCATTTAAAATCCATTTATGAATTTTATCCCTACTGATAACTTTATATATATTTTATTAACATAAGCTTAAGATGTATGACTATTTTTGTCTTCTGCGTATGGCCAAACATTAACAAGCCTATTACCGGTGGTACAACCGTCAAAGTCACTTGGTCAACAATTATTAACGTTTTTGTTTACATTTGAATTTTC
>NQII01002577.1:257167-317119 GCA_002778355.1 Clitarchus hookeri | reverse complement strand
CTCCACCTTGTACATGCATAAAATACTTTGACTAACTTGAATTTACTCTAGTTGCATTAATTAGGTTAGGGGAATTGCACAATCATCTCCGAGCACTTACTTACATAAACCAGTGTTCTAAATTCAGATTCTATCCACATTATTCTTTAGAGTGCTATTGGCAGAAAAGTTGTTCAATGTTGTAATATTGGAACATTGGAACATGGAATGCACACCTCGCGTGCGCACTGTATCCTATTTTTCCCCTGCGTTTATCACACTTACTGGTGTGCTCTTACCAAAGTTGGCACCTATGGATGAAACAGAGTTGCACATCTTAGCGCCGTTTCAGAATTGTGTCTTTGGATTTTTGTTGAGATTTTATTTCAATAATATATAATCAGTTTGTTTTATGCGCATATGAAATAATTGTCGTATTAAGAAACTATTTGCGTTCCCCTCATTTTCACAGTTACACTAGACCGACGCATATATAAAATAAACTACTTTATTTTTATATTTGATGCAAATATGTTATGGGTGTAAGAGACGGACGGGGTTTCTTAACATACTTAACTAACTATAAATAGCGTGAAATGTGTAGCTTTCAACTGCTTCAAAACATATCACTTTTCGATTACTCTTTAGGACACGCTACATCTTTAGAGTCTGTGCAATAACTGAAATGTGATATACTTCGGTAATAAGCTTATAAGACGAATAAGTATTTATGTAAGGAGGCCACTGTGATCGCGTTGGTAGCGCACTGGTCTTTCTCAAATACGATCGTGTCCAATTCCTAACGACGGCAGGGGCGGCGGGGGCTCAGTGGCTGTAGCACTCATCTCCTACCAAGGCGAACCGGGTTCGATTCCCGGTAGGGGGTCCCTCCCGGATTTTCGCACGTGGGGATGGTTTCAAACGGTGACACTGGTTGGCGGGTTTTCTCAGGGATCTCCCGTTTCCACCGCCCCTGCATTCCACCGCTGCTCCATTTCCACCTCGTTTAGCCGCTTTTGATGATAAAGACCTCGTTTAAAAGCGCCCTCGAAATAGCTAAAATCAACTCAGCTGTAGTTGTACAACCCTGGACTCAAAACACTAGGCGCTGCACCATCAAAGAAAACAGATGGAAGAGTAAAGTTACAGAGTTTTAATTCATGTTCAGTACTGAGAGGAGGGGGGTGGTGTGGCGTCATACAGTAACAACCACCTTGAAACCAAAATGTAATCTTTGGTACTATTAATTAAAGAAAGATATGTAGGCGGCATCGATATGCCATACTACGAGACAGAGAGATACTGCAGTTAAGAGTAAACGAGACATATATTAATGTTAAACGTGTTCCTTAATGTAGCCAACAGACTGCTGGAAAACATTATTGAAAAACTAAGAAACGGTAATCTTTACAAATAGATAATGCAAACTTAATGGGCAAATATTTTACCAGACTGGCGCATTCTTTGGCATAATTCGTTGCACCGCAATGGAATGTACAAATTTATTTTTCATTATTTCTTGGATACTCTACATATACTGCCAGTGAACGTGTAAATTTAAATTATCATGTTTATAATTAATTTTGTCCCACTCCCGTTCAAGGGCACCTATGGTGAAGCGAATCGTGGGATTCCCATGATATACATTTCTGGAGAGTCTGCGCTAGAGAACGTACAGTTCAACTTTTAAAAGCGTACACAGAAAAAAGATTAACGTTGTGCCAACAGTATTAATGTTAATACAACAGCAATTTTTGGTTTTCTGTGAGATGTCAGTAACTAATATTGCTGTTAATGCAATATATAGCTAAGCTAATAATGTTACTATAACATTAAATAATTTTGTGACAACATTACCTCCTTACTGTACTTTCAACATTAAGGTGGTGTTTATGTTGCGGCAAAATATATCTTGTGGTGAATCGATGTGAACATTTGTGTTACAAATTTGCATGTTCCTTATAGCTTTAAAAGAACATTCCAATATAAAATAAATTAATTACAATTATTAGGTCACAAAAAGAAATACTACCAACGAAAATAAAATTTTGGTTGGGAGTTGAATCGAACCTGCACCTTAAATGCTCGACGCACTACCAACTGCTCTATCTTAACACGCGTCACTGTTTTTCATGTTATGTGTATTCAGTAAAACACAACGACAAACTGAACTTATCTTTAGTTACCTGGAAATACTTTATGTACTTTAATAAATGCACAATAGGCACACGTAAACTGCTTTTCTAGGCTTGAGAGCTGTTAAAGGCTACAATTAGTTTTCATGCTATGCTTAAAAATTTAATGGCAGTGGTTTCATTTTACGAGGTTATCGCTGTTTACTTTTATCCGCTATTTTACAGCGCCTTATCAGTGTAAACTTCCGTTGGTTGAATATTTATTTTATGTCTTTGTTACACAAAATTTTATGTTCTTCCTGTTATTTTTACCGTAATACAACTATTGGTTGTGGCAACATTACTTGAGACTTTATTAACATTAACACTTCAAACGCATGTTTGTATTTAAGTAATTAAGACTTTATAGATGGTTGACAATATTAACTTTGGCACAACATTACTAGTTTTACTACAACATATACGTTTAAAGAAATGCCTCAATAGTAATTGTTTAGTTGCAACAACATTATACATTTTTTTGTGTAGTTGAGGAAATAACGAAAGTAATCATTAAATATTTAGTTGTTTTTTTCAGCTTAAGAAGGGCAGAGGCGCATTGCAGTATTCCATGCATTCGAAACCCATTTTCAGTTTTGAAATTGTGTGGCAATGCCATGGATGAATTAAAGTAAACTTACTTCATTTTCGATGCTCATTGCGAGGAAACAAACCAAAAATTAAATAATTTCTACATAAAAGAAATTAGGCTGAAACACAAATGACGGATGCAAAAAAATGCAACATTCATGTACAAAATTTAAAGAAAATAACTATAAAATAAAGATGTAAAATGTAAATACAATATTTAAGAAAAATATTATCTTCGACAGTACAGAAATTCTAACACATTTCTGAGATTTTATTCTTAGAGTAAGCACACAAACTATTTTATTTATTTTTACTCTTAAGCGAGGGTTTTTTGTGGTGGCACATTTAGATGCCCGTCGTCCCTCTGGTGTGACGTAAGGGCGAGACTCTTAGTTGGAGATGCTATGGATTGCAGCAGGAACTGGAATACTGCCTGGAAACACATCATTCAATGGCAAGGTCTGTCGCGTTTCACAAGTACAAGTATATCGGACCATGTTCGCCTTGGTAGGGAAAAGATACGCTTATCTAGCCAGAAGGTATATTTTGATTACAAAAGCTGAAATTATTTTTCTTCAGAAAGGCGTTCCATTCCTCTCTTAATCAGCTTAGTCAAAGTGTCCAGGGCTGTGTTCAAGTTGCACATGAATGACATTTATGACCAACTCTGTACACAGCAAGTCATTAGTGCCCGGTCTTCCTTGTGGCTATTCTGATTTACGGAACTCTCCACGCCTCTTAGACGTAAACGAATAATCTTGGAGCACGCAGCACGTTGTTCATTGTCTGCTAGAATAATGCTACGCACAATAACAGTGCACACCAATAAATTACGTCATTGCGACATTTCAACTCAGAAATTAATAAGCAGAGTTCTATTTCGTTTGTTTTACTTTGCACTTTTCTGCACAGACAGGCAAGTAAATACAATTTTAAAGAGCATGATAATTGTTATTTTTCAAAAGAGTTGGTATTTTAAACAAGTGATCCTCGAGATCGCGTTCACGAAACTATAAAATATGTTCAGGAGATAGGAAAAAATTTGGCTTTTGAACAACCTTATGGTAGTCGCCTAGCTGCAATTATTTTGTGTGTCCGATGCCTAGATGTACGGAAGCGCTAAGGGTAACCAAGGCACACGGATCAAGCCTCAACGTACCTTCAACGTAGCCTCTACACGCAAGTCACTTCAAGAGGTGTGCAGACTTCCTGACGGTAGTGCGCCTCTTTGATTTGTTCAGCGGTGAACGTATCGTTTTATGACGTTACATAAAGACAAAGGTATGCTAAACAGATATATAGTTTTTTTTTCTAAATGTGGATGCGCATGCCTTAAAAAGACCGTGAAAACGTCCTTTTTTTATTTTAGCCATTTTTACTCGCTACAAAATTGACTTTATTGATATACTGAAAATCTGAAATGCGTATACACGCATGCAAAGTTTTCAAATATTATTCCTAAGGAAACTTCACTTGTGCACATTAAACAGTATTTGCAAAAAATTCTCGAATTTCTGCACACTATATGGCAGCATTGCTCGTTTAATGAATAAGGTGATGTTACGCATAAAAATCCACAGATTACAGAAATCCGTTATTAATAAAATTAATTAGAAAACTCGATATTAAAGGACTAGTACATTCCGCTGGAAGTTATAAATCAATCAATGTTTTCTTTCTCATTTTGAGAAAGGAATCATCTGAAAGGGTTTTAACTTGGGTTTCAGAATAGCCTTATATTTTCTGTTTGCTTGGTACGAACTCGTACGTAATGACGTACAAGCTGAATTGGTGATGCAAATAAAAAGTTATGTAATTATGTGGTAGGCAATACCCTTAACGCGGCGTGAGGGCCGGGAGGCACAGGTGCGAGTGGGCGGGCTACCCACGCGCGAATCCCGGGCGCCCGGGACTGGTTGCAGTCGCGTGCCGGAAGAGGAAAGCCGGCGCCTGCTGTGGAATGCCAGCGGCACGAGTAATGGGACGGGTCGGCGCTGGAATGCCGCGAGCTGACCCCTGGGCGCCAACCCCTCCCCACAACTCCAGGTGCATCCGCCCCTCGTAACAATCTTCATACGTTCTCGCCGGCAGTACATTTCAGCTTGCCATCACGTCTCTCTTACAAATGCGTTTGCTACACCGGAAAATAAAAATAAACGTTTCTGTGACACAAATAATTCACTTACGTTTTCACCAAAACTATACAGGATGATCCTGAACTACCGGTACATATGCTGTAAGGTGATTCCCAATACAAAATTAGTTAACATTCTGTGACCTATTTCCTACATACAGTTGTAGAAACTAATTATGAATATGTGGCGTCCAACAGCATCTACACTCGTGGTCTCTCACCACAAAAGCCTTCTCCTCAAGAACGGGACTCCATTAATGTTTATGCCAAAACGATGCGCTATCCACTTGTTCCAAGTAAAGTCTTGGCAAAAAGATGTTATCAAAGCTACAGGTTTCACTGGATGTGTCCGGGGGGAACCACTTTTCATAGTGCGCTTACCTTTCATTCTATCCTAGTACCCTCTCGAATTCAAGAGACTTTAATTCAGCCTCAATGTTTCTTTTGCTACGACTCTTAATAATGCCCAAGGACAGTCGCTAAAAGTAACAGGGGGAGATTTGATAGAGGACTGCTTCTCACATAGGCATAACCTGCTCCAGAGTAAGCTCAACTAGCAACTTGAAAGTCCTGGCACCAGAAGAAATAACCACTAATGTGGTGTACAAATAAGTCCTTTAGTGAAGGAAATAAGTAGCTGCTTCATGTAGTTCATGTGGGTGAATCCACGGAAAGAAAGCTAGTTGCTGTACAAAGATTAGAAATTGAAACTTCGTATACGTTGCTTAATGTGAATTTTTACGATATATGCCCTGAACATGACACTATGAAACCTCTTGTTAACTGACATCCCTTATTTTTAAGTGCCAGGCAGTCTGATATTGGCGGGGAAACCCATTGATTCGTGGTCTTATCCGCCGGAAGAATGATGGAAGTGCCTTGATTTATTTTGTACTTGAGTTTTTTCACGAGTCATGCAACTGTATTGATTAGTGTCGGTACTGAGCGATTGTTTTGAAGGTGCGAAAATGAATGATGTGCTGACATCCTTCCCAATCCAATTCATTTTCGCGGTATGTTCAGTTACTGGAATGTATTGTAGTTTATTGGGTGTCGAGCCCTGCATTTGCATAATGTCTGTGAAAAATAATCTTTATAGCAAGGACGTCTGCCCTTCTTGGCTTCGTTTTTAGCCTCGATTCTAGTTTCTATGGGGATGATGGCTATCGTGGCTTGAACAGAATATTTGTTGCAAATACGTATGCATGGGAAAGAGGGCGTATATTAATTGCCTTTGTCATTTTCACTGGTGGCGAAAATAAGATGTGAATTTTAAAGCTCCAACATTTGTAAGAAAGGGCGTTTTTTTCAGGAGACGGTGTAAGGGCCGATAGCATTATTAACATATGTAGGAATGTGACTGGACATTATTGCTGCGGATTTATTTAACACAAATCCGATAAAAGTCTATTGTACAGTTATTTCTTCGGGCTCGTAATCCTCTAATGTAATAAATAAGACATCTATATCTTTTTTAATTTATTTCGTGGTACCTTCGTTTTTCGCACCATATAATCTCAATACAACTCCACCCATGCCTCATTTCACCCTTACCATGACGTCTGTTAANTTATTTCGTGGTACCTTCGTTTTTCGCACCATATAATCTCAATACAACTCCACCCATGCCTCATTTCACCCTTACCAACCCTGATGACGTCTGTTAGGAACAACCAAACTTTCTTCCGTGATAAAATTCAGCACATAAATGCTTCAAATTTCCCTACTATATGAAGAAATTTTTATCTAAACAGTCACGTTTGGCATGGGGAACATCATTGTTTATATTCCATGAAAACGCGTTTCACTAGGGAAATTATTATTTTAACACTCAAGTTTTTGCAAGTAGTGTAACATCATTTCTAACAAACATTAAAATTAATTTTTATACAAAAAAAGTTTTAAACACACCAGTTATTGCGGTGGTGTGACAAATGTTTTGTTTCTTGCCGATTAGCAGGATGCATGGCAAGGTACATGTTAGTATCGAACTCTGTAAAGAACTTTGTTTCCACGACAATGTCATCGTAGGAGTCCTGGGTTCGAACCTCGTACAGGAACGAGTCAATCTCCAGCAGCTCCAGGTCTTGNTAGGGAAATTATTATTTTAACACTCAAGTTTTTGCAAGTAGTGTAACATCATTTCTAACAAACATTAAAATTAATTATTATACATAAAAAGTTTTATACACACCAGTTATTGCGGTGGTGTAACAAATGTTTTGTTTCTTGCCGATTAGCAGGATGCATGGCAAGGTACATGTTAGTATCGAACTCTGTAAAGAACTTTGTTTCCAAGACAATGTCATCGTAGGAGTCCTGGGTTCGAACCTCGTACAGGAACGAGTCAATCTCCAGCAGCTCCAGGTCTTGNCGACAATGTCATCGTAGGAGTCCTGGGTTCGAACCTCGTACAGGAACGAGTCAATCTCCAGCAGCTCCAGGTCTTGTCCATACCGGACCTTCATCACGTCATAGCGGAATCAGTATATCAGGGGTTTTGTCAAGACGAGTACTGTAAACCCTGCATAGTTTAACAGTTTGTTAAAATGTATGGTTTAGTGCTGCAGACGAATCAGGAAAAGAGTCTTACCGTGTATCGTTTGGTTCAGGAATGTTGGCTAGGCCACCAGATTTTTAAGCCTCTTAACATTTTATTTGCCGAAAGTTGCATTACTAGCCAATGTAAAGAATTCCTTCTCAAAATCAATTGTGGATGCCCGTCTACTCATGGTGTTGAGATCAATGTATGGTTTAAAACTAGTAGTCTGCTCTAATTGGGGAATTTGGTGTATACTAGTGAGTAAGTGAAGAGGTTTGGTGAGTATGAGGTGAGTATGGAGCAGAGCCGGAATGAAAGGGTGGGGTAAACGGGAGATCCCCGAGAAAACCTGCCGACTAGCAGCATCGTCCGACACGATTCCCACATGCGAAAATCCGGGAGCGACCCCGCCGGGAATCGAACCCGGTTCGCCTATGTGGGAGGCGAGTAGTATAACCACTACACCCACGCAGCCCCGTGTGAATATTAGTAATTTTTAATTCGTCATCCAGTGCTTGCTTAAGGTTGCGGTAGTGGATGATATAATGTTTTTTGTCTTCGAGAATCAATTTCGGATGTTTGACTCCAGGCGGGCAGTGGTTGATGGGCAGAAAAGGCCAAACCTTATGTGCTGCATGCAAGGCTGCAGAATGCTATAAATTGACCTCCAGAATGTACCCGGTTTTACCATCGTCAGACACGCNTGTGCTGCATGCAAGGCTGCAGAATGCTATAAATTGACCTCCAGAATGTACCCGGTTTTACCATCGTCAGACACGCCCATGATGTCTGTTTATGTTTATGTACTTGAAGTTGTGTCCTGGGAGCGGAAACTACATGCCTCATCCATACAAGTAATTTGCGTAGCGGAACTGCAGACAAATCTTCGACTTTCTAGGATCGTATTTTTCGGGTGTCTAGATGATTTTCGCCACCGCATGGTNTGTGCTGCATGCAAGGCTGCAGAATGCTATAAATTGACCTCCAGAATGTACCCGGTTTTACCATCGTCAGACACGCTCATGATGTCTGTTTATGTTTATGTACTTGAAGTTGTGTCCTGGGAGCGGAAACTACATGCCTCATCCATACAAGTAATTTGCGTAGANTACTTGAAGTTGTGTCCTGGGAGCGGAAACTACATGCCTCATCCATACAAGTAATTTGCGTAGAGGAACTGCAGACAAATCTTCGACTTTCTAGGATCGTATTTTTCGGGTGTCTAGATGATTTTCGCCACCGCATGGTGGTTGACACACTGTGTTATGCTGCTATGGATCACTTCCTCGATAAGCATATGCATATCATAGTATATGAGTAGCTTCAGCTATTCCCTCGTCATCCGAAGCAAGGCGTTGAAAGCTAACCCTGGGACATTGACTTAGTAAGCACAGTTAAGTTTGCACCTGGAAGTACACAAGTCTCTGAAATTTCGAAATATGTGAAGCCAGGATGAAAACATCCATTTTGAGGTAAACTTCGGAATAGTCCCCCTAGTTCGCACAGTTAAATGCCTCCTATGTTATCTTCGCACAAGCAATATCTTCCGCTGTGATGTTGGCATCGGTCAGTCGGTTGTGGAATATATCTTGCGGGGGCAGTCATGGTTCGTCCAACTTTCCCCAATCGTTGACATAGTCGTACAGAAACACCCCTTTGCATGTGATTAGTGGCAGTTTGTTACCGCCAAAGAAATTCTTTATGTTGTTAAATTTTGAAGGTGGAATTTACTCGGCCAGGGATGCCATACTGCAGGTCATAAAACTAAATCTATCCACGGACTACATCAAAAATCTTTCGCCCAGCTGCACGGAAAAAGTGATAATTTCCACGCCCGGGATAAGGAAGTTTTTTCGTATCGTACTCCAGCAGCCTAATGATGAAATTCTTGTAGCTCAGATTTTGGAATAAAACTACGAGTTACATGCTGATGCATGCAGGCCCGATGTACCGCCCTGTGAAGTGGCCATGGTCCCTTACTTTGTAATTTTCGTGTGATAATGTGGTGGTACAATCGTGGCATATCGTCGTGCTTGAATAATTCGCCTTTTCAGCCAGGGTGAGTTGTCTCATCTGCTTTGAAGTGACGTACGTAAATATCTTTTACCGCATTGCCAATACCAACTATAGCTTCCNTGTCTCGTCTGCTTTGAAGTGACGTACGTAAATATCTTTTACCGCATTGCCAATACCAACTATAGCTTCCTTGAAGTGCTTCTCTGCAGCATCCCACTCCCTATTCAGTACTGATTCTTTCGCTAGTGACGAGGTAAGCCATTAAGGAATAACATTATATTCTACTGCTATATTGCCGTGTTTTTTTTNGATTCTTTCGCTAGTGACGAGGTAAGCCATTAAGGAATAACATTATATTCTACTGCTATATTGCCGTGTTTTTTTTGGTATGCGCACATGTATGAGCATCTGAGGTCTGGTTCGCAGGTTGGATGGGTTCAAATATAGCCTTGNTTTTTTTTTGGTATGCGCACATGTATGAGCATCTGAGGTCTGGTTCGCAGGTTGGATGGGTTCAAATATAGCCTTGACGTTCATGGAGACGATGATCGGTAATTTATGCATATGGTCCTAATTTTAGAGTTTCAATATTGGAGGCATTCCATTCTTCCCGTCTGTGGCATTTGGGTTCAGAAGGGGGCATTTTCCTTTCAGTATTTGTTGTGTTCTTCTAAACACTACTGACTCTTAAGGAGGGAATTCCTTGGCAGATCATGGTAAAACGTGAAGCGTCGCTTGTAAATAGGGATTATATCATTGTAAGCCGTCAGCTGCTATCTCACGAGCTTGGACTTCTTTTCACCTAGAAATTGTGAGCGATTTCCTCGGTGTTCTGCAGTAGCAGCAAGTCGAAATTATTTAATTTTTCGTCTTTAACGACTAGCAGGGGCGCAACCTCCTCAGCACTGAGCGAAAACACATTAACCAATACAGAAGGGTTTTTTTTGAAGGAATTAATTTAACACGCTAAGGCTGGAAACTTCTGTCCGGGAAAAATATAATTATTTTTCGAAGCCTTCATACCGTCAATCGACTCTTTCAGAAGCCAAAAATGACCACTTAAACACATGTGGTGGCAGGAGTTCCTTTTCTCTTGGTAGATCCCGGGAGCTCGATGTAGTAAGACGAGGTGCGTAGCAGTTCTAGCTTGTTGATACGGAGATGTCTATGATTAACCTTCGATAGCACCCACCCCGATCCACTATGTGTGTACGTTTCTCCATCTTGGAATATTTTTCCGAAACAAAGTTTTGCGTCCTTTTTGATTTCATACTTATTATGCAAGTGTACATTTGCAATCTTGAATGCATGCTTGTCCGTAATTTTGNTGCGTCCTTTTTGATTTCATACTTATTATGCAAGTGTACATTTGCAATCTTGAATGCATGCTTGTCCGTAATTTTGACGGAAGAACTCGGTTCAGTATAGTTGCACTCGATCTACATATGTACATATATTTTTTGATGAACTGTCCTCGTTTTGAGCAATACGTGTTTTTAAATATCACAGGAAATCAGTTTCGGTATCCACTAAACCATTGGTATTTACATTCCCAGAACTTCCACGATTTTGGGGTGCTGCTAACGCTCATACGATGACGAAATATTTTCTAGAGTTCTTAATGTAAATGACGATGGAGAACTATAATCTGGCATTTTTACAGGTGAAGATCCCGAAACTGCGCAGATTTTCACATATATCTGGAAATAATTGTCTCTGCTAAACGACACTCCGCAGTTAGAACACTGGTATATCACCCGAACCACATTCATTATGCAGCCATATTTTTTCGTGTCTTCGGACACACTGGCTGAATGCAAACGACGAACCACAGTAGCGACACTGGTGATGAAATATTGCCTTTGCAGATCCGGTTGGTGGTGGAACGAATAGCATCGACAACGACGCAGGCAGTCCAGCTGGAGTCAGCGATGTAATNGTCGGAAGAACTCGGTTCAGTATAGTTGCACTCAATCTACATATGTACATATATTTTTTGATGAACTGTCCTCGTTTTGAGCAATACGTGTTTTTAAATATCACAGGAAATCAGTTTCGGTATCCACTAAACCATTGGTATTTACATTCCCAGAACTTCCACGATTTTGGGGTGCTGCTGACGCTCATACGATGACGAAATATTTTCTAGAGTTCTTAATGTAAATGACGATGGAGAACTACAATCTGGCATTTTTACAGGTGAAGATCCCGAAACTGCGCAGATTTTCACATATATCTGGAAATAATTGTCTCTGCTAAACGACACTCCGCAGTTAGAACACTGGTATATCACCCGAACCACATTCATTATGCAGCCATATTTTTTCGTGTCTTCGGACACACTGACTGAATGCAAACGACGAACCACAGTAGCGACACTGGTGATGAAATATTGCCTTTGCAGATCCGGTTGGTGGTGGAACGAATAGCATCGACAACGACGCAGGCAGTCCAGCTGGAGTCAGCGATGTAATTGTCAAATACGAAGTTGGGATGCCACCACCAGTCACAGGCACACGATTAAACGAACGCTTCTTCTTCATCCAAGCGGGACATTTCAAATACAATATATCACAGTAAAAATTTTTGTGTTCGAGATATACAATAAATAAACTACACATACACGTGACGACAGAAAGAAAATAAAATTGCACATAAAAAAATTGAAGATCTATTGCGGTTAGGNAGAAAGAAAATAAAATTGCACATAAAAAAATTGAAGATCTATTGCGGTTAGGTTGATTTTAAGCTATAAGGGCCCTGGGCCATATGTCACGGTATACGAGTATAAACTCTAATAGAATGCTGATCCAAGCAAGTACTCAAAATTTGAGGAAATTTTTTTTTTNCCACGGTATACGAGTATAAACTCTAATAGAATGCTGATCCAAGCAAGTACTCAAAATTTGAGGAAATTTTTTTTTTTACTTTGGTAAGAAAATACATGCGAAATTACGAGCACATCTGACAATATACCCAGTGAACTACTGTNATTTTTTTTTTACTTTGGTAAGAAAATACATGCGAAATTACGAGCACATCTGACAATATACCCAGTGAACTACTGTCGTGGAAAAGCTGTACATATAATAACTTACCAGACTGACAGCTGAGAAGGTCAGGAGAGAGATGACGATGTTACCTGTTGCATCAGACGAAGAACTAAGACTTCACGCGTTTCGTGCGATCTTATATATCTGCTGAGTCCGAACGAGCAATGTGACGTAAAATTACTTTTAGGACTGAATGCTGAAGAAGTCAGGGAAAAAAAGATGCTTCTTCACCTGTCGCATCAGACGGAGAACTGTGATGTCGCGCGACTGTGACTTCCTTATATACCAGCAGAGCCCGAGATGTTAAATGACCAACAGCCAATCATAAGCGAGAAATGTGACGCCATCATTAAATATTTTTTTACTTCGGCACACTTTTGTAGGAAAANCAACAGCCAATCATAAGCGAGAAATGTGACGCCATCATTAAATATTTTTTTACTTCGGCACACTTTTGTAGGAAAAGACAGAAACTATAGCAGTCAGGGAAATATGATAATTAAAAGCGGTGAGTGTGCATGCTGGACAGAGTTCACGTAGCCGATAATACAGTCCTCTATGCATACCAGCTCCCCACCACTGCTAGCACCGAGAGAGACACTTGCAGCTGTAAAAGATAATATTTTTTGTTAACTGTGACAGTTTATCCTAAATGATTTTTTTACATGCGATGATTGTTACTATACGCCATAAATCTCCTCAAAATAAATGGTATCAAATTATTTCCAGAAAACTCCATAAAACAATAAAATTTCTACGTATAAATTGAAATGTCACGACTGATTGACTCACACACGGACTCATCATTGCACAGCCCAAACCGCTGAACGGATGAGCATGGAAATTGAGGGGAAACTTCCTCTTTGTGTGCCGGCAACATTTAAGAAAGGGTTTTTAGAAATTCGACCCCTTTGATGGTGAACAGGAGTAAAATGTGTTTTCGAGGATCGCTTGGTAATTCATTAATCCATTGAGATATCCTTGTACTATTAGATTCAAAAGGTTGGGGGTACAAACACCAACAAAAGAATTACAGAGATTTTTGAAATTCAACTGCTTAGATAGTGCACAGAGGTGAAATGTTTTTTCGATGACTGCTTAATAGCTCATTAGCCCGATAAGATATCGCTATGCTCTTTTTTTTTATAAAATACATCCAATATAAATGCTTAAAACTAATTTCAGCATTTAAAAAAATTATACTTTTAAAAGGGCGGAAACGAATGGAAAATAATTCGAGGACTCCTCGAAATCTCATTAAACCCAATAAGGTATAGTTATGCTCTTTGCTTCAAAAGACTGGCTATAAAAATACGTAAGAATTATTTCATCATTTTTAGACATTAATTTCCATAGAAGGTGAAGTGGTGTAGTACACGTGTACGAATTCGTCGACAGAAAGCTAGTGTATGTGTATTTATAAAGGGACAATATTACAATACTAGCCTGGATTAATGGGTGGGGGGGGGATATCAATTAAAGCATTCTCGCAATTCCTCAGTGTGCATATACGCTGAAGTATCCATCCCAAAGAGTTTGTAGATTATGTTTTAATCTTCATACCGTAAAAAAAAAACATAGGTGAATTTGCATTTTAAGGTCAGTGGCGGCTAGATATTTCGCCGCTGATCGGATAGTCATATGGAAATTCATTTTCATCTGCTAATATTTTAACATGTTTAGAGTCTAAACTTGAAATAAATGTTTTTCAGTTAAGTTTTTAATAAATTTTTTGCTTGTACTGCCTTTGGGTGCTCGGACTCCATACTACATTTGTGGCATGGAGGTGGTGTTTACTTCATTTGGGAATATTCAGCCCGTACTTCCTTTTAACAAAACCTGCACCCCACATCATATAATGAATTTAAAAAGGCGATATTTAACACGGAGTAGTTAAATTAAATTAAAGTAAAATACGTAGATTTGATAGTAAACTTATACGATCGTAGAAAATTAAAAAGAGAGAGCGGGAGAGAGTTCTGTACTATTAAGCAAAACACTGTGTACAAATAAAAATTAAAAAAAAATTTTTAACTTGTATGATTTGTATTTTTTAATAAATTTAATTTGTCTTTTTTGGTTGACAAATAATAATAACATATAATTTTTAGAGCAAATATAATATTTGCGTCTGTCATTTCCTACACACGTTTTCACCGTTTGTTTAAAAATCAACAGAATTTTCGCCTTCTTGTTATTTTATTAATTTTTAAATAAGAATATTGATTTCATACATTTAATAAGCATAGTTAGCAAAAAGTTTACATCGTATATATTTTACACACAAAGACACTGCTTGATGAGAAAAGAAAAATTCATTCCATCGATACTCATATTTTAAAGTACAAATTTTTATTAATAAATTAAATAATAAAGTTATCGAAAATCATGCACCTATAGGACTCCAGCACACGCCTAAATAAACAAAAATTGGCGGAAGAGTGAGTGGAGCGCCCCTGGTAAACGTCAAAAGAAAGATGGCGACCACCAGTTACACATTCTGGCGAACGGCGAGAGAAACTGTAGTCCCATGTTCGAGTACGAGTCCAAGTAGGGGCCCCAGGTCTGCCGAAGACTACCGAGCACTTCCGAGCCGAAGAAGCGAGCCTCAGCAAGCAAGCCTCCGAGTCACCCTGTCCCATAAAAAAAAATGGCCTGCGTTCGCATTTTACTCATAAGTACATATAAAATATATTGCAGTATTTATTGCTACATCCTACTTCTAAATAGTTCATTATTTATTGATGTTTTCTTATTAAATTTGTAACCGCTAATGATACTCCAAATGTCTGTTTTCCATTTAAGTTTTTTTCTTAACGAGTGCTTATTTTCTGATAATATTAGCGTACTGATATCTAATTGTTGGATATTCATCAACTTATCAAAGTAACGGTCTAGTTCTATTGCTGTCTTACTAAAATTAAAGCAGTACGATATTTAAGGTCAACTAACACAAGATAACCCTTTTGTTTGACTACTGGTTGTTATGGAAAAATTTATATAATTCACTTGAAACACAAAACAAAAAGAGCTCTGCATAACTCATAAAATATATTTAATTTTAATTTATGGCAATATGAAGAGTATGTATGTACCGAGAGACGAAATGAGCCGGGTTTATGTGAACTCTGTCGCAAACTGTCGTTGGTGCCTTGTAATGTGCGTAAGTGAAATGAGGATTATTAATTAAGACATGGACTTGCCTTGTTTATACGAGTATCAAATTCATTTTTCAACATTAGTTGCTCAGACAGACGTGTATTGACTTATTTTCGCGAAGAAAAAAAACACAGAAGCGTTTTCTCAATTCAAACAGCCAAAACATAATATTTCACCAAATGGAATTTTGAATCTCTAAACTAGACAAATAATAATGCAGTCAATAATTTTAATGTAAGAGTATGTGAAAAAAAATGTTTGATGTTTACCATGCTATAAATTCTCCCCAATTTATAAACGTTTTACTAGTTCTATATAGTATTAAGTTCGCATATTTATTTCATAAAAATTATGCATCTAGTATACCTGGATAATATTTTAATCCACATACCTTGAACCAAAACCGCGAGGTTCGCATATGTGTAGGGCCACTTGTTTTTTGGGAAAAGTTTTATGTTGAAGATAGAGTTCAGCTTCTTGCGTGCAAGCTTGTAAATTTCCTTTGACCTTTGGCTGCGTGTCTCTGTCAGAAGACGTTTTCTACTCGACCGGGCCAATCAGGAAAAAAGTACCCTAACACAGGACGTCCGTGATTGGTTGGCAGACACTTAGAACGCGTGCTGGTTGAAACCATCCAACCGGGATATTAGTTCTGAACTTAAGTGTTTTGGATTACAACTAATAGTAGAATCTTTTCGCGAATAGCAAGTGGTCCTACATAACTACTTTTCCATGCAATTTGGAAACTTTTTCTTTCTTTGCGATCTATTAAAATATATATAAATAATTTTTGTGTATGAAGTCCTTAATTAGAGTAGGTTTTTATATGTGATGTACTTAATAGGGAAAAAAATGTTGTATTATTTCCTTGGCAAAAAGTGCAATCATAATTGTACGTAAAACTTTCTAAGAAAATATTTCAAAAAATATATACTAAAAAAATATTTTGTACATATAGTACATATATTTATTAGAACCAATTTTCACCAAACAAGGAATTGTAGTTTTTATTATATTAGCTTCACTCTTTACGCAAGAAAGATTATTGAGAGAAAATACACCCATGACGAACATATGAATTAAAGAAACCTTCTCAGTAGCATATAGCTCCACCTTTTGCCGTGATGACGGTGGTGATGCTGTGTAACATGGGCTCCAACAAGGCACTGGGCGCCATACTTATCCATGACCACTGCACAACCTCCTACAATGTACGGCGATCGGTCGTAGCAGGATCCACGGCGCGTCGGGTGACCCTAGGGTGGCCTCCTGCCTGGCATCCTCAAGTCCGTAGAGTGTTCACCCAACCAGTCAGCCACAAGTCGGGTGTGGTGGGACGGTACTGTGTCTTGCTGAATTGCTGTAAGTACAGGTCTCCTGCAGGGTACTTCATGAAGGTGCAGAAATGAGTGCATACTGTACCCCACTGGCATGAGGTATCCATCGCTTCATGTGCTTTTACCTCTAGTCATACATCCAGGTGACCTTTCCCCGTGCGTCTTATCCAATGGCGGTGTTCTCGCAGCCACATTAATCGTTGAGCATTGTGAAGTGCGGTGAGGAGAGGTATCCTAATGGAGCAGCGCTTCTATACGTCACAGCGTGAAGTTTGTTTATGGATGGTATAGCTGCCCACAGATCGTTGTGGTTCAGCAATGAATTGGAGAGTGATCTGCTACACTGTGGCCTGTATATCAATTGTTACCAACCTAGGTAGCCGACGGCGATCCCTGTCATCGATATGTTGTACACCTCGGCAGTTGTCTCTGGTGAAACACAGTAGGCCAAGCATGCATAATCCAAGGAAAAAAAAATTTAATTTTCTCCTTGTGTTTTACATTGTTACTTAAGTAGAGGTTTGGTTCTTGTAAAACTACTGTAATAACGGAAAGTACAATTTCAAATGAAAGAAAAGATTAAGGAGTATCGTAATTACAAAAACCTGCCATTGAAACTCTTCAGTCTCGTTCGCACTGTCAGTATCGTCGCAACTGTAGTCTACCACACAACAGACATCCGGTTTCCAAAGCATATCCAGGACATCCTTATCAAACTGCGTGGCTTTATCCTTCGGCATCTGCCTGAGTGAAGAAATGAGACGATACGATTATATCAGTAGCGCGTTGAGGACATCTACATTTGTTTTTTTTCAAGACACCTTCTGGGACCATGTATTGAAGGATCGACTATTTCTGTGTGCAGCACTTTTTCCAGGCTGTTGAAGTCTTCAGGCGTGAGATTATAAAGGAAACACCTCTGAGTAGATGATGTTACTGTAACTGCATTGCACACTTTGCCATCAATTAAAGTGAAAAGCATGCTGTAGAAAACTTCAATTTGTTTGCCGTATAACTCGCCAATAAAATGATGTAATTCTTCTATTTGCCGTTTGATGTGACCCTTTTCCATGTTTGAAATATCCACTGTTTCACGCTGGAACTGAAATCGGATGGATGTACAGTACTGCGTTGATGAAGGTCGTGAATTTCGCAAGAAAACGGTTGACCCTTGTCCATTCGGGCTGTCATCAATTAGACATATAGGTACAAATGAAGAAAGGAAGACGTTCGAGTCTCTACTACTGGATTCACTTGAAAATGTTTGCTTATATTCTTATGGTGGAGAATCGTCGAATCCCCATTTGGAAATCAGGGCTAGTTGTAAATTGTTCTGAACTGCATTGCTAAATACATCCTTCTGAGCCTCCATAATACGGGAGGTAGTGTGGTCAAGAAGTGCCTGCAGGTTAACTTCAGCCGCGTTTCTGAAAGTAGTATGTGTTTTTTCGGAGAAAAATAATGTTTTTCAGCTTTCTGAATGTTTTTATAAGCGGGAAACCTCTTTTTATCATAATCTCGAATAATATTGTATTTGCGTCTGGTGAACTGAGGATCAATACACATGGAAAGCGCTTCTGTTCCTGTGATCTGCTTCGCTGGTGGACTACAGAATCTTTTGTAAGCTTTTTGATATTTTGAAACTCGCGTGGGTGATGTTCCCGTTATATCTTTTACAATTTCTGAGGCTTCCACTTTGTCACAAGAGCGAAAGCTCTTTTGAGTGGCAAATGGAAGCTCATCACTTGAATATGTGGCTTGTGAGTTTTCTGTTTTCAATAGTTTTGTCATATGACATGATTCATCAAAATTATTCGTAGGTCGACCCATACGTTTTCTAGTAGCGACCCTTTCGTAGTTTGAAAACTCCGTTGATGTGTCTAGCCAGTCCTTGTTCTCCCCCAAAAATCTTTCTTCTATCCTATATGAGCTTACTGCCATCTGATCTTAAAGTCAGATACCGAATATGAAATTAACTTATTGAGAGCCGGAATACATTCCTCTGTGCATTTTGTCTTGATTCGGGCGAAGTCTTTCAAAACCGTAACTTTTACCTGTATTTTTACACACCCAGACTGCCTCGTGGAATCATAAAGTTCTCTTATAGTTATAAGAAAAATCATTGGTGAAACCCGATCGTGCAAAGAAAGACGTACATACATATGCTTTGGTCTTTAGGTCACGTGTACTTGGCAATTAGATTTTTAGAAGCTGTCAGCGTTTTAAACCGCTACTGTTTCAAAATGATCAGATATGAGTGGCGCTTGTTTACAGTTACGATAATTTTATTGTGTGAAATAATTAAAAAGTATCATGACGTTGAACGTGATATGCCCGGATACTTACTAAAACCGTCAAGAAACTTGTCCATTTTTTACATTTCTGGTACATTGCCTTTATTGTCCCCTTAAACCACTACTTAATACACACAAAACCTATAGGTAGTTGCACGAAAATGTTCTTACGTTATGGTAAAGACATCATGTTAAGCCACACCTTGTTGTTAAAGCCGCACAGGACACGATCATGCATTTAACGACTTCTCAGATAGGGAGGTTCTCCCTCAGTGACCCATGCACGTTCAAATTCTGACATGTGTTGTGACGTTAGCTGCATTCCAAAGATCTTGTGACTATTACAAACGTCTGGTTCAGGGATTTGTCAATCGTTTGAATATAACATATCACAACTTTTGTAAGATTATTTTGTTTATTTGTTTTGCAAGTATAGTGCTGTTTGGCCCACTGTGCGACGGTGGTTTTACAGGAATCCATGAACTGNCTGTTTGGCCCACTGTGCGACGGTGGTTTTACAGGAATCCATGAACTGATAGTACACTCTTGACACAACGGCATAAGGAAATTGCAGTGCCTGCACGACTTCAGAGATGGAGTGTTTATATGTCTGACCCCAATGATTGGCACATGATCAAATGCGTTGAGATCTTGTTTCTATCCCATTCCGTGCTCGACGGTTGCTCAGATGATCAGTATAAGGCTGACGACATCCCTGCCATTCGTGTCTGGTCANATCCCATTCCGTGCTCGACGGTTGCTCAGATGATCAGTATAAGGCTGACGACATCCCTGCCATTCGTGTCTGGTCACCGTTCCATTCAACGGGGCGATCAGAGTGTAATTTTGCCAATACGGCAGGCGTCTCTCATTCAACTGCTTATGAGTGTACATTTAAATGGCCCTCTCATCGCAACTGATCAGCGCCTACGGTTTTCGTGCAAAAAGCACACAAAGTTTTGTCTGCAGCGATGCAGTTTCTAGCACGTAGGCAATACTACATACATGAATCTATGGTAAGCTGCTGTGCCCACTGCACAGGATATGGTGGAGCCTAATTTAACGATTACTGTAAACATAATGTACCTTATACTAATAAGCTTACAATACTGAAGCTGCGTGTTGGTTTCTGGAGATATTCGGTGTGTGATTTTGCAGGAAGTATTAGTTCTCTGGGCGCAAAACTATCTGAACGCTTGGGACATGTCACATATTTACCGCTGCGAAGCGCGGCAGAAGAGGGAGGTAACCAGTAGGGATGTAGAACACCCCGGTCTACATTGTAACAGAAAACATCGGCTACTCACCACTCTCATTCACTGCCACCTTCCAGCACAACGGCGCTTTTTGTTTCGTCACTTGAAGATCCTGTGTTTTCGTCTTCCTCAGTAGAAAAACTGTCACTATCCACACCTCCGAGCCGAATTATAATGAGACCAATTTCAATGTAGAAACGAAAATCCAGGTCATAGTACTCATTTTCCAGTATCTTTTCATGCTCACAATACGGTTTCCAGTCGTCTGCTCCCAAACTGTTAAACGCTACTTCACAGAGTCGTTTCACTTCGCCTAAATTGCAGGTGATATTTCGTGACGGAACTTTGCCGTTTACATTAGCCCAAATATTTTCAATTCGATTTATGTCCGAATTATAGCGTGGCAAATTGAGTGTTGTATGCCCGAAACTTTTCAATATTTCATCCACCGAATAAATCGTTTCTAGAGGCTTATGCTGTTTAATGAGCCGGTGAAGTGTAGGCTTAAGTATGTCACCTGGAAACGGAATATTCTCCAGTCGTAACTACTATTACACGTCATGTTTTTCAATTTGGATGATGGTGACTTATAAATCTTAACACTATAATACGGCGCATTGTCTAAGACAACAACACTGTTGGTACGAAGACTGGAAATAGGTTTTTCCCTTGGCCATTTCTCATAGTTTCTTAGGTTCATGTAGTCTCCTGTCGTTTTCCGAGACTTCCACATCACTAATGCGTTTCGAACAAAACATTTTCACCCCGTGGCATGAATCATCATCAGCTGCTGGCCTAGCGGAGCAGGTAGGAACAAGTGTGAGTAGGCCGTGTGCTGAGTCATCATTCCAGGATTTGTGTTGTACATGTGACGTCAAAAATATTATTGGTCCATATACATGATATTATGATTTTCGTTTCCGGAACGTAACAAATTGTTTAAAAAATATTGACTCTCTTCTGCCATATGTCAGATTTCTTGATCAAATTTAAAGGCCGCGATTCAGTTTTCTACGTTGCACTACGAGACGCACTGGTAGCTGCAGCAGTCGGCAGCTGTGCTTTTTCCTTGGGATTTCACAGCTCTTAACCTTGGACTTCATTGTCCATAAATGACAAGACATTATTTATTACTTGCTGAGTTTGACCATATATATTATTTTCCTTTTAACGTCGACAATACGGGCTGCATTGTGGATACCCACGTGAAATAACATATACTTACCACATTCATACACGTTCCGCAAATTACTTCCAGAATAAAACTGGTTACAAACAAGAAACTATGACATTTATCGACGTCCGCATAAATAATTTATGTCACTAGACAATCACAATCTCACAATACTGATCGGGTTTCAGTAAAAACGCCAATAAAACGCGCCTTATGGGTCGGAGTCCAACATAGCGAATTCTGTATAAAACCTGGGGCAAAACTGCAATATTTTCTCGTGAAATAGTGCAAGTAGAACACGTGCGCTCTGCGCATGCGCAGGTGGCCAGCAAAACACTCCGCATGCCCACCGTTTCAGGATCTAATCGTCACGCAGTCTTTCAGATATCCTGCATACGCGCCTGGAACTGTATCACAGCCATATATGGTTTTATGTATGTTTTACATCTTGCAAAAAGAGCGCCATTAATCGTTAATAAGGCCATAATGGCCCATAAATCAGCACCAAACGTTCGCAAATCTTGACTAAAAATGTTGTATCAATGAAGATGGTGTCCTCTCCTGTTATTTTCATTATGCTAGCGGGTATTTATGAGGGTTTGCTCTTGTGAATAATATTCCAATAACATGAAACAATGTAATTGCCCCATTTGTTTCCCACTTTATTTTGTATAAATAATCGCATCACGAAGTTTGTCAGTCTAACTCAGCACCATCCTGTATATAACTTTAGTAAATCAGACGCTTTTTAAAATGGTTGCCAAATATATTATACTTGAAAGCGTAGCTAGCAAACCATTCCCTTATGTACACCATTTTAATTTGGGAGGTAACGTCACCTGAATTAAATATATATCTCAAGTTTATCTCTGAAACCACAAACAGATTCCCATATATTTTGGCATTCAAGTAGTGCTATGAAAAATAATCACATAAAACCCCTGATTTAAATATATAGCATGTTTAGTGTTCAAAACAGCAGTCATATAAATAAATTTAGATGCCATATATATCAAACCATTTGACAGATTTCAACCAAACTTCGTAAACTTTGTTTTATTTATGATAAGAAAGAACACGCTATTTCATAGTTTCTTTCTTCGCCGTTTTGTAAAATGGTACCGCTAGATTAAATACAGCTGTTACTTCATAACTTTTCAAATATTTAAACGGTCACCACTAAATTTCTCTAGGTAAGCCACCACCAGCGTATAATATTTCAGTAGAACAAATAATTGTTTTTTAAATTGAAGCCATAAGAATTGTAGTTACATTTTTCATATATAACGGAAAGTTACAGCAACTTCAAGTATAGTTGATTTTTTGGCGCTCTCTACTGTGATTAAATAAGCGAATTCGTAGCTTCTTGGGACCACGGTGGCTGAGCGGTCAGGCTGCTCACCTCACATCCAAGGCGAACCTGGTTCAAACCCCGGCCCGTTCACTCTGGACTTTTGCAAGTGGGAATAGTGCCGAACGATGCCGCTGGTCAGCAGGTTTTCTCGGGGATCTCCCGCTTCCTCCGTCCCTTCAATCCGGCGCTGCTCCATACTCACCTCACTTCACCATCATTGGCTCTCAAGACACCGCTGTTAAGAGAGGCCCAAATATCTTCAATTAATAGTAGCTACTTTTCATGCGCCATTTGGTATGATAGTGTTACCTGAAAAAAGCGCCTACATTAAATATCGAGTAATTTTTAATTTAATACATATATATATATATATATATTGATGCAAGTATTGCTGTGTAGGCCACCCTACATTTGTGTGATTTTGGTAGATGATTAAATTATTTTCAAATAGGCAGAAATATAAATATTTACCTTAGTATGCCACGTCTTCCAAAACAACTTAAATTCCCTTCAACCAAACTGGGTATGCTGACAGTACGTCGGTAAACGTTTAATTAATTTACTCGCAGATTTTGTCCACCATATTGTAAGACGGTGCCACTCGAATAGAAAGATTTTTTAAAATTTTATTTTAGAAATCACCTAAACTTATTCCAAAAAAGTAACATACCTATACTACTATCAAAGAAACACGAACTGAGTAGTTAAAATGTATGTTACTTATTTCCAAAATGGCTGCTTCATTACCATTTGTGTTACATACTATAACTCTGTTAGAATTATACTTATTTATACCCACCTTGGTATGCGGACAGTATTTATTGTGTGCACTAAATACACTAACTGAAAACATTTTAAGTGTTCTATGATGAAAGATATCAGTTGAAATTTAAATGTAAATATCAAATCGTAGCCATTTCTCAACCAACTCTCGCTACATTTTACAAGCAAACAGTACTGTAGAAGGGCAGTATATAAATTTTAAAACATTATTTTACTTTAAATAGGGTGGTTTTTTCTTGTAGTGTTAATTACCACAGATCTGGAACCACTTGACAAATTTAACTAAAAATTGGCGTGATTATATACCTAATGTGTGCACTCTAAATTCACTAGGTAGTAGCTTCGATCGTCTACTATTTTGGAAGGACTACCAGAAGAAAATATTGTTATAAACATACATCTAGTTTCAAGAGATAGGCTAATGAGTTATATAGTGTCGCGGGGGCGACATAACACCAATGATCTCGCGCTGCTAAATACAAATATACCAGTTAATTAAATAACAAGTAAGTATGGCAGTCGCTCAGATTGGCGACCCCAAACAATGTGGTGGGGTGACATAACACAAAGGTGGGCTAAAAATAAATATAGCTAAAAAAAAATGGCCTCTTCGGCATTCCGAAAATGAGTGTTACAGGTACTGGGATAAAAACCGGTGGGATCACTGTTAATTCATAAATTCTGTTCATTCTAAGTTTCAGTTCATTAATTCCTGATTTTAAAGTTCCTTCTGCTTTCTATATAAGAAGCAAAAAAATTAAATAAAAATAACAACCTTACAGCTTTCAGAAGGAGAGCAGAAAAAGACAAAGAAGCCTTCTTTAAAAATCCAGATTGTTCTGACTAGAATTTTCAAGTTTCATAAATTTCAAAAGAAAACCCATTAATGAAACAAGTCAGACAGTCGGGAGTGGAAAGTCCATTAATTCTACTTTAAATTTAAATTTAAATTTTAACATAACAGGGACAGATACTCTGTACTTCCGTACATGTAGGTAATCGGGTCTCCTGTGCCTATAACCCAAAGGTTATACAGGAGAACACTTCAAAAACATCATACAGTGTGCACAGCGCACAACACTATTTATTATCATCCAAGTCACAAAGCCAACCTAACAGGAACAGGTTTTTAAGACCCGAAGGCCAGTACACCCATCATCCTACCGCACAGCAAATGTACTCGAATGAGTAAGACAGTGCACGGCACTTTCTCCTCTTATCTCTTCGGGCCATTCACTTTCTTTAATGCCATTACTCGGTATTTTACCGGTTTTCTAAGTTAAAAACCTGTCCTCCTCGCAAATCTAGGATATTCCGACTTACTTTTTTGTGAAGCTTTTACCTGAATACCCTATTATGGGTCATCAGAAATTTGTTCTCTTTGACACTTATCGAAGTCTTCAAGCCTTCTTCCAATTTGAGTGGCAAACTCATTCCATAACTTATTGAGAACATTACTTGTCATTATATTTCTCATATATAAGTGAATGCACTTTGCTTGCATTGTCTCTTCAAGCATTTTTCTAATGTCTTCTGCTTTTAGACATTCCATGATGACATGTTGAACAGTATCGTCCACTCCACAGACATCACACAGCGGAGATTGCACCAGTCGAAGGCTGTGGAGCTTAGCTTTGAAATTCCCATGGCCAGTGTACAACTCCATACTGTAATGGTTTATTCGTACCCATTTGCAGCTCATTCTAGTTCTTACATCAGGGATTAGCTCGTATGGATGTCTTCCCAAATCGTATGTATCCCATCTTTCTTGGCACTGGTCCATGATTTCATGCATTATTTCAGATCTGTTTTCCTTTGACAGCCTTGCTACTCGAGCTCTCTCCGCCGTGAGACCCCTATATCTGACCAGCAGGTCAATCGGCAGATCAAGAACCAATACAGGGAACGACTCATTAGGGATAGTTTTGTATGCCCTTGCAACGGTCAGCAATGCCGCCCTCTGAGCACTTATGAGCTTTCTCTTATGCCAGGTCAATTCGGCTCTATGGAACCACATCACAGCTCCATACATGACGATTGCCACAAAGACAGCTCGATGAATCGTTCTGAGCTTTGTGTAACTCAGGCCCCTACTAGTGTTGCCAATTCTCTTCAGTTTCTGGAAGACTCCTATGACCTTCCTAGAAACATATTCCACATGTTCAAGGAAGCTCATTTTGTCATCCATGATGACTCCCAGGTACTTGTATTCTTGCATTTTTTGACTGAACTCCGGCACCATCGGCGGTCTCTTTAAATTTCCTTTTAACAGCATAGTCTTGGTTTTCTCCATGGAGAATTTCAATTTTGCTGTTATAGCCCAGTTCCATATATTCTCCATTATTTCTGAGGCCTTTTTTTCCAGCATGCTTCGTGAATTTCCAGAAATTAAGACCAGTCCATCATCCGCATAGCCAAAAACAGTGCAACACGGCGGGAGGCCCTGCTCCAGAAACCCATCGAAAAGGATGTTCCACAGGATCGGGCCGAGGACCAAACCCTGCGGGCATCCCTTTGTGAGGCATTTCTTCACCTGCGTAGTTTTTGCAGAATACAGGCTCCATCTATTGGTAAAGAAATCCTGAATGATCCTATAGATGTAAGAAAGGCATCTCAACCTCTTGAGTTGATGCATAACCTCTGGCCACCAGGCATTGTCAAAATCTCCAAAGATATACAGAAACACCAACCATGATGTAATTTTCAGGACACTCTCTTATGACCTTAATCTCATCATGGAGAGCGAAATCTGTTCCTGTGCCTTGCTTGAAGTCATACTGCCTCTCATTCAATGTACCCTCCGCCTCCAGGGCTATAGTGAGGCTTCTGTTTATTAAATTTTCGAAAACTTTGCCTAGCACCGGAAGCAGCGTCAACGGCCGGTACGATTTAGGGTCATCAGGCTTCTTATCATTACCTTTGTACAGCACTCTCAAACACCTAAGTTTCCAAGGGGAAGGGAACACGCCATCCTTGCGACAGTCATTAAAGATCCTTAGCAGCACCTTCTTGAGCCTCGAATAACATCTCTTGAGTATTTCGGAAGTTATGTCTTCTAATCCTGGAGCTTTGCCATTTTTCATTTGGTAGACAATAGCTGTAAGCTCTTCTTCAGAAAACTGTCGAGCATCTTCGACTTCAGGTACAATTTCCATAAGCTGTCTCTTTCTCATGTGCTCCTCCCCCTCTTCCACAAGAGAGTCATCTGGTAGGAGTGTGTGAAGGAGGACTTCCATTGATCTATGCTGATCAGTCATCATTATTCCATTTACACTTATGCATGGTGGTGGGGAGTTTCTTTTAACCTTATTTGCCGCAAGCTTATAAACAAGGCCAAAAGGATCCTCGTTTCCTGCGCGAGTTACGAACTCTTCCCATGATCGTGCCTTCCTCTTCCATACCCTGACGAAGTAGGCTTGTTTCTTGAGCTTATAGACCCAGGAGAATTGCTCACGCTCTTCGTCCCGGAGTTTATGTAGCCTTCTTCTTATTTTGCGCAGATTTTTCCGTTCCTATTCCATTTCCTTGTCTCGCCATGACAGGTTTGGGAGGCTCAGTGTGGTCTTGCGTAGCTGTTCTTCACAAGTCCCTTTTATTATTTCCCTGATTGTACTCACCCTTTCTTCTATATCTACTTTCTTCAGTGCAGTACTTTCTTTAAGCCTCCTCAACAGGGCATGGTCAAAGGCAGCCCAGTCCGCCATATTGCGGACATACCTCACCTCGTTTTCTTCTAGTTGAGGGGTACTTCCTCCATCACTGTGGATTTCAAATATGATAAGTCTGTGGTCGCTAGAACTTTCGTCCGCCACAGACCACTTCCTCACATAGTTTCTGACCCTCGTATTTACTACCGTTATATCCAAAAACGACTGCGTATTGTGGGCCTGCGAGACAAAAGTGGGATGTTCTCCCTCTCTGTTAGTTATGTCCATATCGTTAGTCAGTAAAACTGACCAACTTGTTCACCAGATTCGGCCGTAACAGGGGAGTGCCACAGTGACAGGTTTTAATGCCCGAAGGCCAGCACACCCTCCATCCTCCCGCACTGCAACTGTACCCTGGTGGGTAAGACAGTGCACGGCACGTTCCTCTTGGTCTCTTCGGGCCATTCACTTTTCATACTTGCCGTTAACTCAGTATTCTACTGGTTTTCTCGTTTAAAACCTGTCCTCCTCGCCAATCTAAGATACTCCGACTTTTGCTCTTTAAAGCCTTTACCTGAGTACCATATCATGGGTCATCAGAAATTAGCCTGTTCCATTTGTCAAAATCTTCTAGTCTTC
Organism: Clitarchus hookeri; assembly: GCA_002778355.1. Classification (NCBI taxonomy): domain Eukaryota; kingdom Metazoa; phylum Arthropoda; class Insecta; order Phasmatodea; family Phasmatidae; genus Clitarchus; species Clitarchus hookeri. The sequence goes on along the minus strand of NQII01002577.1, from coordinate 288,987 downwards.
TTTCGTTTTTGGTTGCGAACTCGTTCCACATTCTATGGAGTTGTTTGTCTTCCATAACTGTATTGACTTCCAAGTGAATGCCCATTTCTTCCATCTGCGCTTGGAATTGCTCCCTTAAGTCCTCGGTCTTCAAACAATTTGACAAGACGTGTTGTACGGTATCATCCAATCCGCAAACCTCACAAAGCGGGGACACCACGAGCCGCATGCTGTGAAGTTTGGCCTTAAAGTTACCATGGCCAGTTAAGAGCTGCATACTGTACTGGTTCACTCGTAACAATTTACAGCTAAGTTTAGTTCTTATGTTTGGCAGAAGTTCATAGGTTTGCCTACCTTTTTCAGAACTTGTCCATCTATCTTGCCATTTGTCCAGTATGCCATCCAAGATTGCTTCTTTCCCTTCTTTCCTCAGCCTACCGGCCCGCGATGCCTCCGCCACCAGGCCCCTGTACCTAACCAACAGGTCAACAGGCAACACACCGGCTACCACCGGAAGAGACTCATTTGGGACAGTTTTATACGCACTTGTCACGGTCAGCAGAGCTGCTCTCTGTGCACTTATTAGCTTTCTTTTGTGCCACGAAAGTTCGGCGCGGTGATGCCACATTACTGCTCTGTAAGAGACGATGGCCTCGAAGACAGCTTTGTATATAATCAGCAGTGTTCTGAAATTCAGGCCCCAGCTGGTGTTGCCAATTCTCCTTAATTTTTGGAACACCACCACCGACCTTCGTGACACGTATTCCACATGCTTTAGAAAGCTCATTCGGTCATCCATAATGACTCCGAGATACCTGAAGTCCTGCACATATTTTATCGGAAAACCCCCGAAGCGCACAGTTGGTGTCCTTTGGAGTTTGCCTTTAACAAGCATTATCTTGGTCTTGTCAATGGAAAAGCTAAGCATGACATCTCTGGACCATTTCCATGTCTTCTCCATTAGAACGTTTGCTTTGGTTTCGAGTTCTCTTCTGGAGTCACCAGGCACCAGAAACAACCCATCATCTGCGTAGCCAAAAACCGTACACTCCGGAGGGAGTTCCAACTCAAGAAATCCGTCGAAAAGGATGTTCCATAGGATCGGTCCTAGGACCGACCCCTGGGGACAACCCTTCATCAATCTCTTCTTTACTTGTGAGTTCTCACTGGTGTAGACACTCCAACGATCTTTAAAGAAATCAAGGATGACCCTATAAATGTTTGCTGGACATCTCTTGGTCTTAAGTCTGTTCATCATCTCCGGCCACCAGGCATTGTCGAATGCTCCTGATATGTCAAGGAAAATAGCCATTATATATTTTCTTTGCGATCCCTTGATCTTTTCCATGACATCACACGTAAGGCAAAGTCAGTTCCCATTCCTCTTCTGAAGCCATACTGACTTTCACAGAGTGTGCCTTCCGCGTCCAGAGCCATCGTTAAACGCTGGTTGACGAGCTTCTCGTAGACTTTGCCTAGTACCGGAAGCAATGTTAACGGCCTGTAGGATTTAGGGTCATCCAGATCATTTTTGTTTTCCTTGTGCAGAATCCTCACGCATCCTAATTTACAAGGGGAGGGGAACACTCCAGTTTGGAGATAGTCGTTCACAATGTCCAACAGAATTTCTTTTATTCGGCTGTAGCATCTCTTCAGAATTTCAATAGTTACCCCATCGATGCCAGGTGCCTTGCCATTCTTCATTCTATAAACAGTAGCGGTGAGATCCTCCATTTCGAAGGTGGGGGCATCTTGCTCTTCCGGTACTATATCCATAGACTGTCTCTTCACTGTGTGGCCCTCCCCCTCTTCCTCCAACGAATCATCGGGAAGAAGAGTTTGGAGCAAGACTTCCATTGATCTCTTTTTATCCAAGATTAAATTGCCATTAATCTTTATACACGGTGGTAGCACCGTTCTCCTGAGGTTGTTGGCCGCAAGCTTGTATACCAACCCGAAGGGGTCTTCATTCCCCTTTTTGATTACAAAATCCTCCCAGGATTTAGCCTTTTTGTTCCTGACCCTGCCAAAGTAAGACTGTTTCTTCATCTTATATTGTGTCGAGAATTGTGCCCTTTCCTCTCCACGTAGCTTGTGAAGACGTCTTCGTATTCTTCTTAATTCCTTCCGAACTGCTTCCAATTCATGATCCCACCATGAAAGGTTCGGAAGTCCCCTTGAGGTCTTACGCAAATTCTCTTCACATGTTTCCCGGATGAACTTAGTCAATTGCTCAACTCGGTCATCCAGGGAGCACATGACATTATATGTTCGCAGTTTACCCAGCAGGGCCTTATCAAAGGCAGGCCAGTTCGCCATATTATGGACGTATCTGACCTCTTTTCCAAAGATTTCAGGTTCACGGGGACCACCACCCTGTATTTCAAATATGATCAACCTATAATCACTTGAGCTGTCATTTTTTACGGTCCAGTTTTTAATCCAATTACTGGCCTTTCTGTTTACTACAGTTATGTCCAAGTACGATTCAGAATCGTGGGCCTGCGAAATGAATGTAGGAAGTTCACCTTCCTTATTGGCAACATCTTGGTCATTGATGAGAAGAAATTCTCCCACCAATTCCCCTGCCTCATCAGTGACAGGGGAGTGCCACAGCTCTGATTTTGCATTCACATCTGCACACATTATCAGAGGTTTGTCTCTCAGTGTATTCCCAATTATTTCCCATCTGTCTAGATGGTTCTGAGTCTCGTCCCCGAACTGGAAGTACGAAGAAACCAACCAGCACTCAATGCCACCTTTAATCACTTGTACGCACGTGTGATGTGTGTTAGACACACTAGTCATCATGACTATATCGATATCTTTGTTGGCTCCAAGCACCCCAGCCCGGGGACTAACTCCAGACGTGTAAACACTGCCATGCAAGCCCACAACCTTATCAAATGGTACATATGGTTCTTGGAAAAGAACAACATCAAGTCCCAACTTCTTCACAATTCCATTAAGTTCTGCAGCTACCACTGTTGACCACTGCATATTCAACTGCCCACAATGTATCATCTCACATGCCATAATCTATTCTTGAGAGTTCGACGGACAGGGCTCTCTAATATGCCGGACAATCTCTTGAGTCAACACGGTGCTCATGTGCTTGGTCTTTCTTCAAACAGTTAGCACATGTGTCTTTGAAGTCACCTTTGTCCTTATTCGGACAGTTGCCGAATTAATGGCCAGTTTTGCTGCACCTTGAGCAGGTTGACTCTTTGTCTCTACATTTGGCTTCTATGTGGCCCCATTGCTGGCACTTATAACAGCGCGAGAGCGAGATGTAATCTCGCACCCGGCAGCTGTCATAGCCCACATATATCCTGTCTTTTTCTATTAGTGCATTCCTTATGGACGGATCACACTGGAGCACAACATTAACCCCGTCCGCCTCCCTCCTTCCAGTCCTGTGACTAATGGTCACTATCCTCTTAAAACTTTCGAGAGTGTGGCCACCACACTTTCCTTCTCTATAATTCTGCCGGAAAATAGTTTCCGGCAGATTAGCATTGTCCTCATTACGAGGGACATCGTACACTACGATATTAGGTCCTCGTCTGACAGGATCCTCAAGTTTAAGGCCCAGTGACTGAATTTTCGTTACATTGTTTATACTTTGGAGGGTCTTTTCATCCCCAGCATCCACAAGTATTCCTCCTCCTCTGATCCCTCTGATGTTACGGATCTGTAGCCCATCTTCTTTGGGGTTGAAGCCCTTCTTAAGGATCTCCCTTGTCTCAGAGCTGGACTTATCGCCTTCAGGATATAACAATACAATTTTCTTTGCAGGTTTTGGCTCTAGGTCCGTTCCTGCTGCCTGGGCGTAGCTCCTGATGGCCGGGACTTCTGGCTTCACTGGCATAGAAGTGATCTGTCTGTTGCCAACTTTTTCCAAAACTTCCAGTTTCCCCAACAACAGGCTGTTCTGCAACAGAACTCCATCAATTTTGCTTTGGATTTGGCTCAGTTTAGGGATAAGCCAATCAGCCTGGGTTGAATTGACTTTGGAACTTTTGCAGAGTATACAACTTGGCATGGATACCACTAGTTCACATGCTTCATTATGCGCTTTGAGTATGCTGACTCTTTCTTTTTCCAATGAGTCCCTTCCGGTGACAGATTCCTCTTCGGTTTGAAACCGAAGTTTCTTTTTGGCCTTCTGATCCTGCGCCGAAGTTGATGCTTCAACTTCAATCTCGACTCTTGTGGGTCTCACAGATGGGATGGGCGCCACCTCAGACTCTTGTGTCTCTCTAGGGAACACCAACCTGGAGGATTTCAGGGGTTTGCCCTTCCTTCCTACCAGGGTGAATTCCTGTATTTTCCTGGAGGCCATCTTCAGGTCTTGCAATTCCTCTTCCTCAGAGGAGGAGGAGGACCCCTCCTCTGAGCCTTCAGTTTTATCTCCCTCCTGATCACTTGGACCACCCTCATCGGAAGCCTGTCCCAATTAGCCATCGTAGACCTCCTGTAACCAGGAGTCCACAATTGTTTCCTTCACACCATGTGTGCTTTTCCAAATTTTGCGGTAAATGCGCCTTTTTCCGGTAGATAGAGGGAATTTATCACAGTTGAAGCTGGAATCCCTTAGTCTCTCAATGGCAGCAAGTGTTACCTCGCTGGGTATTAATTCCCTTTTGAGGAAACCTGTTAGGGTTTTTCTACGATCCTTCAGAGGTGGCGATTTCTCCACTGCAACGATGCCCAAAACCTCCATGAGGCCTCGTTTCAGCCCTCCAGGGCTTCTCGAGTCAGTCATCGTACTCCCGCGGCAGCAGGACCCGCACAATTGTCTTCGACACTTGTGGTCTCTATTTAAAGAGTACAAACAATCACAAACACTTCACAAAACACTAGTCTGTGTGCTTACACTGTAAGTCCCCACACTACAAAGTACATGACATGAATCACACAAGATAACCCAAAGTCCTTCTCCACTAGTCAAGCCTCAGGGGGCAGCCTGAGGCCGTAGGCCTTAGACCGGCTTGGTAACCTTTTTCTCCCTCTTGGCCATCACAGGGAGTCCCACTAGGGGAATTATGGCCACGCACAGACTAAGTCCGGTGGACTGATGACCCTGAGTCCGTTTATCCACCCGCCCGACGCAGAGGCGGGGAGACAGTGTGCCGCGTTGCCCTCTTCAACTTCCCAGTATACTGTTCAGAATCAGAGGACAACTAGAGCACCTTCTTACTTCACTCAATTCTATTCCAATTCTCAAAGAAGGTTTATCTCGAGCCACACTTGCCGGTGTGGTACCCCGAGAAAACCACAGTGACAGCCTAAATTAACCTTAAATTAATTTTAACCTAACTTAAAACTAGACGATGCTCTCTACTTATGTGACAGTGGTTGACGCCAGCCGCCGCCTCAGCAGCTGTGAGGAGTGTGCCAGTCCTCAACCTGCGGACCACACTCAAAGTGTTCGCGCCTGACGTCAACCCACGACTCCTCTCCCGACGAGGAGCCACACGATGAGCCCACTGTCCCGCACATAACTCCATCTAGAGTGGCCTGCCAACGTCCGGCCCCGAGCAGCACCGTGCCTCGCAGGATCGCACTACTAAGTTCAAACACTTGCAAACATCCTTCCCGATTCGCGGCCAGTTATGAACTCACTACTGCAGAAGAATCGGAACACAGCCCACAGACGGACCCCATCGTGCGCGCTTGCGACAGCTGACACGGCGGCAGTCGGTCGTCCAACCAGAGGCGGGCCCTGCCTCCAGTCTACCTGTTTCGCAACAGCAGCCTCCTTTCGCCGACCTAAACTGTCCAATTCACAAACGAAGTGCACCGAACCCGAGGACGACGATACACTTCCGTGAACAGTTCAGCACTAGCCGAAGACGTCGACCTCCTTTTGCAAAACACCCGGGTCTCGGGGTCTCACAGTCGTGCCAAAGAAAAAATTTAAAACATAGAACCAGCACGACAACAGCAACAAAAACTTACCTAAGCGACATTATTAATTATTTTTTGTTAAAAAATATTTTTAAAAGTGGATATATTTTTTTGACAGAAATATTAATTTTTTTTGGCAGTTAATATATTATATTTGTATGTTTGCAACTTACCGATAAGTTACGTGAACGAGATTAAATTATTTTCTGATAATATACTCAGAAGTTGCCTGCTGCCACATGAAACCGCAGTTAATTTCCCCGTCTGTGCCTAGATTTTCTATTCCAAATACTCTGGCACACCTACAACAAATAAGTTACCACTACGAAGTACTTTTCATGTCATACATTGTCACTTAAGGACTGTAAGTAATGCTCTCTTGGAATGTGTTTACCGCCTTCTCGTTTTAAACCAGTAGCTTAGTTGGTATAATGTAGATAGCGTCAATGCCATTTATGACGATAGTATATTCGCATTCCTTTCCAACAAATGTCGAAGGTTGCTCTGACAGGTGTTTCAAAGAGACTCAAGGATCAACAAGTAAAACTTGTTTAAGTTTAAGAGAGCTCTTGTTAGCTGCACGGAAGCCATATCTGCTATCAAATTAATAGTCTGAAAAATACTCTTTTCTGGTAATAATGTCAAAAGGAAGTAGTTATTCCCATAATTTATTTAACGTAATGTTTCTAAACTGTTAGGTTTTCTGCCACATTCCCCAGCACTCCAAAGAAATTGTTGCTTACACTTCGTCTGTATCACACACGACTAAACGTGATTGCTCATGCGTTGCCACACGTGACTTTTGTTCAGGATATGGTTTCAATTACAGTTAATGGTGGTGCGGGTAAATTTTTTGTGAGATTTTTCTCTACATTTGGTTTCCAGGAAATAATTGCTTATAATCTGTTATACGCCCCCCAAAAATCCACCGTTTCACATTCTTGACTAGTCTCTGCGTAAGTTAAATAAATGTGAATAATGTTTACCTAAATAAGCTACACAGGTAGTTTTGTTGAGTAAGTTCAATTCCTATGGAATATATTTTGCTTAGTTTCCTAAGAAAACATGCAAACATCATACTTTGGTAGTTCTGTCCTCTTGGGTACTGTACATAATAATTGAATATTGCAATAAATACAAGTAATGTTGATAATCCCTAATTTCACAAGTAACATAATGTTAACATCGTAAATATGAAATGCGAATTTTAAAATAACCGTGCCGAACGGTGAAATAAAACACTGTATAATATTAATTCTATTTCATTATTTAAACTAGTTTTTGCAGCATAATAAAAAGAAATGTGAGATTTTTAAAGTTATGAAAGTGAACTTATCTCTCGAGTTAGTCACATTTTGGCACGTATGTACTATCTTTAAACCACGTAGCTCTTTGAACACCTTATGGAGTATTGTGGACGTTGTAAACCTGAAAATCCGGTAGTTCATTTTCACTTCGAGTATATACGATTATTTACGAATAATTGTATGAACTGAAAGAGAAGTTGAGACGCATGCCTTCTAGTGACATAGTAATCGAATACTACGTTTGGTTTGATTGAAAATATAGATTAAAATATTTTCAGAACGTCTGACTTAGCAAACGTACACATACAAACAATAAGTGTAAATAAAAATAAAGTAATTTATTTTAAAAAAATAGTGTACAAAATGGGTAATTTGCTAGTTTTGTTGCGGTTCTAATTTATGCACGCTGGCTGTATGTCGGTATTATGTACTGCCCAACTGTTATATTTTGGAGGATTTTTGTGAAGGTTATTTCAGAAGTAAGAAATATTATCTTATTAAAAAGAAAAATATTTTCCTTCGACATATTTAATCTGATGCCAGGTAGGGCACGTATCTTGCGTATCTAAACGTTCATACCAATAAATTTCGGCAATGATCTCTGACTTCTTCGAAACATATTGGACATACCTGCAATTTTGACATGGCTTGTATCCCTTCAGATATATATGTATATATATATTTATTTATATATACATATTTATGTATATAATACGAGGGATGATTCGGAAGCCGTGGCAACTGTTCTTTATTTCCCGAAAATGACCCCAACACAGGTAATGTACTATGTAGAGTTGAAAGTGTACGACATGTACGTTTTACAGGTGACACAACATGGAGTATGGATGCAGAAATGTCTGCAAGGAACCAAGACAAACACGGCTGCATGAAATCACTGTTTATTTTATATATTTTCGTACAAACTATAGACAATTATGTGAACGGGTACGTACCGTTCGTGTACGAACTGTTTAACATTATTCAAAGTAGTCTCCGAGGTTGTCCACGGTTTGTTGCCAGCGATGAGGCAGACGGGAAATACCATCGGCTGCATCAGATCCGTCAATGTGCGCCACCTCTCGTCAAAATGCTGTGAATATGTCTGCCTCATCGCTGGCAACGAACCGTGGACAACCTCGGAGACTACTTTGAATAATGTTAAACAGCTTGTACACGTACGGCACGTGCTCGTTCAAATGAGTGTATGCAGTTTGTACGAGAATATGGCAACTGAACGGTGATTTCAAGCATCCATGTTTGTCTTTGTTCCTTGCCGGACATTCCTGCATCCATATGTGGTGTCACCTTTAAAACGTACTCGTACACTTTCAACTGTACATAGTACATTTCCTGTGCTGGATCAATACTGCAAAACAAATAATTTAAAACAAGATGTTTAAATTCCATAAATATGTCACAGTTATGTTTACATTAGACTATACAAAATAAAACGTCTATAATTATCTTTTACTGCAAACATATTGTTACAAATCTCCTAGAGCGCTTTATCCGGGCTCGTGTGGGAGAATATAAAATAACCAAATTTATGTTCCTTATTAGTTAGAAATAAAAATAAATATATAAATATAACTGCAGCTCTATCCGTATTATTAACAATTTCTATTTTTATAAGTGAGCATAATTATTACGTTAATTTCAAACCTTTTAAAGCCCTTATCACTGTCTTTGTACTACCAGCGGTCACTTAATCTCCACTCAGTAATTATTAGCATGAGAAAAAATGTCCACTTTTATACATTTACATAATTTCAACTGTCCGTCAACCACGAAACAAGTTCGACTCTTATACAGTCCAGGCAGTCAGTCCCAATCTAAGCTCTCCCGATGGTCGCATACTACACTCGCCGGCCACTGCTTCGTCGCCCTTTCTTTCGTACGTCGAAAGCACTAGGCACTAAAGGCCATTCAAGACTTCCGACACAGATGCACGCTGCGGCTTATATGGCCGAGATAGCTTGACCCAGAGGGTCCTTGGCACCTCGAGATGCGCCCAGAGGGGTGATGGCCAGACAGTTCGCGCAATCTCCCCAAGTCGTTCACCTTTCCAGGAAAGCGAATAAGTTAGTCCCGAATGTATTATCGCATCCCGAATTCTGCAGGACTGACAGATTGAATAATTCGATACGAATACGGTATAATTTGACTGTCGCGTATATCGTCTTTACATAGCATACGCCACTCTAAAATATTATAAAAATAAAACATTTGAATTAATTTAACTATGTAATGTATGAGGAACGTATGTCAAAAACAGTTTTACTATAGTGAGTCGTTGGTGGTGAGTGTGAGAATGTGTAACCACGTATGTGCATTCTATTAGTGCCACCTATCTCTGAGATTCGTATCCTGCATCGCATAACTCTTTTTGCTGTGAATGTAATTGCAATGTTACTGATCAATGTTGATTATACTGAGACGTTAGCCGTTAGCGTTTGCGAGTGGTGACTTTGCGTACCGTTGTTTGTTGATTCGTTGGTGACTTGGTTGTACACTTTGAATGCTATCCATATTCCACTGATTAAAGGTATTGTGTTGTGAGTCGAATATGCAACACCAAAATAAACTCTGCACGAAAATTCTCAGTATATAAACTAAACATATTTTTTAATGTTTGTTCTGCGGCATGCATTTGCATCTCATAAAAAACCAAACCAGATGAATAGACAAAAAACACACAATCGCTTAACATGGTCGTTACTCTTTATATTAGGTACTTATTGTGAGGTTAGGGGGTACTAATTTTTATTTCACTGGATGTTCATAAATCCTAAAAAAAAATTATTTTATAATTTTGTCAATAAATTGCCTTTATGTATCGAAAATGAATAAATGTGTAACTATAAAATAATTTACTGTTATTATCTCGCCATCAATGTTATAAGACCAATGCGATAAGCCATAAAATGAGATTTTAATAATATAGTAACTTATTTAAAGACAAATTACTCAATTTACACCCGTTTAAATGTTGGCTTACGAAATACAATAACGCGGATAGTTATGCTTAGCCCATACAATGTATCCATTCTGTAATCAGGTACTTACAAATTACAAAGTGGTGTTATTGAAACACATTTCCAATATGAAGCATAAGCAATTTATAAAATTTACAAGTACTAATCAAACTTGTGACAACATATTTAAAAACAGATCTTCAGATGTGATTGTCAAAAGAGCAGAGCTTAAGATGAATGAATTTCTTACAACTAACAATTTGCCATTTGTGCTTATGGATACATTACTAGCTAATATCTTTCACGATTCAAGGATAGCTCAGACTTTGAATATGATATGGTTTAAGGCTACTGCAGTGATAACACAGATACTAAGACCACATCTTTCATCCACATTTGTAGAAAGTTTGAATAAACCCTGTAACTACTTTTCACAGATACTTAAAGAAACTACAAACCAATTTACCAAAAAGCAAAGAGCAATCATAATAATTTATTGTGATACATTTGAAATCAAACCAGCTTTTTTAAGACACGGTTAAAAATGAACGCAGTAGAGGAAGACATATTGTATAAAACATGATCGNTGCAGGACTGACAGATTGAATAATTCGATACGAATACGGTATAATTTGACTGTCGCGTATATCGTCTTTACATAGCATACGCCACTCTAAAATATTATAAAAATTAAACATTTGAATTAATTTAACTATGTAATGTATGAGGAACGTATGTCAAAAACAGTTTTACTATAGTGAGTCGTTGGTGGTGAGTGTGAGAATGTGTAACCACGTATGTGCATTCTATTAGTGCCACCTATCTCTGAGATTCTTATCCTGCATCGCATAACTCTTTTTGCTGTGAATGTAATTGCAATGTTACTGATCAATGTTGATTATACTGAGACGTTAGCCGTTAGCGTTTGCGAGTGGTGACTTTGCGTAGCGTTGTTTGTTGATTCGTTGGTGACTTGGTTGTACACTTTGAATGCTATCCATATTCCACTGATTAAAGGTATTGTGTTGTGAGTTGAATATGAAACACCAAAATAAACTCTGGACGAAAATTCTCAGTATATAAACTAAACATATTTTTTAATGTTTGTTCTGCGGCATGCATTTGCATCTCATAAAAAACCAAACCAGATGAATAGACAAAAAACACACAATCGCTTAACATGGTCGTTACTCTTTATATTAGGTACTTATTGTGAGGTTAGGGGGTACTAATTTTTATTTCACTGGATGTTCATAAATCCTAAAAAAAAATTATTTTATAATGTTGTCAATAAATTGCCTTTATGTATCGAAAATGAATAAATGTGTAACTATAAAATAATTTACTGTTATTATCTCGCCATCAATGTTATAAGACCAATGCGATAAGCCATAAAATGAGATTTTAATAATATAGTAACTTATTTAAAGACAAATTACTCAATTTACACCCGTTTAAATGTTGGCTTACGAAATACAATAACGCGGATAGTTATGCTTAGCCCATACAATGTATCCATTCTGTGATCAGGTACTTACAAATTACAAAGTGGTGTTATTTAAACACATTTCCAATATGAAGCATAAGCAATTTATAAAATTTACAAGTACTAATCAAACTTGTGACAACATATTTAAAAACAGATCATCAGATGTGATTGTCAAAAGAGCAGAGCTTAAGATGAATGAATTTCTTACAACTGACAATTTGCCATTTGTGCTTATGGATACATTACTAGCTAATATCTTTCACGATTCAAGGATAGCTCAGACTTTGAATATGATATGGTTTAAGGCTACTGCAGTGATAACACAGATACTAAGACCCCATCTTTCATCCACATTTGTAGAAAGTTTGAATAAACCCTGTAACTACTTTTCACAGATACTTAAAGAAACTACAAACCAATTTACCAAAAAGCAAAGAGCAATCATAATAATTTATTGTGATACATTTGGAATCAAACCAGCTTTTTTAAGACACGGTTAAAAATGAACGCAGTAGAGGAAGACATATTGTATAAAACATGATCGNGAATCAAACCAGCTTTTTTAAGACACGGTTAAAAATGAACGCAGTAGAGGAAGACATATTGTATAAAACATGATCGGATGGAAAAAATACCCCAAACAAATCTCGCAGGGTTTTCATCAGATACCGCCAACTCCATGATTTGTTCTGTGTTCTCTCGTTTAAAATACGAGACACCGCATGTTGTTTGCATTAAATGCTCTGGCCACATCATGTACGCCGTGGCTACCAAAGAAGGTTTACTTTTGTTATGTTTTCTGGACGATGCGCTGAGAAAAATTGCACCATATTTCTCACGAAGCAGTAAAACACAATTATAGCTCCAAAAGATGCAATAAATGTTTCAGGTGAAAATTCACAACATTATGATTGCAGCTAACACAGGGTGGCTATCATTGATATGTTGTGTTGGCAGGCTATTAAAACAAATCCCAGTCTTGATGTTGTATTTTAGTCAAGAAGTTGGTGGCAATCCCTGTAAACCAACAGAATAAATCTTAAATGTGCTGAGGAATAAATTCCTATATATATATTTGGAATTCCTTTCTTGTGCAATGAAATTGTAAACGGACTTTACCATTTTGTTATAATCTGAAGAGCCATTGCTATATCTCTTGAAGCCTGAAGCAGAGACGTTACGTAAAATCATGTACAGTAACTACATAATATTTACAGTTGCAAGAAAAATCAATTTTTAGTAAATCATTAAAACCATATAATTTTGTACCGCTTGAAAAAATCTACCTTGTTATAAAAGCCAGTGGATCCAGCACAACTTTCCTAAAACAAAATCAGCATATTCAGCGAAATCAGAAATAAATCAAATAAGTAAAATATACTTAAGATTTTTTAAACAAGTTGCTTTAAAATTTAAAATCAGATATGACTTTCTTAAATTTATAAAAATGGTTTGTCGGCCATCTGCAAATGCATTTCAAATAAAGAAATTAGGGAGATTGATTAAAATATTATCTGACATCTATAAAACGATTTCGCGACAAAAATTAGACCTGTAATGGAACTAACATGCTTTACTGGACCAAGAAACTCTAAATTTGTACAAAAAACTATCACCAAATCAATACTGGGAATGGTTTCCTCATTGAATGATGCAACTGGGCAAGAACAGTTTCCCAAATTTTAGAATAGTCATTACAATTCTGATGTTGCCATTTCCGGATACTGCAGTAGAGAGCATTTTCAGTAAATTATAAAAAGATCAAAACTAAAGACAAAAACAGTTCGGATACACGGACTACTGTCAAGCTTATGGCAAACTAGCAGTGGAGTGAAGATTCGAGGTGGTTGTGTTGCTTCGTAACCTACAATCGTAATATTGAAGAACAATATTATCTATAGAAAACAGAATATTGGGGTGTGAACCTTGATAGTGAAGGTGGCTTTATTGGTTTGATGAAAATTTGGTAAGCTGCCACAGAAAAAGTATTCTATCTCATTTTATCTAAAAAAAAATTATTCGTTTTTTTCTTACGTTACTCCTTTACTTTCGTTGTTTTATATGATCATGCCGGATTTTACATAATTTCAAGATTCAAGTTGTAAAATCTAAAAAATAAATAATAATAAAGTAATTGCTGGCAACTTTGGTTTGATGGCTCTCCATCCCTCCAAAAGGGACCTTATCGGTCCTGTGGGAACCAACAACTATTCCAGCTCATAAGGAGGAGGGGCGCGGAGGCAAAACAGCCACACGTACAAATATTGTAAAAATTAAAATACTTTCAGTGAAAACGTCTCAGTTGTTACTAATTGTACGCCTTAACAACGAGGTATTTAGAGCCGATGAGCGTGAAATGAGGTGGACATTGAGCAATGCAAGAATGCAAAAGCGGAGAAAACGGGAGATCACCGAGAAAACTCACCTACCAGCGGCATCGTGCAGCACGACTACCACATGCAAAGGTTCAAAACTGGCCCCGCCGGGAATTGAATCCGGTTCACTTTGGTGGGAGATGAGCGCTTAAACTGCTGCGGCAATTATTCCCGAAATGAAAATGCATGTTAAACATAGTTATTCATATTTTAACTGTAAAATCTAGAATGGTTCTATGCCAGTGCCTATGTGACTAAATTGTTTCAACTGTTACGTTAAAAATTGTAATTTTTTGGATACATTAAATAAATCACACTAGTCATGCCATAAGCGAAATATTTTGTGGTTTACTGAATAAAATTCCTTTTTAGTCTCATCCGGCTACATATGTACACCTAGCGAAAACGTATATGAATCTCAAATCCAAAATTTTGTTGCCTTCGTTTTCACATGTTGTGGTAGCACAATATATCCACTTCGTAAAGACATCATGCTATACCGTTTTAGGAAACATTCTCAATTTCTTTTTAAGCCTGTCCTGGTACGGAAGTAACGTTTCTGCTTAAGCATATTTCAGAATAATACATTCTAGTAAAAATTTACTTCCCTCGCCGGCTGCTCGATTATAATTTTTTGTGATTTTCTGCCGATCTTTTTGCTTTCACACAAGGATTCCGTTTTCCTATGAGATATTCATTTCGAAAAGTTTTTTGGCGACTTTTTTAGCTAGTGGTTGAATGTTATGCTCTCAGCTAGAAAGAACTGAACTGTTATGTATTTTATTGCGTACGCAATGTGCAAAGCGGCAGAATTATTCGCATAGTTGCACAGATATTTTTACGGTTCTCCTGAGCTGTAGTTGAAGAGAGAATAAAGCCTATGGGTTTATTCGAGTAACTTCCTGTATTGTATTGTGTGTGAGTCAAGATTTTATTTTATTTCGAGACTTTCTCTCAATGGCAAGTCTTTATTTCAAATATATATTTAACTTTCAGGGACTTAAAAATTTCTCTGCATTACAATATTCTAGATAGTGACACTTAAACAACTACGTAGTTAGAAAGTACACGTTTCTCGCCCGTTCTAGTAAGACTGTTATAATTTTTTTTAACGTTAAAATTTACGTTATGTTTTCTTCTTAAGCAAATTTTTCTTTACTTCACAATATTTAGGGCCTAAATTTTGAAAATTTCCTATTTGGAGATATAAGACGAAAAAGCATACGAATGCCTAGAAATTATCTTTGACAGAATGATTATTATTTGACGTCGACAAGTGAAAGCATTAATATGCACCACATACCAGTTATTGCTTTATAACTGAGAAGTTAAACTATCTCTAGACATTCTTGAAAATACAGAAAAAATATACCTTGTTCATTTTCAATGGATTTTCTATCTTAAGTAGGTGCTGAAATTAAAAAATATATACTTATACTGGGACTATTTTATTTTCACAAATAACTATTTATCAGTAATGGATAGCGTATATTTATAGAATTTTTGGGTAAAATTTACATTATTCAAATTCTTTCTTCGCCGTTATTCCGGTGTTTTGCAAACCGTTCAATTACCGGGCAACCGTTTATGTTGCAACACCAAAGGAACCTGATTTTATCAGTGGGTGAAGCGCGGCTGACTATTAAGTTGTAATTATTACCAAACCTCTACTTGGAAGGCTTGTGAGGACTGCAGATAAAAAACTGGCAATTTTAGCAGTCATAAGATACTGAAATTAATGCGAACGTAAAATATAGCACCAAAGGTGCGACTTTTATTATAGAACCGGTGTTTCCTGTTATACAGTCTTGGTTAGAAGAAAACATTATCTGCCAGTATTATGTGCGCTAGATGTAGCTTGCCCATATAATCCATTCTAGCACATTGGTAGAAGTTGGAGACACAAGGCTTTAAAGACTCTTTCGCACTTAGGCCCATAATGCTGAGTGGACAGAGTAGAAAGCTGAACGGTCAATGAGATAGCCATAGCATACTCGTTTACTCACAAGTACTTCGCCGAAAAGTTAAACTCGCATATAAATTTCAACTCGTGGAATTAACGGACATAGCGGATCGTCCCAGAGTCATTTAATTTCTCATATATCATGACCTGAATTGGTAATTAAATTTACAATGAGTTTCTGTAGGACTATTTCCATCAAACCAAAAAAATATAGAATTATCAGTGAATACATAAAATAACAGCCAGTGAAAATAAGTAGACACCCGGAAATTTCGTGAATTCATCTGAGAACAAGTTAAACTGCATTCACGTGTACATACGTGTTTCTGCCTCCATTGCACCATAGTTTGTTAGACACACCTCGAGCCACTTTCAACCAATAACTAGCATGCAAGAAGTTAAGAAAATAACCTCATACCGTGCTACCTGGTCTGAGGTTATACTCGATGTTACGAGTTGTGGTCAGGCCCTTAGCTAAGCGGCCTGCCTGATCACACCTTCACTTATTTATCCAGGACCCGGGCCTTGATCGCTAAAATTAGTTATGAAATCGCAAACTACAGAAACATCCTCCACCGGCCAGTAAATGGGAACATCGCAGTCGANTTTTGTCGTCGGGCCATTGGAACGAGAAGACCACTGAAGATGGGTGTGTCCTGCCGTCGACTTGCGCCATCTTAATCAGCCTCCGGAATCATGAACAAGGTGGGGACTCTCCAATTAGGCTTTACTCAGAACGTGGCTGGTTAAATATTTATAAAATAATATAATTTAATATTTAAGTATAATTGTATAGCTTCTCCCGTTAATATTCAATCATTTTTTTATTGAAATAATATTGTACAACCTTAATTTTAAATAAACCTACTTTATATAGTGTTCATTATATTACTGTTTTGAATAAATTGTTAAGCCCCTATATCCCTGTTAAGGATAATTGCCAACGAAATATCAAAAGTATAACAATGACAGAGGCTTGGTTTCTCCCTACCCTCTCGCTGCCTTGCATCAGCTTCTCTACCATCCACACCCATTTCAAAAATTCCCGATCCACCCACGCTTATTTCTGTGTTAATAATAACTAAATTTCAGCCACATCCACTTTTAATATTTAAACTTTTAACTTTTAAGTAGCTGTATAATTCAAATAATGTTATAAAATCTACTTTTAAAATGTATATGGTTTAAATAATTAATTACTTTTTACAGCTCAATATCTAAACTTTCAAAAGAAATTATTTGAAACCGAAACAACAAACGTTATTAAAATTTAAAGAATTTCAGTATGAACCGCAAGTCCCTAGTTACGTATATTTACCTCTGCAATACCAAGCCAGTCATTTAAATTAAGATATAGATCACCTGTGTGGGCTGAATGTAGTTATTTGAAATTAAACTATTACTGTGATAGTAATTCTTAATCATGTGACAATTTCCATTAAATTAACTTTCAATTCACGCTAATTGAATCAATTCCATACAAGACATAATAATGTAGTATGGTATTATTGTGCTAGGATAAAGGTACAGGATTTCATTATGCTCTCCCATCAGTCAACACGTATTTAAGAAAAATGCATAGAAATAAGATATGGCAGTTAACTATGAGATATTTGTACGGCGATAGAAAGTTTGTATTACGTTATAAGTTGCCATATTGATAGACGAGTAGTCGCAGATACATGCCAGGCGACGCAGCTCAGTTGCAAGGTGCCAAGGCAACACATTCCCGCATCAGCACTTCTCTGCGGCTCGAGCGCCGCTGTGTTGTGAAAACGCGTGCCAGCGCGCGCCATGCAAATGTTTCCCCTTGCCCACTTTAAACTATACCTGTAATGTTCTAGTTTTAAGTTCCTCATACTCTTATATTCTCATACCTTTCCCACAGTCCATTGCTATACGGACACGGGGCAGAATGCATTCCGTTGGGTTCATGCATTATTGTGATTCACGGGCTTAGCACATTACCCGGGGTTTTCGGATGTGTTGATTGCACACCAGTCCTGAAGTCGATGCGCAGGCTGCTAAACCTGACACGGAAGGTATAATTGTATGCAATGTCAAGGGTATTTAACGAAATGGGAATAGTGCCCGAGACACACTCACTTCGACTGTGACTGTCCGTTCATGGTTTGCTCACATCTACCCAATTGTCAGGAGTACTTACTCGGGTGGTCAAATCTTTCGTTTCACGTGAGATGCGGAGCAAACTTTGGGCCTCTGGCGAAGTGGTGAAACGACCAGAGAGACCTTTCTTCTGTGCTCTAGTGGCCTTGAAAGAGTTCAGGCAGTAGGGGCACAATCTGAATGTTTTGGGTTTTTGCTGTGGGTCCTTTCTATACTACACACTACCTTGAAAGTATACCACGAGGGTACTTTCGCTTTTGACCACCCTGTTGTAATTAATTGCGAAGAAATTTCGACAATCCCTTTAGTGTGGAAGAAAAATTGCAATTAATGCCTACTTAATAATTTATGTGTTCTTTTCATCTCTACTATCTACTATTTGCATAATCAGTGTCATAATGTTTTACTTATAATATGTGTGGTCCCTCAGAATTGATTACATTTTATTTGTGTGTGGAAGTACTTTTATAGTTACTCTTTAGCTATACATTCTCCTCTTTATTACTATTTAACTTTTTAATAATCAATTTCATTATGTTCTACTTATGATGTGTTGGTGTCCAGCATACTTATTAACATTCTAATAATTAAGAGTTTTATCCGCGCACACAGCCAACTGCAATAAATTATTTTCAGGAAAAAAACATGTATGAAAATAGGTATTTGTATAACCATCCCCATCTGTAGACATTGCTTAAGAAATGGATTTTAAACAGAATTATAAGATAGCATAAAGATGTTATTGCCTGAGAGTATAATTGACGAAAAATATTCAGAAATAAATTAACTTATACGCACGTCTCAACGTGCAAGCTTCCAAGGTCGGACACACCCAGCAATATAATAAACCCATATATACATATAATAAGACCATGATAAACTAACAAGTACATTTTAAATAGCCCTACTCTTCATAAACTATTAGGGCCATGTTATTTCTTTAAAGTAAAATGTTACTGCAAATTAAGTGTTTATATAAGCTGTGAAAGCTTTCAGTTAGTAAATTCCCTTGTAGGTATCAAAACAATGGTACCGCACGTTCATGAACAGCAGAAACCAGCGAAAGGAGCTCGTGGCATGAGGGGTGTTTACCTGTGTATTCGTAAGTTTTTTGTGATATAGGCATCGTTATCTCTGGCTTTGAGGGGGGGAGGGCGGGGNCGGGGGAAATGTACCTTCTCATTGAAACCCATTTCTTGTCATGCATACTATTTAATACATCTCAAGATTTTATGACGAGTTACTACATGTGATAAAATTAAACTGTAATAATTTTTTAAAACTTTTGCAGAAAATGAACCAGAAAAGTAACATAAAACTTAATTAGAATTAAACTATTCCAAAAGTCACTTTGCTAAATTTAAACCCAGAGACAAAAGTTGTAGCAGCACTCACAAGTTATTATTGTTAAAATTATACGTAACATAAATCACTTTATTTAATGTGTTTTCCTATGACTATATAAATATAACGTGACCACTGATAGTACAGATAGCGCAATATGAAACTAACTATAGAAAGGTCCATACAACGCACGGAAAAGACACGTAAATAACTGAGGGGGGGGGGGGCATCTATCTGCTTCCTTCCTCACCCCGCCAAGACGATAAATCACGCTAACCACGCCCATGGTTACACAAAGTGCTACTCAACGCCTGATGACGTTTGCGATTACTGTTTTCGTCTCCGAAAAGTTTATATTTGAAGTCAAATCGCGTCCAGCGATTTAAGATTCCAGATGCGATAAACATAGCAATAAATTATTGAGAGGAAGGGCATTGGAAGAGATTAGTGAAAAGTTCATTCCAGATTCCAAAGACGCAGGAGCAGAGCGAGTATCAATTTTTCTTCTTCTGTATTCATGATCGAATTGGAGTGAAATTCTGAAGCAGCGCGTCTTGGCCGCATTTAGGTAACCGTTCACACGAGCCACTGAGTCACGCCATCGAGTGGCTCGTGTAGTCGAGGCCCTTAACCTGGTTTAGAGATACTATATATTTCAATAATATTACTTCCAAATTTTCTGAAACCCCGATAAATTTCTACTTTCAGACTATTCCTCGGTCTCATGCTGACAACGCTTTACCAAGCCTATAAAATTACACCAAATGGACAACGCACCGTATATACGCGCACTCAGTTTAATAACATTTTGCGTGAAAATCATTTCTTAGTAGGCATTTACCAACACACCTACTTTCTCTCTGTGTTATTCATGTTAACTATAAATGAAATCTTATAATATATGGATGAAATATAAGTAAAATTTCAATTCATCCAAAACAAAGTTACTGTTTTATTAAAAGAAGTATAGAATGCTTGTGATACATGACATATTTAAGATACGACCAACATGTCTTACTTGAGGTGATTTTTTTTAACACATTGAGGTCTGCACACATTTACTGGCACTAAAGACAAATTAGAAGTGAGTCACCTATATCCATTACTGCAATAACACCGGTTCTGTTGGTGCCTGTGTTAGAACTCACCATCGTCATAACCATACCACACCGGACACTAGCCTGTACTTTACAGCTTTCATTATTGGCCGGTCATCAACCAATGAAGAGCCGACTTGATATTGACCCAATAAAATGTTCTTTGTCTTATAAAAGGATTTACAATCAATCATGTCCCTTTGAGTAGCTACAAAAGCATACATTCTGTCGTAAGCAATATCATCGTTACTGCGCTGTCGTGTTCTTGTGAGGTCATGTTAAAGGCTAGCCGAACAAAGAATTCACAGTCATGCGAGTTTTGCTCTGAATAATAAAGAAATTTTCAAATTAATTTTGCTTGAGCGTAGCTCGAGCATAGTCTACAAAGTGTGAAAGGTTTAATTAAAAAAATGTGTAGATACCGCGAATAGCCTTTAGAAGTGATGAAGTGTATATATTTTTATTCCCTTTATTAGACAACAAATTAATGACTTGTAGCGTTGAGACACAAAATGATAATGGATTATGTCATAATGTCTTGGACATACTGGTGAAAGTCGTTTAAAGGCACGGAGTCAAATTTTCAAAGAAATTAAATTACGTTCATTTCGGGCATCTGTGAATTTTGCATCCAGGCTAAACAGATTTTATCACCACACAGTAAAAGTAAGAGCCAGAGCTACGTACCTACTCGAATTCGTCCATAGTGATCTCCTGACCTACTAGTCATATATCCTAAAACTAAAACTAAAAAAAAAAAATGCTTGTTTTATTGATGACTATTCACATTTTACTATGCACACAGTGAATAACAAGTGCGGGGAGGTTTACGTACTATGAAATACACAGAGAAAAAAAAATTACTTCAATTAAATGAAATTTGTTAGATGCAACCAAATCCATTGTTCTTGTTGGGGCAATTAAATATATTGTTGCTAAAACCAAATTATTTTTATTTCTTATGTGGTTGTCCCAGACGTGTTAAATTTGGTTGGTGCAACTTAATATTTATATGGATATGCGTGTATTAGAGATATGGTTATTATTTTTAAAAATGTGACATTGAAAATGACATTTAAACCAAAAACACTAGCGCCTGCAAACTGCGCCCCAGAAGTTTCTACCATTGTGACTGTTTGTGAATCAGTAGGCCTATCAATTAAATGATATGTACGTAAAATATTTTAAAGTTTTATAACTCTATTTTTTATCACCTGTTGAAATTGTTTCATTTGGATTGTTTGTGCCATTATCGCATAAACTAAAAAAAAAACCTATTTTATCCTCATTTTACCAGAAAATATAAAAAAACTCTCGTGCTCTAAGTTCGAACGCAATAAATTAAATTATCGGATTATCTACGGCCAATCAAATATATGTCAGTACAGGGTAGAGCTGATTTTCTTGTCGCCACAAATTCTGTAATACTAGAAATAACAGATTGTTCCAGCCAACTAAATTCTTATTCACTCCAAACAAAATGCACATTTGACTCTACTATGATATTTATAATATTTACGGCAACCATATCGATTAGTTTCTCTCATTTTTTAATTGGTCGTTAGCACTAAATTCATGTAGACGATGTCGGAACAACCAAATAAACGTTCGGCTGAAGATATTATTTTTAAATACTTTACTTGGTTAAACGTAACGAATGTACACTGAAGAGTAAAAAAAACTGGCACGCCTGCCTAATATCGCGTAGGGCATCCCCCCCCTCCCCGAACACGCAGAAGTGCCGCAAGACGACGCGACGTGGCATGGACTCAATTAATGTCTAAATGTATGTAGGAGGCAATTCACACCATGAATCCTGCAGGGCAGTCCACAAATACAGTCTGCGCCAATTTCAGAAAGGGTTGCACGTCTGTCACGTTTAATGATTCTCGTCAGTCGTAGTTTGTCCCGTTCTTTCACGATCTTTTTCCGGACGCAGCGATGTCGAGGATGTGATGTTTTACCGGATTCCCGATATTTACGGTACACTAGTGAAATGGTCGTACGTCAACATCCAATTGTTATCGCTACCTCGGAAATGCTATGCTCCATCTCTCGTACGCCGACTATAACACCACGTTCAAACTCACTTAAATCTTGATAACCTGCCATTGTAGCAGCAGTAACCGATCCAGCTGCCAACCGTATCGCGTTACTCTGATTGGTTCCATACCTCTGTTATTTGCATACGCACGCGTATACCAGTTTTTTTTGGCTCTTCAGTGTACATGTTTGGAGACACAGATTGGTTGAGTGAACGAAGTGTTGTTCAGTGCAAACAAATACTCAAGTGATGGTTGATTGAGATATGATAACGGCAAATATTATGTATTCAGGGACATGCTGCAATATTTTGAGAATGCAAAATGTTATTAAATTGCACGCAAATGCGGTGCGCTGTCCTTTAAATGCAATTTTATAGCTTTGGTTACACCCTCATAAGTCACTCTTTATTTAATTCCAGTGGCCAAAGTCAGTACACCCTACCTATACACCAGGACAGTACCCCACAATGTAGTACTTCCTAAATCTTGTAATTATTTTTCCTGAAAATTTGTTTGTTAATTCAAATGAAATATTGTATATTAAACAAGGTTATTTCCAGATAATTCTAGAAGGTCGAAATCGCTGATGCAGATTCTGTGAGACGAAGCACGAGAGAATAAGTAACCATTTGCAATATTCGAAATACTATTCTACGCTTGCACTTTATACTGAAAACTTTGTGGACTATGTTTCAATAAACTGCAAATATATCAAATCATATATATATATATAAATAAATCATGATAATAAGCTGCACAAGAAGAAATGGATTTAATGAAGAGAAACGAAACTTGGACAAGTCAACTTCCCCATAGAAAAAAGGTTATTCATTGCGTATGGGTTTTTAAAATTAAACATAATGACAAGGGTGGAACTAGGTATGAAGCAAGTCGTGTAGAATAATGGATGTACTCAAAGGTAAGGCACTAATTACATTTAAATTTATACTCTTTTCGCAAGTCTATCCATGCCAAAAATATTAGTCGCTGTCAACAGCAAAAGGAAAGTTTCACATTTCACAAATGTAAAACTGCATTTCTTCATGAGGATTTATAAAAGGAAATATACAAGATATACACACCTAGTTTTGTGAAGGATCCTAGACTCTTTTGTAAATTA
This sequence comes from Clitarchus hookeri, assembly GCA_002778355.1. Taxonomy (NCBI): domain Eukaryota; kingdom Metazoa; phylum Arthropoda; class Insecta; order Phasmatodea; family Phasmatidae; genus Clitarchus; species Clitarchus hookeri. Next base: position 265,253 of record NQII01002577.1, on the reverse strand, counting down.
GAAACAATAGTTTGTTGTCTACGAAAGGCTCCACGAGCTTGAAATGGTCGACTGTATCAGTGTACCAAGAAACTCGAGTTCTGGCAGCTTAAACGGAACGAGTGTATCTCGGTTTTACACATTGCGGACTTTTCTGTATATGTATTTGTCCATGCTAATTATTGCATTATTACCAGTAGTTGTGCTACATTTTCTAATGAAATAAATAATTGCTTAGTGAATATAATTTGTTTTAAATATTTAGGAAAATTGTATATATTTTTGGGAATGGAGGTTGAAAAGATAAACTTATGCATGTGCCTAAGTCAAGCTTAATATTTAACAAAACTTTTACAGAAGTTTGGATTTGAAGAATGTCATCCCGCGAATAATCCAATGTGAACGTTAGTATTTGACAAATAGGTAAATGTACTATTAACAAGAAATCATACTGTCAGCTAAATGTGAGTATTACATTTGCAATGTTAGCGACAAGGCCAGAGCCTACCTTTTAACTGAATTATGTCAGCATATTTGAGAGTAATGCAACCAAAAAGCTATGGAAAGTTCTAAACATTAATCTTCAGTTTGTTAAATTAAACATTAACCAGAGATTATTATATGCAAATAACNTTGTTAAATTAAACATTAACCAATGTAACAACCGAGGCTTTCGCAAATACAGATTGGGGATGTGTTCTATGTTGAAAATCCACGTCTGAGCACGTAATTAAAATGCATCTGGCTACTGTGATCTAAAATACGCAGAATAAATTTACAAATAAACTTTCATTTACAGAAGCTGGAGATGTGTCATTATCAGAAGAAGATTTTGATGTTTGCAGGGTGAAAAAACTAGTCGAATGACTTGGTTTTTGTACTGAAATTAAAAAATATCTATGAAAACAACTAATCCTTCATAAAATGTCTCTAAATATGGGAGAATAAGAATCTGAGGTACGCTGATATCAATTAAAATTTTGTGCGTTATTTTGTGTGCAACCAAATAGTGTCAGTGTTATACTTGGAAACCTGTCGGCAGTGTGCTGGCCTCTTTACGTCACTGGATGGCATCAAGTTTCAAAAATTCTTTTATAATATTCGGGTTNTCATTTACAGAAGCTGGAGATGTGTCATTATCAGAAGAAGATTTTGATGTTTGCAGGGTGAAAAAACTAGTCGAATTACTTGGTTTTTCTACTGAAATTAAAAAATATCTATGAAAACAACTAATCCTTCATAAAAATGTCTCGAAATATGGGAGAATAAGAATCTGAGGTACGCTGATATCAATTAAAATTTTGTGCGTTATTTTGTGTGCAACCAAATAGTGTCAGTGTTATACTTAGAAACTTGTCGGCAGTGTGCTGGCCTCTTTACGTCACTGGATGGCATCAAGTTTCAAAAATTCTTTTATAATATTCGGGTTAAATATTGTGTTTTTTGTGTTACTATTTTTTTTAATTTTTATTTGAGGACGAGTTTTGTAGCTGTTAATTTAATTTTAATTTCATCTTAATTTCATGAATGTCTCCACGATGTTCTATACTATTATACTGTTTGGTAATAAAAAGTATCTTATATTCTAAAAATACCAAGTAATTTCTTTCACACGATTAAAGGTTAATAGCTTTGGCCTACATCTAATTTATATTATATATTTTAATTGGAATTGAAAATACAAAGCATTTGTTTTGCTCAATAACCGGTATTTATAGAAACCTATTTAAAAATCCCAAAACGCAGCGTAAAAAAAACATTCTTTGAACCTATAAAAGAAGTAATCACATTCCCCTTCATATAATCAAATATTTATTGAGTTAAGTTTTGTTATCATTCATTTACTAAACACAAATATTNAGATTCCCCTTCATATAATCAAATATTTATTGAGTTAAGTTTTGTTATCATTCATTTACTAAACACAAATATTATTTCACAAATCAGTTCAACCCATTCCATCTGATAGATTTTAAAATGTATAATTTAAGTATTTTTTTATAAATGTTTGAATTAAGCAAATCCAAAAAAATTGCAGTAATTAAATACTAATTTAAATATATAGAAAACAATTATTAAGTCTACATGATAATAATTTTTTTAAGCACAAAAAAATTANTAAATACTAATTTAAATATATAGAAAACAATTATTAAGTCTACATGATAATAATTTTTTTAAGCACAAAAAAATTATATTATTAATCCTTAATTTTTATGCGCAGAGTAGTTTGGAATATACATAACTGAAAGCATAGCAATTAGACGTTTCCAACGGTACCGATACAAAACGTGACATGCAGGGTGTTTCTAACAAAAAATTTCCTACATCAGACAAATAAACACTAAACAACAACAAAATTAACATAATGGTGTCTCTGACTAGGGATAGTTTCTTTCTTCCCACTGCAGCTTAGTACCATGTATGGCCTCCATGTACATTGTACAGATCTCTAACACGCCGTGGCATGCTTGTAACCATTGTNCAGCTTAGTACCATGTATGGCCTCCATGTACATTGTACAGATCTCTAACACGCCGTGGCATGCTTGTAACCATTGTGTTAATGTCATATTCCTGAAGAAAGTCCCATTCCATCTGGGCAGCTGTAATGAGATCTGCATGTGTTTCTGGAAGTTGTGGACAATTATTAACTGTTGTTTTCAACTTTTCCAAGGCATGTTCAATTTAAAACAGAGGAACAGCAGTTCCTTCCCTAATAAAGTCCCTGGCCTGTCCCCTCGAGCAGGAGAGAGCACAAGCTTTTTATACAATTTTCTCGTCTTCGTGAACAATTTCTGACGTTCACGGAGCGGAAATGACCCCTGGTGAGGTCATGGGTGGCTGGCCTAAGATTTTAATGGCGACGCGCATGGGAGGGAAGTGGCAGCAGGCGAAGCTTCAAAGGAGCACACTAGCGCGCCACGTGCCATTTGCCACCCAGCACTTATGCCAGCAACAGAAGTGAGATGGTCAGTTTAGTGGGCCCCACCACACCAAAGATAAGCCATTGTCCACGACCCTCATGTAGAAACACAAATCCAAGACGACGTGAACTTAGGCAAATTATTGATGTGCGTAGGCCGTCNACCCTCATGTAGAAACACAAATCCAAGACGACGTGAACTTAGGCAAATTATTGATGTGCGTAGGCCGTCACAATATAAAACATTTCACACGTTCAACTTTTGCTTCAACAGAACTTCAGTTTTATCAGATTCTATTTATTGCATGGTTTATGAAATATAAACAACGTAATAGCGGGCTTTTTGTCTTTCAAATTATGAACTTTCTAAAATTTTTGCAAAGACTTTCATTTTGTACCTANTTTCTCGTCTTCGTGAACAATTTCTGACGTTCACGGAGCGGAAATGACCCCTGGTGAGGTCATGGGTGGCTGGCCTCACATTTTAATGGCGACGCGCATGGGAGGGAAGTGGCAGCAGGCGAAGCTTCGAAGGAGCACACTAGCGCGCCACGTGCCATTTGCCATCCAGCACTTATGCCAGCAACAGAAGTGAGATGGTCAGTTTAGTGGGCCCCACCACACCAAAGATAAGCCATTTTCCACGACCCTCATGTAGAAACACAAATCCAAGACGACGTGAACTTAGGCAAATTATTGATGTGCGTAGGCCGTCACAATATCAAACATTTCACACGTTCAACTTTTGCTTCAACAGAACTTCAGTTTTATCAGATTCTATTTATTGCATGGTTTATGAAATATAAACAACGTAATAGCGGGCTTTTTGTCTTTCAAATTATGAACTTTCTAAAATTTTTGCAAAGACTTTCATTTTGTACCTATTTTTCACTTATTTTCAATTACTTTAGATGACAGTTGAAAATATTCTCTCATTGTAAAAAGATGTTTTAGCGATATAAAAAAGTAATACCTGCAAATTTAATTGAGTGACATATGTTTACTAATATTTTGTAAAAATTAAATAACAAGAATTTAAAAATTAATGTATGTTAGTGTTAAATAATATTTTTAGTTACCGGCAGTTATCTAGGCAAGTCTCAGCACCGAAAAGCGGAGTGGCGGTGTCATCGGCGAAAGGGGTGAAACAGGGAGGAAAAGGGATGCGCGCGCATCCAACAGCCTTGCACTGGCTGTTCGAAAAACATCGGTAGCAGATAATGTACGTGACTGAAGATGGAAGGGAATGGTAACGGCTTTTAAGTTACCACTTAGATATTTACTAAATTATTCACTGAAATGTGAATAAAAATGTTTGTGTTGCCAATTTGAGAAACGGCCAATATTCTAGTAGGTGTTTGAAACAAATAATTTAAGAAATTATAGAAATCACCCTAAACAAAAACGTTTTAATGAATTCGAGAAGTAGATAACCTGAAAACAAAGTGGCCACGATTACCACGTCGATGTGAAGTCCTTTGCCATGCAATAAATATAATTCCACAAAATTCTAATAAAATTTCAAGTAAAACTTAACTGCCTGATATGACATTAAAATATTTAATTTTTTTAAAATGAAATATTTGCTACTTTGCTTTTGCCAAAGTATATTTAAATCCTTTGCCATGTTTGGTTTGTGGCCCAGCAGTTTTTTTTCGGTTGAGANGTTTTTTTTTTCGGTTGAGTGATACTAAATCAGGAACGAACTCAGGTGATTTTAAATAGTGCCGCAAAGCGAACGGCAAGCCGGAGAGTTGGGACTGGCGCAGAGGATACGTCGGCTTCAAAACAGCAATAGGTTCTGTCTGTTCGACCTGTTCGACAAGATAACTATGTGTTTCGTATCATGATTGTACACTGCGCCGTATTATATTTGCGAGCCTGAGCAACGCCACAAGTAGGAGGAAGCATAACTGACGATCCTTGAAATCCATTCGCAATTTTGCTTGCGAGGTGGCGGTCAACCAAGAGGATTACTATCTGCCTGGTCGTGTTAAAAAAACAACAATAAACGTTGACCACGGGTACCACTTCATGTTACACCCCGTGACATTTAGAAAGCCATTTACTTCTGCCAGTGGGCAGTGGGCAAACATATTTATTTCCTTTCATGCAGTATACCAATCCAAATCTAAGAAAAACGGGAGAGTATTGGGAAGGCCTAAATTTGGGTTCTGCACCAACATCCATCTGGTCTATATATATAATATACCACTTGGTATACTCCACCCCCTCCCCCATTACAGTCGGTTGGGATCAAACTCACGTTATCCCGAATGTGACACAGCCATACTCTCGCACGACCTATCTTCCTCAATAAGAGACAACTTATGGACAATTTTCAAGCCTAGTCTGTTAAGAGCGTCAGAAACGACGAAACTCACATTTTACTGAATAACCATGGGTTAGAATGTAAAAGCGCCGCCTAGCAGGTTCTGGAAGAGGAACGCAGGTGGGGAAGTTAAATTAATAAAGACAAATACAAATCCTTTAAGAAATTGTTTAATGGAGTGTCGTAGGTGGTGCTCAAAAAGACAGCCGTTCACTTCAATGCGGGGTCCGCCAACGACCAATCAGAGGCTTATCTGGCTTTCAAGGATGCCGGCTCGCCGTCCGCTACCGCTGCAGTACTAACGAGAACAATCCGGTCCTGTGCGCGGTAGACCAGTATTTTATAAACTAAGGCCTTTGTGTGACCTCACAGTAACAAGTCCTGCGGTGTGAAGTCCTATGGTGTTGTTGGCCGTGCTACTGGCACATCCCGTCCGATGAACCAATTTCTAGAAATCAGTGTTCGTGCGCCCGTGAGACCACGGTAGAAAGCCAAGTTAGAAAATTCTTTGCGTTGGTGGTTAATACGGGATTTGCATCACGGATAGAGGGTCAAAATGTGCGACTAATAGAAATCGCATCTTCGTTTACAGTGCCTGCGCAGACACTTACCTAAAATTACGGTTTATCTTGGTGACTTTACGCAACACGGAACACAAACAAGATCATTGCGGTAGTAAGGCCGTTTCGCATTTATGTGTAAAACCGCGAGCAAAATCCAATCAACAAGTCTAGTCTCAGAAGACTTACAGTTCGCACTCGTTGAGATTTAAGAAAATGAAAAGTCTCAATGTAACACGCTGCCCACAATGCGACTGTCAGTATCGTACTCGGCAGCTATATTACGATTTCTTGTAGAAGAACTGTTTTCGTCAAACTGCAATACGCCCTCGTTAAAATTTTATGTTCGTTGTGCTCGAACTCGACACGAATCTTGCCTGCTCGCTATCAATTTTGGCATTCTCCCTCAACGTCCGCTGATCGCAGTGAACATATGGCAATTTATACTTGTAGTTATGCTTCTGGTTCAGTCTGGTAACTTACCTCCAGCTGGCAATTGTAAGACTGAACATAAATTTCGCATCCCAGAGCTCAGCCCTTGTGAAACGATAAGGGTTAACGTTCCGTTGTTTACAAGATTCACTAAATATTTTATAAAGGAATGAACTTTCTTTGACAGTTGTGAAAGTAGTCCAATGGACAGCTGTTTCCACGGCAAAAACTGCGTCTCATTCCGCCAAAGCTGATCTTTATATATAAAGGAACACTTAGCTGTCAAACATTGCTCAGAATGTAATTAACTGTGGTAACTTTATAGCAGACAAGGGAGTTTGGCCTGATAATTTACTAAAATTGTAATAAACATACATAGGGTGTAGACCAAGTTTACGAACATCCATTCCTTCACCGAGATAATTTAATATAAAATCATAAAACTTACAGGTATACAAATATATTAATAATAAAAAAACATGGATGCGTGTACTTATGTCCGCGCGTTAGAAGTCATACTTCTGTGGTGTGACAAAAAAAATTTTTATTACGTATGCAAATAATTTATTTTAGTAGGAAAACGATAAAATGACCGAAGAAAGGTATAAAANAAAAAAATTTTTATTACGTATGCAAATAATTTATTTTAGTAGGAAAACGATAAAATGACCGAAGAAAGGTATAAAATTACATTATTAAAGGCTTGATAAAAGAACATAATATAATACTTACAAAAATTAACCTTAAATACCTGAAAACCGTTAAAAAATTTATTACACAATTTTTTCCACAAACACAATTTTCACGGCACAATGTAACTAAAATTAATTAATTAGCTATATATATTAACAATAAATTACTAATATATATTAAATGTTTTTCCATTTGCTTGTTAATGAACTGATTTTCTGTCGGTTTTAAATATAACCACGTGCTGTGTTGTGTACATTGAGTTTATATATAGATAGACGTTACGTGCATGCGCGTTGGGTCATACCCCAACCACGTTCACTGTCGAATTTCGTTACATTGTGCACGCGCAACTTCCGTTGCATACTAAAATTTACTCTCGACGTGCCAAAAGAAGTATAACTTCAAAAAATATTGTGTGGTGATGCTACTAGTATTGCGTATAGACGAAATTTAACAACACAAAACACTAGGAACAAAAGTTGACCTTTATTATACATGAGAGGAAGGCATTTATTAATCTGCCATTAGATGAATTCATAACCAAATGTTTTACCTAATGGTACCATTTTTCGTAGGAGGTACTAAAAATATGATCTTGTAGCTAGGTGTCCACTCAAAAACTTTTATTTTACTGGGCAAATTAAACTATTTGGGTACTTTTTAGTTTATTACATATAGCAAATTTAGTTCAACATCTTTCTTGCGATCGTATTTACAGTTATTCGTACGGTGAAGTAGCAGTGAGAATGTTTATACTTTTATCTGAGTTCGAGCAGAATGATTCTGTTACGGAAATAACTTACAAAGTTTTGTTAGAAATGCACTTGCTACTTTTAGGCTTAATTTCGAATAAAAAAATTCATTAAAAATTGTTCGTCGCTGTTTGTACTAATATCCGTGCCTTCTCTTAGTACGAGTAAGCTTTTATTAAATATATTATTGAGGATAACTTTAAACATAGACACGAAACGTGGCACTGAAAATATCATTGTACCAGAAAAGTAAAAGGATTCTTATACCATTATCGAAACGTAACACAGTCTTCTATTGTAATACAAGTAAGGAAGAAATGTGTGGTCTCGGCGCCTATTTTCCGTTTAGCAGAATCCCTAGTAAAAAAAATTACGCCTCAATGTCACGTCCGGCTATAAGGAAATATTACGAC
>NQII01002577.1:87985-257125 GCA_002778355.1 Clitarchus hookeri | reverse complement strand
CCCCCCCTCCACCACAACCCGGCTGCACCATGCATTCCCGAGAAGCGCAATTTGTCACTTAGATCTGTATCAGTAGCATATTACTACACGCGATGGAACCAGTGTATTGAACTGCAGATACCACTTTGTACTATTTTCTTCTCCTTTAAGTAAACTGCGCAGGTAAGCCATAAAAATGCTGTTTTTAACAATTTTCGATCTTTTTTTTTTAAATACATTTAATAGAATAAAATAAAACATGGTGGCTGTAAAAACAGCGTTTTACCTTTCCTGAGAAAAAAAATCGTATTCCCATACCATTTAATCACTGAGATACGCGTATAGGTGCAAACACTGATTTTACAGACAACATTTTACTATAGGGTCCTCTTGAAGACGTGTTTTCTTTTTAATACAAAAGTAAACCAGGATATATCCTCCTCTTAGTTTCAAAACAACAAGCGTGCACAAAAAATTATTATAAAAATAGGGTAGAACTAAATCTCTCTCATAAAATTTTTTTTTTAAGTAATTTTCACTATATAGTATGCACGTTGAAATCATCCTACTAGTGTTGTTACGAATATTCGCATTCGTATTCACGAATATTCACATGTTTTTTAATATTCGCATTCACGAATATTCGNTTCGTATTCACGAATATTCACATGTTTTTTAATATTCGCATTCACGAATATTCGCATTTTTTAATATTCGCATTTGTGTTCGCAAAATTATGTGAATATGTAGCAAATGTATTTGGCAATGAAAAATTAAAATATTTATGAAATAACAATGTAACTGCTAAGATTTATAATATTTTTATTTAGGTATTTATATTGTAATAAAAAAGTTTAAATTGGGAAACAGTTTTGATGTTACTCATGAGATACATACAGACGCTTTTAATAATCTTATATTCTTATTTATCTAAGAAAAAACCAAATTTAGGTAGGTATTTACCTAAAATTGCAAACTAAAATATCAATTGTATGAAAACAAAAATAAATTTGAACTTCTTAAACAGAAAACAATGAAGCTAAATATATTACCACATTTTTTATTAAACGAATCCACTTTAAATGAGATTTTTGTGAGAACACAAATGCAACTTGATAGGTTTCTAAATAATATTATATCTACTAGAGATTTCTGTATCAAATCATATTGTACATTATATCTACTACTTATAAATGAAGTTAACAATATCTTTTTTGAGAAAGGAAACGAAAATATTTCTTCTTTTTAATTAAAACAAAAAATAATTTTCTTCAAATTAACATGTTAATTTTAACTTTGGTTCTAGTTATATTATTTTTCAAACGACCATTTAATATTTCTTCTTTAATTCAAAACAATAATAGATAAACTATAAAAAATTAAATAATAATTAAGTTACAATTAAATCACCAAATATACACAAGTAAGTCATGTAAGTTTCATAAAACACTTAGTAATTAAATTGTAGTAGAGAAATATTAAAATCCAAAAATAAAAGTTTTGATGCCTTTACTTCTTGCAGTCTATTTCGGTGGGGTGTGTAAAGAAGACCTGCCCCACTAAAAACTATTAAATATTCATTGATGGTTTTTTTAATTAAAACTTCTATAGGGTTTGGACTTTCATTTTCTCCTTAACTTTCACTGGAATCCAACAGCAATTTCATGGTGTCTCTTAAAGGTGTAGATTTCCCTGAAAGACAGGCACTGGATCCAGAGGTTTCAACTCCATGATTAGTCATTCTGGCACGCTTAGGATTTGAACAAGAAGTATCCGAACTAAGTAGCAAAGGTTACCTAAGAAAAAGAGTTTTCACAACTTAATCTTTGGTTAAAGAATTTTTTTTAAATTTCACTTTCTATCTCGGGTCAATGAAAGTAGCCATAACAAAAAATACGTCATTTTTCAAATGAGAAAATCTGCGACTTAATTCTTGTTTTACAACAAGAATCGTGTTTCCGATGCATTCGTCAGTCACATCAAATTCATCAACCTTTTCCAAGGTGGCCAATAATGGAATTGTTGAAAATATGGAAATATTGGCTGCACTAAGTTCTTTTGTAATTTCTTCAAAAGGCCTGAGCTAAGTAATTAGTTTTTCTACAATTATCTACTCTTGGGAAGTTAGTTGAAAAGTTTGTTATTTATGGAAGCGTAAAGACACATTGAATCTTTGTTTCTCAAAATGTGCTCCAACATATAATAGTTGCTATTTCATCTTGTAACACACTCGTGTATAATCTTAAGCTTTGGTTGATTGAGCCTTTCTTGTAGAGCTGCAAGTTCATCTTGAGCAATATTTGAGTGGTGAAAATGAGTTGCCATCTTTTAACATTTTGTAATCACTGCAATAACGGAATTTTGTGCCTTAAGCCCCTCATTGACAACTTGTTTAGTTTGGTGTGATGAACAATCAATGTCTTAAATGAATAACAAGGAAATACCTTTTTTCATGTTAGTACCACCATCCCTAACAATGCATTGCACTTTTTCTTTGGGTATTTCCCATAATGACAACAGGGTTTCAAGTTTTATAGCTATATTTTCACCAGTATGTCGGCCATCGTTAAATAACTCTGCTTTTAACACAATCATATTTCTTTCAAATTCTTTTGTTACGCCGTTACATGTAAAACTCAACAACTATACTCCTGAACAAGAATCAGACCAGATATCAGTTGTAAACGCCATTTTTCCAAATGATTTGATTAATTCCAAAACGTTATCTTTTACCTTGCCGTAAAAATTCTCTCATATAAACAAAGTCAAATGTTGTCGAGTTTTTAAATTATACGACNGATAGGCTTGATTCATCGTTTCCAATGGATTCTAAAAGAGTTTTCACAACTTAATCTTTGGTTAAAGAATTTTTTTAAAATTTCACTTTCTATCTCGGGTCAATGAAAGTAGCCATAACAAAAAATACGTCATTTTTCAAATGAGAAAATCTGCGACTTAATTCTTGTTTTAGAACAAGAATCGTGTTTCCGATGCATTCGTCAGTCACATCAAATTCATCAACCTTTTCCAAGGTGGCTAATAATGGAATTGTTGAAAATATGGAAATATTGGCTGCACTAAGTTCTTTTGTAATTTCTTCAAAAGGCCTGAGCTAAGTAATTAGTTTTTCTACAATTATCTACTCTTGGGAAGTTAGTTGAAAAGTTTGTTATTTATGGAAGCGTAAAGACACATTGAATCTTTGTTTCTCAAAATGTGCTCCAACATATAATAGTTGCTATTTCATCTTGTAACACACTCGTGTATAATCTTAAGCTTTGGTTGATTGAGCCTTTCTTGTAGAGCTGCAAGTTCATCTTGAGCAATATTTGAGTGGTGAAAATGAGTTGCCATCTTTTAACATTTTGTAATCACTGCAATAACGGAATTTTGTGCCTTAAGCCCCTCATTGACAACTTGTTTAGTTTGGTGTGATGAACAATCAATGTCTTAAATGAATAACAAGGAAATACCTTTTTTCATGTTAGTACCACCATCCCTAACAATGCATTGCACTTTTTCTTTGGGTATTTCCCATAATGACAACAGGGTTTCAAGTTTTATAGCTATATTTTCACCAGTATGTCGGCCATCGTTAAATAACTCTGCTTTTAACACAATCATTTTTCTTTCAAATTCTTTTGTTACGCCGTTACATGTAAAACTCAACAACTATACTCCTGAACAAGAATCAGACCAGATATCAGTTGTAAACGCCATTTTTCCAAATGATTTGATTAATTCCAAAACTTTATCTTTTACCTTGCCGTAAAAATTCTCTCATATAAACAAAGTCAAATGTTGTCGAGTTTTTAAATTATACGACNTTTATCTTTTACCTTGCCGTAAAAATTCTCTCATATAAACAAAGTCAAATGTTGTCGAGTTTTTAAATTATACGACGGACATAGATGGTTCATCAATCTGACAAATCCAACGCATTCCACAAAACTAAAGGGTAAGTCCTCCAAAGCAATCATTTCGCTTNTCAATCTGACAAATCCAACGCATTCCACAAAACTAAAGGGTAAGTCCTCCAAAGCAATCATTTCGCTTATTAAATTTTCAATTTCCACAGACTTGGCGTTGTTATTATCCAACTTTTAAGTTTTTTCAACGCAATCAGTCAAAGACATTTGTTTTAGGTCAGTTTTAGTACATTGTCGCGAAGAGGACGCCAAAGCATTTGTTGTAGAAGCATTCCGCTTTTCATTTTCCCGTTTTTTTAATTTATTATACTAATATTTATGCATATATTCCAGGTGATTTCTCATAGCACTAGTTGATTTTCCTTTGGGCGAGTATTTTTTGTTACATATTTTGCAATTCACGTTTTCAGCATCACATATTGTAAAATAAATCCNTTTCCTTTGGGCGAGTATTTTTTGTTACATATTTTGCAATTCACGTTTTCAGCATCACATATTGTAAAATAAATCCAAACTTCGATGACATACGACTAACCCATGTTGAAATATCAGTAATCCCTTTATAAAAATCTAACAATGGCTTGTATAGAAATTCAACAAATAAATGTAAGTAACCTCAAAACAAATCTTTACGAAAAAAACTATTAGCAGCTAACTTCATTTAATGAGAGAGCAATCACAGGTTGTTTACTTCGTGCAGTATCGGCTACTTTCGGTTTAAACATGGCCGGTTCTAAAAGCGGGGTCAAAATGTGAGTTCGTGGGCGCATGCTTTGGGCGCCATATTGAAAAAGCCAATATTCGCATTCGCATTCGCGAATATTGGAGATGAATATTCGTATTCGCGAATGTGGGAAATCCAGCATTCGTAACAACACTATTTCCTACCTTTAATGCGTTGCTGCAACGCTGGCACAAGACGCTTTGTTTAAATTTCTCGTCAGACTATTTTCCCAAGAACTTCAGAGGGCAACAAGTTAATAATTTTTCTAGTAACGATATGGTGTAAATATTTTTTTTATAGACTACAGAAACGCACTTCGTTTATTTATCACTACATAGTATAAAAGGAAGCCCCTGGTGTGCGTCTGTCTGTGTGACTGCGCCAATACCGAGAACCACTGATCGTATTTGAATGCAGTTTATACTGTAATGATCTTCATTTATCGAGGACGGTTTACATGTATTAAAAATTGCCTTGGCACTCAAAAGAGCTGAGCATTAATGGTATCAGTGAATCAAGTTGGGAAAAAAGTTTGCCGCCAGCGCGCTCTCGTGGAATACGCTGCCTAATGCGTTAGAGATATAACAAAATCATGTGCAACAGAATTGTGCAGATTGAATTTATCTACAAAAAGTTCAGCGGTGTTATATATCTATCTTTAATAGATAAGTAGTAATAAGCGTATTTACAATTTAAGTTACGCAGTAAAAACAAACGTAACATCCACTGCCTTTTCTAACCATTAAGAACTTAATATGAATTGAAATAAATTAATTCATAACTAAAATTGTTTAACGTAGATAATAAATGTCCTTTACAACATACAATTATCACCAATACTTTAAAAGTTGTAAAAAGTTCTATATAACAACGCATTCCAGATGACCTCATTCATGAGTACTCAAATAGTCGAGCTTGGTTTCATGCCAAAATTTAAGGTAGAAGGATAGGTATATAATTTTACAGGTAGCATTTTTCCGCTTCATCCTGATGACCACAAATTCCTGCAGATATATTTTATCGCAGATCCTTAAACACAAGCTTCTACTCGATGTTCTGTCGCTCAACACTCTGTAGACAATGCATTGATCAGACAATTGCAAGACATGTTACACTCCCATAATAACTTAATTCAGTCTTTTAAAACAACTGTTGAGAGTGTTTCACAAAACTTACCAGACTTCAACGTTGCAATCCACGCCGATAAGGTACCTGTTGGTGAACATCGTGCTCGCTAAAACGCTCCTTCTACGAGTGAGGTAGCAGTTGTCATAACAGGCCAACAATTTGACAAGCGGGATATTGTAACGCAGCCACTCCGTTAGAACGAGGAAGAACGGCATATGCGACATTTAAACTTCCCTTGAACGTTTGTGATGATGGTACAAGCGTATGCCAAATTTCAAAACAAAGTAACACGTATAAACTTATAGAGAACTGTTCATTGATAGTTTTGGACAAGGCTACAATGTCGCATAAAACTTCCGTCGAAGCTCTGGATAGGACCATACGTGATTTAAGAAATACATATAGACCTATGGGTGGTTGCACGGTTTTATTCTCAGGAGATTTTCGTCAAATATTGCCGGTGGTGGAGAGAGGAACTAGACCTGATGAAGTCAATGCATCATTAAAAAGATCGTATCTTTGTCCCAAAGTAACAAAACTATCACTCTAAATAAACATGAGAGTACTTATGTCTTCAGAAGATAACAGCATGTTTGCTGACATGCTACTGAAAGTCGGAAATGGGGAACTTCTAATGTATTGTGGAAAAAATCTCTCAATAGTGATATGTGTGTTTCAGTCACCGACCACCAACAACTGATAGATAATGAATAACCTCAAATACACAACCTTTCAAATAAGACACTATCGTGGTTCAAAGAAAGAGCGATATTATCGCCTACTAATGAACAAGTCGAAAATATTAATGAATTAGTGCTGGCAAAATTAAATGCGCAAACACAAGTATATTACTCAGCAGATACAGTACTCGACAGTGAAGAAGTTGTGCACTATCCCACAGAATTTCTAAATTCATTGAATTCTTCTGGGATGTCACCACACAAACTGATTTTTAAAGTTTCAGCTCCCTTAACTTTTATTGAGAAATATAAACCCACCGAAAATATGCAACGGGACTCGGTAAGGCACAGGGTCAAACACTTAATGTGGCTGGAGTGAATTTGAGTGGAGCATGTTTTTCACACGGACAACTATACTTAGCCCTTTTGCGTGTGACGTCAAACAGAAATATTTTTGTGCTGGCATTGTTGGTTTCGTTTATTAAAGATTACACTTACCTTGGCTGTCATAAAAGTGTGCTTAATTGTGAAACAGAATATTTCATAATAACCACGTATATGAGCTGCAATTGAGAACACTGCATTCGGGATGGTCACCTACCAATTGCACATTGCTGGTCCTACCAAAACGCACCAATAAATGGATAACAGTTTATTTTCTTTAGCCATTTCATCAACAATAACCTAGCTTTGTATGGTAAAAAAATTATAACACAATTTTTTTATTTATATATTTTTTTCAACGAGCGAGATTATGAGTAAGTGACAAGAAGTCTATACCATGACTTTTATAATCAAAGAAAACATTTCAATTTGGTTGAACAAGTGAGGTATAAAATTTGAGGAAATTTTTCGTTTATTTCAAAGTCTGAGCGATCTCCGTTTTAAACACGATGTAGTTGAATATGCATTGAAGAACCTGAAGTATGTCGCTGGTGTAATTATTAAATTCATAAGACTAAATGCGTACATTGTTAAATGGAAAATGTTCTAAATCAACAGATGTTGAAAATCCTCTGCCGCAACTGGTTGTATTTTAAAATACCATAATTTCTGATTAGAGTTATTACAAAAATTTTGTCAGCAAAATTAATAGCATAGCAGTTCTGTGCCTTATTGACTTGCGAAAAGTGTAGAGTTTATATTGTTGCGACTGAGGTTGTTTATTATTTATTACCTATTAAATTAAGAGTATTTTTTCTGCTAACATATATATAATTTTGTGTCGCATTTGCGTTCTATCAGCGCATGATTACTACACATTAATTGATTGTTCGCAAATATATCACATCAGAGAATACGCGTATTTAGAAAGCACGGTTAGTGAAGTTTTTTTGTAATGTATCAGTGATGACTTTTCTACATTTTGTCAGGAAACAGTGAAACGCGTAGTGAAATTCCTAACTTTGCATAATAGGGACGATAGTCATTTATATATTTGCAGCTGGTTATACGTTACGTTTTCTATAATATGTAAGGTTTAATATTTTCTATTGAAGTTTAGAAAGTAAACCTATTTTGCACTATAGATGTTAAGTTACTGCAGCGTTGATTATAAGCACGGCTATGGCTAATTTTTAACTATCGGCGAACCTACTGCAATGTTGATTTTTATTTATATATATTTTTTTAGAAATAAAATGCAGCTAATTTTTAAAGTTCTCACTCATCCACTATCAAGTTATAACTCATGTGTACCAGTAGCGATTCTTCTAGCAACTCGGAAAGGTTACATGTTCGCATAAAAAACGAAGCTTTTGACAGGGAAAGTGTAAGGGATAATATATGGTCTTCTGTTCCACGGTGTCACCAGCTTCCCGGTACATCTTGCAGACAGCTGTGTGCACCATTTTTGGAAGCAAGTTGAGGCAGTGCCTGTAACGAGCCACGTGTAGTAGGCTACATGTAAGAACAGCGACCCGGAATGGGCCGTGAGCGCCGACTCACAGTCCCTCGCGTATTGTCTGTGGCCACACAATGAGTTCCTGGCTTGTGTACTGGACGTTCACAATACAGTCGCTGTAGTAAATAATACAAACTTAAAACATAAACTCATCAGACGCTATTGCTGACGGCTACTTAATTTTCACGGACACTTGGAAAGTATTTTCTGTCAGTCACAAACTACACTTGAGAATGCATAAAATTTCACATGTCTTCTGACAATTTCTCGGAATTTCCAGCAAGTTAATTTCTGCTGATATTGTTCTACATGGGAATTCCAACACATCTTAGTACGTTTGTTAGCTATTCCAAGGTCACAACGATTTTTTCGTGATAAAGGCATTTACTTAATTAAACTTCTTTAAAGCAACTTTTCTCTAGAAGAATACACACAGGTAAATGACGTATAATTAAACACTAAAGAAATTAATAATAATAATCATGTGGATATGAAACTCGTACTGAATCAAGATATTCGATTGCACAGAAATATTACCTCGCTCTCAAATTCATAGAAAATTTTAGCCGGAACGGGAAATCAACATGAATACTGAAATGCACATATGCAGCAGTTCTGGCACTTTACCTGTCGTACAACCGAATGTCTCTCTGAGAGACGGTATTCCATGCTCGTTGTACTTCTTAACCTAGTTGAGTGATGGTCGTTGGCAGGGCTAGGTAGGATGTCAAACGCGGTCCCATTATATCCCACAAATGCTCGATGGGGCTGAGGTATGAAGATCTAGCGTGCCAGGTTAGCATGCGTACGCGGTCTAGAGTACTTGAACATGGGGGCATGGCGACGCGCGTTATCATGCTGCAAGTTTGATTTTTGCAGCACAGTAAAACCCCTCTTTTACACTTTTCAAGGGACTGAGAAAAAACGTTGCAAAATGCAGGAAGGTGTAAAAAGAGGGAAACTTACGCTGTAAAAACAGACATTGGGACCAAAAAAAGTGTATGTAAAATGCAGGAAAGTGTAAAATCGGGAGGTGCAATACACAGATTCCACTGTATGCCAAGATATGGTCATAAGACAGGATTGAAAACGTCATGGATGTAAGACATACTCGTCATGCTCCCCTAAATGAATACTAGAGGCAATAGGGATGTGTATCTTATTGCCTCACATAAAAAACCGGTTGTTGTTTTACATATCAAAGAGAAATTAAGGGTTGAAAGCCTGTTGTGGCATAAAATTTTGTTATGCTGAAGCCTAATCAGGTTTCCAATGACGGGGATCATTAAATAGGACGTTAAAATTAACGAAAAATGTCGCCTTGTGTTATTACGCTAAACCCCACTGTTCGCAACAGATTCACGCATAAATGTCGCAACAATTGCATCACTGCACCTGGCACACACGCAACACGCATAACACATTATTTTGTAACGCCTACTAGGAGGGCAACAGGAATTATAAGGCAGACCTAAACATACCAGCATGTACGCCAAGGTTGTAAACCTGCTGGTGTGCCCATTTGACTGCTACAGTAAATTCTCGCTTGGCGTTCACACATGCAGTGGTAAGCAGTAAATAATAATGGCGTGTGGGGAGTGCACCCAGGGCAAGGCAACACCCTCCGAGTGACGGTCTTTCCAGCTGGGACCTGTAGGTGACCGTCATCCCCGGGCACGACAGAAATGAGAACCTAGAATGGAGCGGCGCTGGAATGCAAGGGTAGGGAAACGTGAGTACCCCGAGAAAACCCTCTGGCAAGCGGAATCATCCAGCACGATTCCCACATGCGAAAATCCGGGAGTGAAACCGCCGGGGATCGAACCTTGATTGCCGTGGTGGGAGGCTCGCACCCTGGCCACTACGCCACCGCTGCCCCTGGTAAGCAGTATTACTGCATCGGGAACGCTAATACAATCTACCAGTTATACAGTTGTGTGTTGTGGCAACTTGAATCGGCACACATGGGTGGAACTAGCGGACAGGCATCTAGTGTACGGTGCAGCACAGGGATGGGGCAGAAAAGCACGCAGCATGTACGCAGCTATGCATCCAAGGAGGCAGGTACCACACAACTCCATCTTTGCTGCCATTGACCAGCGCCTACGGGATACAGGAACAGTGTGCTTACGACACAGTTTAAAGAGGATGTCCTTGCTTACATCGAAGAGACACCATCCACCAGCACCAGAGCCATAGCTCGCGCAATGGATGCCAGCCAAAGTAATGTAATACGGGTTCTACGCGAGCAACCACTGCGTCCTTGTCACCTGCGTATGGTACAAGTCGGACGTCCGGAATATTATCCTCGTCGGCTACAATTCGCCCGACGATACCTACAATAGTGCGACATGCAGTAATGTTTTTCTACCTCCATGCTGTGGATCGACGAGGCGTGCTTTACAAGCGTTGGTATTGTCGATACTAGGAAGAGCCACACATGAGCGGAAGGTGACACACACAGTTCCCGCATACGAAACCATCGACAGAAGTTTTATATGAACATGTTGGCGGGTATTTTGCACGAAAATCTCGTTGGGCACGAGTTAACGTTGTTGATTTTAACTCTACGTGCGAATGCATTTAAGGTTTTAGCATGATGTTACCCCAGCACAATTTGACAGAGGTGTGCGAGCACATCTGAATACGGCATACTGTAAACTGACCGCTGGATTGGTTGAGATTGACCAAATTTTATCTGTTATGCACGTTCGCCTGACATAACGTCTCTAGAGAGTTTCGTTTGGGGACATGTTAAATCATTAGTGTAAGACATGCCCGTCGACAGAGAAGAGGAACTGCCGAGAATCGCTAATGCATTTGACACCATCCACCACATGCCAATATTTCCTCATACCAATATTTAATTTTGTTTTTGTGTATTATGCATACCATATATGTATTTTAATTATCTTATAACCATAGTTTCATTTGTTTAGTGCATACCCTCAATCACGATAACCTCAAGAACTATTCCGAATAGGATATTTTGTTAGCGAAAATGCATAGTAAATTTATGATTGTCTGTATTTTAAGTAGATTTAAAGGTAAGATCGTTTTTTTTTCAGTTGAGTCTGTATCTTAAATCATAGTATGCCGCCATTTTTGCAAGCCAGGTTGTAAGCAAGCAGATAATGACAATAATATGCTATTTTAATTTGCTTTTTTTTAGGGCCAGGCTGGTGAAATTTAGTATGCAGGAATCATTTATAACTCCTGTAATGTTAGTTTAAGCTCGCATAACCAATGAGATTAGCCAATAATTTCTTCATAGTGATGTTTTTAACGAAATAAGTTTATAACAGGGGAATAAAATATTTAGGGTCAAAATAGTTATTATATTATTTGGTTTTTTTTTTTAATTAATAAAAATGTGTAACTACAAAACAATTTATGATATTCTGCATAAAGTCTGCATCAGTATAAATACCACCTTCAGTTTTAATTCGTTAAGTACAAAACCAACTATTCGGGCACTCGTGACCATCGTGCCGCCGTGCAGTAAGCTTTAAGGCAAAGCCCTTGCTGCAGAACCAACACCGATATGCCACTGAAAGTTCCGTATATGATACACCTGCGTTCCCAGATTGTTCAGCTGTCGCCAAGTCAAAAGGAGCAGATGAAAGAGGAAAGAGACGTTGCTCCTGGTGATGAGGTGCCAGGTTCATCGTTCATACTGGCTGCAGCAGATTTTGGATGTGGAGCCATATGATCGAAATCACCGTCTATCACTCCACCGATGGAGGCCACAAGATATATCTGTTGCCGACTCGGCTCCGAGGTATCGATGAGGCGTGCAGTTTAATTTGCATGACCTTACGTGTTTACAGTAAGTATCTTTGTGGTAGAAAAGTGACCCGCACCGTAAGCACATATATTTAATGTAGTTGGGATTGTACATACAGCCACGTATTTCATGGTGCCGTGCGATGTCTTGACCCGAAAATATCTTGTTGCAGTAGCTGCAGGGATACGTCTTCTCTGGTGGTGGCGATAGAGGCGATGTTCCGAACACAGCAGGAGACAGCTCAGCCAAATAACAGGATAGTACAGTCGAAGAAACATATCTTTCAATAAGAAATGGAGCTGTCAGATCGTCTGAAGTTGCAGTCGATCCCACTGAAGACGTCTCAACCAAAGAAGTTGATAACGCGGTCGACATCATGCCTGAATATGGCGATTGTGGTGCTGTTACTGCACGTGTTCCATCTGTAGAACTCGATGGTGCTTCTACTAGACCCAGGGCCGACTTCTCCATAATATTGATGCCAGGTACCGTCACCTGCTGCAACGATCTGCCTCTCACCGAGGTCTCTATCAAACTCAGCTCCATAAAATAAACCCAGTTACCTATATATCAGTTCATGATGCCGTGGAAATATTGTGGTGCATCATGGGAGGCGAAGGCACATTCGCTGTTGCACCTAATTATGAGCTGATGATTGCAGCATTCGTTCTCACCGTAGGCATTGACAACGTGGAGAGATATAGGTACGAAACAACGTTACTGTTGTCACTCGCACTGATGACGGACGTTGCAACAGCCCAGATATAAACATCTTGCCAGCACTTTAGGCCCCTTAGAGATGTAACCATTGCCGATTCATTGGCTTCTCACATGCCTAGGTCCATTTGTGTATATACACTTTGTGATATCATGATTTTTTCATATGTTCTTCATCCACACCAAACACAAAGATATCAATATATTGCTTATGTGTTTAGTGATTTCAATCCACTAGTTCTCAGCCGCTGATGATCCACAGAATCGAGTGTCCAGCCAGCACCATTCAATAGAATTCTCCTTCCTCGCATCATACCTTCTTTATTCTGTTTTCAACAATCTCTTAGATGTTGTGTGCACTGTATATAGGTAGGTTTGAGGTTTTGAAAGCCTTCCTTGCGTGCTCATCATTGTATGGCTCTGGTTTACTATAGCTACGTTCCAGCTATATATTATATTTCACACCTATGTATTTTTCCACCTCCTCTGTAAGTTGGTTTATTATATTTTGTTTCATACAGGTCAGAAATGAACAAACATCTTTCGTCGAAGCTGTCCGAATCTCGGAGTAACGTAATCTTTCAAAGACCCCTGAATGCAGATTGTTTCAAGAAAAATCCATTTGCCTTCTGCTTAATCTCACGTGTTTTTTTTCATAGGTTTCGATGAAGAATTGGCAGGTGTAGCATCTGATTCGCCAGTTGAAGCTGCACTAACGCCAGTGTTTGCTGTAAACCACACAGAAGAAGGATGGTCGGCTCACTCGATGTCGGTGGATGATACAGAACTTTTGCATTGTTTAAAATGTCTATATAAACTGTCGGTGCGTGCAAAAGGTTTAGAACACTCTATACATCCATATCCCATGCGGACGGTANAAAATGTCTATATAAACTGTCGGTGCGTGCAAAAGGTTTAGAACACTCTATACATCCATATCCCATGCGGACGGTATTCCTTACGCATGTATTATTTTAATGCCTTTATAATTGATTAGCATTTGCAAAAGTCTTGTCGCAGTAGCTGCGAAGTCTTGATGAAAGCAACGAACTGCCGATGGCATTCACAATTGAAGTTTCCGGCTTCGATAATTTCCCAGTGCTTGTCGCGTCAGTTACCATCTCTGTACAGCTCCGATGCAATGGTGACAGCTAACGCTTAGCAGGAACTGAAGGGAGACCGGTACAGGTTTCGAGATGTCTTTTCAGGTTGTCACTTCGCCGACCAAACTGCGATATGAATTTGTATCATGCAAAAGTAGCACGATCCACATTCTGAATACAGTTGACCTCATTTCGCCGAGATTTGTAGCTTTTAGTCCATTTCTTATCGCAGTAACGACACAAAGATTGTTTTGGAATACATTACATCTTGGATCGAGACGATGTCCCTTCTACACGGTCCAAATATCAAATAGACCATCCTGCCTCGATGTAGCCATACATATATACAAGCCAACGGAATAGTGCCCCCGAAGTAGGTAATCTAAAAACGAATCAGTAAGAAAAAAAATTTTATATTGTAAAGTGAGAGGCTTAAAACACAGTAGCAGATNAGGTAATCTGAAAACGAATCAGTAAGAAAAAAAATTTTATATTGTAAAGTGAGAGGCTTAAAACACAGTAGCAGATTAGATTTTTAAACGAATGCGAACAATAAATATACATCACCTCGAAATATAAATAGGAACTTAAAAAAAAATTCATTATATAAAAAATAATCGAAAGGACGCCCATTTAAACAAAGAAATGGGAAGGCTAATACAGCAAAGTACACACACGACATTTAATCACATATTTATGAAGAAATTCACCAAACATGCCGTCATTGGAAATGACTGTAAAATATACAGTAAAATTAGCACACAAAACAAAAAAAAGCGTGTTATATATTTGGAATAAACGAAGCTGAGACCGTAACATCGAACTATCCTAATCCTGACTCGTACCCTGTTTGGTAATAAAATCACAGCACGTCAAAATAAAATCATACTGGAAATTTATATTAAAAGATACTTGCACAGATAAATACAGAGACAAATCGACATGCNGGCAGTCCACAAATCCAATCTGCGCCAATTTGAGAAACAGTTGCACGTCTGTCACGTTTAATGATTCTCGTCAGTCATCGTTTGTCCCGTTCTTTCACGTTGTTCCGTTATCAGTGAGAATTCAGCTTATCGAATAGCTACTGTGCATATTCAAACCATCTTTATATTGTTTGCGAATGTATTTCGGCAAGTACCCTAATGTAATTCAACAAACTATATATGGATAAAGACAAATTGGTGGAAGAAGGGAACCGGTAATTTCTGTAAAGCATATGCGCACCTTATTTCGGAAAAATATCGCACATGCATGAAAATAATATAAATCGTTGAAGGCAGCAGCAAGGAAAAATATACAATATCCTCCACTTTAATATCGATGGCATATTTTTGAGTCGACGGGACCGATCTTCGNGCAGCAAGGAAAAATATACAATATCCTCCACTTTAATATCGATGGCATATTTTTGAGTCGACGGGACCGATCTTCGGTGATATTTCCAAGCGAATAAACCTACAAAAACGTAAGTTTCGTGGTCAGAATTTAATGGGATAAAGTTCATAACATAAATTTGTA
Source organism: Clitarchus hookeri (assembly GCA_002778355.1). NCBI lineage: Eukaryota > Metazoa > Arthropoda > Insecta > Phasmatodea > Phasmatidae > Clitarchus > Clitarchus hookeri. Next base: position 241,654 of record NQII01002577.1, on the reverse strand, counting down.
GATAGAAATGTTTCACCCCTCGGCCATTCATCGGACTATGGACACATGTACATCTCTATCAGTAAAAAAAAATACGTTNGCAGCAAGGAAAAATATACAATATCCTCCACTTTAATATCGATGGCATATTTTTGAGTCGACGGGACCGATCTTCGCTGATATTTCCAAGCGAATAAACCTACAAAAACGTAAGTTTCGTGGTCAGAATTTAATGGGATAAAGTTCATAACTTAAATTTGTAGAAAGAAATGTTTCACCCCTCGGCCATTCATCGGACTATGGACACATGTACATCTCTATCAGTAAAAAAAAATACGTTGATGCAGGTATCCAAACTGAGCTCGCGTATTTCTTTCTTGATATTATATGTGCGAATGAAAAAAAGACTGCGTGTTCTAACCAATTGTGTTCAGTTTCCCATCTTCAAATGCAAATCATAATGTTTACAACACTGGTACGTCTACAGAGGTCAGACACGCGAACCCCCAGTGCCTGGTATGCACGCCAGATATAGTAATATGTAAAATGGACTGCGAAAGACATCGTGACTGCCACGATGCTCCATCCCACCGAAATGTGAAGTGCTCACTGCGAAAAAAGAATTCAAGCACCCGAAACCGCGAATAAAAATAAAATTTGGCTTTCAGCACCAATACCAAATTGTATCACTGAGCATGCCGTAACACTGAAAAAATAAAGTTTGATGCATATACAGTGGCTTGAAGCCATTGTGATATTTGGAATATTTGACATAAAATAATCGCATGTCATATATCACGGATATCCCTGATTTCTCAAAGATAAACAAACGTCGGTAATACTTCAGACAAGAACANATCGCATGTCATATATCACGGATATCCCTGATTTCTCAAAGATAAACAAACGTCGGTAATACTTCAGACAAGAACATTTCCATTTCCGTAGCCTTATGCACTGCTAATTTATCGAATAACTGCCCCACTCCACCAATTACTCGTCATAACTCGACCAATCAATCGCTTTTGTTGAACATCCTCCGCTACCTACAGATCCCCCCATCCTCTCAACGTCGACCATCACTTAACTTCATCGACAGTGCCCCCTAAAGTGTACTGGTGACTCATGTTTTTAGCATCTACCACCAGAGCTTACCTATGTCACCCACTTCCCAGCCCTTCTTCATCGCCACGGATGCTACATCATCCTCTTCACCCTCCTAAACACGCATATACCAGCATATAAAAGGCCACGTGACCCAGTATTCCGCCTATTGCTGCTCGCCTTAGAGTATACAGTTTATTTTTCGTATGGAGTTTTAGAAGATGTTTGCGTGCTGTCTCAGTGGACGGAAAATAATTTCNAGAGTATACAGTTTATTTTTCGTATGGAGTTTTAGAAGATGTTTGCGTGCTGTCTCAGTGGACGGAAAATAATTTCGGCTATCGTCGAGTACGGGAGGCTACACTAGCTCACGGCATTTGATACGGAGGAAGAACCGACATCTCTACACAAAGAGTTCCTGCTGACGTACACATACCACGAAGTTCGGTACGTGTACAAGAGACTTCCGGCTTACCTGCAGCAGGACGAAGATATTCGCGTGTGTCTACCATGCAGGGAGTGCCTCGAGGGTTGCACCACGTCTGTTGCGGACACTCCTCATTCCCTCACTTGCTGCAAGGCGCGACGTCATGCAGCAGCCATCGCCCCCGTCACAGCCATCGCCCCCGTCACAGCCATCGCCCCCGTCACAGCCACCACCCACCTCCACTGTCCACAGCTCCACCTTCATCACATCGAAGAGTCCGCAGTGAAAAACATGAAAGACTCTGTAGACCAGGGTACCACTGACCTCATGCAGCTAATCACATTGCATCTCCGACCCAGTACCAGCTCCACCTGGCACCCACTCACCTCGACGACATGCGATGATTGGCTTCTGGCACGTGAGGGCTCCATGCAAACCACTATCGGCACTAGCAGTAGTTGGTTGATGCCCAACAAAGCTACTCCCATCGCACCACCTCCCCGATCTTCAATGCAAAAGGCGATGTATACGAGCTCCTTCGAGTCAGGTATGGTGAAGTTTTATCCCAACGCCATCCTAGGGTTCAATCATGTGCAATACTGGTTGGGCGACCGATGGTACAAGGATGCAGTGGAAAACATATAAATCTTCGATGGTGTGAATCATGCCAGCTTCTACTACACCTTGGTGCCTGCATATAACCCGAGCATCATGGACGCTGAAGCCAAGTCAAAAGTTTATTTTATTGAAAGAATCCGGTGTGAAGGTCAAATCTGTGCAGTGTACAACATGAGGCTGGACGTAACCCTACTATGCAGCACCCACAAACTGTTGGATTTCAACGAGGGTTAAACCACCGTCATTACAGAAGGCTGCCAGCGCAGGGACTACGGATACGACGAGGGGTCCGGGAAGCAGTGCTTCACTTCAGCGAATAATTTGGGGTAAGCCATGTATGATTGGGCCGGTCTTCTGTGTGGTTTGTGTGAGCCTAGTGTGCAAGCCTCCTCCCGATCAGCCTACTGGCATAGAAAGAAGATGCTAATAAGCTACGAGGAAACAAATTATAAATCACCATTTGCCAAACGGCAACCAATTTACACATGATATACAGTAACTACGTTATGTTATCACACGCGTCTGCAATAATTTCGTAGCCCGTGGTTAACGTAGAGAAATAGCGGTGCGGTGGACCATCGGGGGCAGACAGAGGGTCGGCACAGGACGTTAAACAGGTTAGAATCGCCCATGCAGTGGCGAGCCTTGGCCCTGCACTGCTGCTCGACATTGTAGACTGCTCTGGAGTGGGGCATGGCCGCACTCTGCCTCCGTAACTAACCCGCAACTCTGCTCCAATTTTTTTTTTTTTTTTTTACCTGGCATGCCTTAGTCTACACCACGCCAGCGTAACTTTGAGTGCTGTCTACCGGCCGCTAAAACTGCACTGGAGCGCGTTTGAAATATGACTGCTGGCCATATTCACACAGAACAGAACGCTTATTTCAGATAATACAATAATGGGATTTTCAAGATTTCAAGCCTATAGTAATATTTTGTAGTAGCAACATCTGAAAACATACTAACCAATCAAATAAAAAAATGTCTACAATAGACTTCTCTATAGGCTGTTCGTGAGCCTGTTTAAGATATATTTTATGACCAATTTGTATCCTTCGCCCTAATGTAAATTCGCCATAGCCGTGGACCTGACTGCTGCATTCGTATGTTGAGTGAATGGAACTGTGACGCGAATCGCTCATACTTAGATTAGTCACGACACTAGATACCCACGCAGGGGAGAAACCTGAGGTAATGACCCTAGGGTTCCCCGAGGACGCCACACCCACCACCTCTCACCCCGAGGANAAACATACTAACCAATCAAATAAAAAAATGTCTACAATAGACTTCTCTATAGGCTGTTCGTGAGCCTGTTTAAGATCTATTTTATGACCAATTTGTATCCTTCGCCCTAATGTAAATTCGCCATAGCCGTGGACCTGACTGCTGCATTCGTATGTTGAGTGAATGGAACTGTTTAGTTGTTAGGAACGCATGTCCTTTTCTATTATACTAATTTGTTGCCAAATTTACAGGGAGCATGCGAATATACGTACGAGTCCTTTAAAATATATGTATATGCTGATGCTACAACAGAATTATGAGAAAATTATGGTAAATATTCAGGTTTATTTAACACAAAAATATCGAGTANTTTAGTTGTTAGGAACGCCTGTCCTTTTCTATTATACTAATTTGTTGCCAAATTTACAGGGAGCATGCGAATATACGTACGAGTCCTTTAAAATATATGTATATGCTGATGCTACAACAGAATTATGAGAAAATTATGGTAAATATTCAGGTTTATTTAACACAAAAATATCGAGTATAAAAACAAAACCATAAGGCTCTGTGCATTAACGGATACTGCAGAAGTTTTAAGTGATATCCGTCCTAAAACGATAGTTATATAAGTAAAATTAAAGCCACAGCTTTTGCGGAACATTGCACGATTGCATGTGGGCTTTAGATGCGGCTATTGTGCGCTTATGAGGCACTGACGTACTGTATATAGGCGAATCAGGGTGATATAGGCAGGCGTTTCAAATGCTACCATCACCTCCATGCTTGAAACACTGAACTGGTGTGTATTCTGATATATTAATAGCGTGGAAATATGGCATTTTCGCGTAGTGGTTATCATTTAATGACATCATTATATCGGTAAAATAGACAGACTACTGTGCGTTTCAATTCTACTCTAAGCAAAAACATTTCATAGCTTCATATCATAAACAAAACTTTCTCTCTAAAAAAAGATATTTTTTTCGATAACATTGCTTAGGCATAAAGTTTTAAAAATACTTTAAAGTTCTCTAAGTGCTTCAGTAAAGAGTCCAGTGTAATCCTGTAGGAGACGGATACATTGAGCTCTGCGTACTTGTTCGTGATACAGATAACATGGACCCTTAAGGACGCCGTCTGCCCAGGCCCTCAGACAGAGTTCAGAGGTTGAGTCGTACAGTTCTAATTTCAAAACTGTTCGATATTTATTATTTGTGGCGCCTACTTACGAATATGAATTAAGAAAATTTGCGTGTCCCAATGTTAAAGAAGAAAAGCTAATAATACGAGATCTTCGTAAATAATTTTTAGGTATGAAAGTTTTTGCAAAAGCTGCTTGTCATAAAAAAAGGGGCATAGCAGAACAGTAGTGCATTAGTGCTATACCATAAAGCAATAGGTAACAACTGAAAGTAGTATGAGGCGAGTCGACTGAAGAAGACCTGCGTGTCAGTCGAGTGCAGTAAATGGAAAGGCGACCAGACATTCGGCGCGCGTGTTTCTAGGCTTGGGGCACGCTAAATACCTCCATCCAGACAACGACGCTCTGAATAGTGGCGTGCATCTCGACTATAGCAGAGGTTGTCTGGCGCCAAGGCCAGGATGTGCTTCAGACACGCACAGCCAGGTTGCAATGCCTAGCTGCAACGTTTCGCCGCAGCGGCTTGTAGGTTGTCCGGTCGCAAACTCCTCGGACGGCTATTAAAACCACCGTACGCGAGTTTTCCATGCAGAGCTATTAACCACTCTGCGCTCCCGTAAAAACTTCAAGGGAGGGAACATCCCAGATCAGAAACTTTGCTACTGGCAAGATGAATAGCATCATTGTTAAAAAAATTTCGTGGACCCTGAGAAAATTAGAGTGGTCATAAAGATCAGAATCCAAAAACACCAAGATTTTATCACCGCACTGCTCACTACCGCAGACGTTCAGACGTGAGTAACCAAAACATTTTCATGTGGCATCACCAGATAATAGAATATCGGTTAAAGTTTAGAGGACTGAGATGAACCTGCAAAAGTAGCGAACTCTTTCATAAATATATTACTAATCACATTTTTTAAAAGGCATGGAACCAATACAGAATTAGTGTATTTTGCGCAAGTGAAAATAAATTATTTTTGGTGCATTACTGAAGTTACGCAAAACTAATTTGCATAACGAAAATTCTTCGCAAAATAATTTTCGTGGGAATTTACGATTGCAATCTATTATAGTTGTATAACCAACTGATTTTTAATGTTCTTAGGAGACAAATCGGGGTTTATGCTTATCTAGACGTACGTCTGAAATTGCCACACAAATAGGTGGCGTAAGAGATTCAAACACCAATGCCTTGGCTAGCAATGTCACGGAGTTCATGGCGACCGAATATATACGTATTAAATGCTTAAGTACTTATGTGTGTTTGAATATATTTATAAAATTTTATTTATTTACATCTGCTGTCCCACTGCGGTAGTTACAGAAATACAATTTACGAGCCTCACAAGAGACACAATTTGCATTGCATGGACACACGTTTAAGTAAAACACTATTCCTGAAAAATAGAAAACCCATTCAACACTCTTTTCGGCCGTAGCAGAATAAAACACATTCAGATACGTACTGATTATGACTGTCACAATAATAGGTGGTGATAATAGATATGATACAATTTCCCATACAGAAATTATGAAACTTGTTTTAAAATGGGAATTCTGAATTGAACATTACCTTACTAAGGACAATTCCCTTAAAAAAAAAAACGAATTTGTAATATAATCAACCTTGCCCAGCTTTTAATTGATCTATATTCAGAACAAACAAAAAAAAAAAGTATTTCGCAATCACGCCACTCATTTTATACTACAGTGAAATCCCGATATTTTGCATCCCGATTATTCGTATATCCCGCTAATTCGTACAAATGTGCCGGTCCCTTGAGGAAATCCCTTTAACTCGTAAAAAAACAATGTATTCCGGTCCCCTCGATAATACGTATTTATTTTTGTGCTCTAGCTCCATTAAAACGTCTTATAATTCTTATTTACAACTTAAAAATCACGTTAACTCGTAATGTTTTTAACCCTAGACTGTACACCAGCTCTAGATTTATGCAATTCGGGCAGGGTAAAAAAGACAGGAAGGGTACTGAGGGACGTAGGAGGGTTTGAAGGGCAGGTAATGACGCCGAGTAGGCTGTGAGGCGATGTGTCTGTGATTCTCAGAACTAAGAGGCGCCTTGGTGTCCGGTCTACGGTTATGAGAGGCAAGGAAGGAGCAGAGCGAGTTAAAAGTTAGTCAGTTCGGTCTTAGCCATGCCTCCAAAAAGAGCTAATAAGTGTCTTTCCATTAAAGAAAAAAAAGAAATCATTACCGCCGTGGCCGGTGGTGATAAACAAATTGACGTGTCCAAACGTGATAACGTTCTTCCTTCCACAATAACATCAGTTCTGAAGAGAAAGGACAAGATCGCCTCCCAGACATCGGACAGCAAAGAAAAGCGCTTTAAGACTGGTGAATATCCACAACTAGAAGATAATTTTAAAAAGTGGTTTGCGCAAGCATGGATTTTGAATGTACCAGTTGGAGGAAACATTTTAAGAGAAACAGTAAAAGTTTTCGCAGAAAAAAAAGGAATTAAAGACTTTCGTGCAAGTGATGGTTGGTTTGATAGGTTAAAAAAAAGGCACAGCATAAAATTGAAGAATCTTAGTGGGGAAAGTGCGAGTGTATCGGCCGACGTTTGTTCTGAGTGGAAAGGCGAATTGGGAGAAATAATCGATTCTTATGAGCCCAACAACATTTTTAATGCCGATGAGACGGGGTTATTTTATAAGTGTCTCCCCGACCGATCAATGTGTTTTAAGAAAGAAAAGTGTCATGGCGGAAAAAAAATAGTAAAGAACGTGTAACCATATTGTTGGCCGCCAACATGGATGGATCTGAGAAATTTAGACCGCTCATGATAGGCAAATCAGCCAAACCAAGATGTTTTAAAAACATAAAAACGTTTCCGATGACCTATCGTGCAAACAAAAAAGCGTGGATGACGGGCGAATTATTCAAGCAATGGATACGATCAGTGAATGCTGATATGGAGAAAATGGATCGAAAAATTCTGCTTTTCATGGATAATTGTACGGCCCACAACAATACCCCACCACTCAATCATGTTAATGTTGTGTTTTTGCCTGTCAACACTACTTCTAAGCTGCAGCCTCTAGACCAGGGCATAATTAAAACGTTCAAAACCTTTTACCGCAAGGAAGTAGTGATGCAACTCCTTGACAGCATCGAGAATGGGAAGGATCATAAAATCACCTTATTTTCAGCCATGAACATTGCTCACAAGGCGTGGTAAAGTGTTAGCGAAAGCACAATAAAAAATCAGTTTTCGTGCTGTGGATTCACGAAGGTGGAACTTTCATCAGCAGTTACTGAACGAGACTAAGAATTCCCTGTGAATTGGCATCGTCTTCCTCAAAATGAAGAAAATTCTATAACGTTTGAAGATTTCGTCCAATTTGACGATGGCCTAGCGGTAGCGGGGATTCTAACTGATGACGAAATTGTGGCTCCATCTCAGGACATTGATGGTGAAGGTGATGACGAAGATGATGTGCTGACAATTACACCTAAAGTGGCTAAACAATACATCAACAACGTGCGCTATTTCTTAGCGAAATCAGACGTTGGCGATGAAGTATTTTCTGCTTTGAACATGCTTGACAAAGCCATCGACAATTCCCGTCTGAAAGGCTTGCACCAAAAGAAAATTACAGATTTTTTTAAACGTAAATTTTTACTGTGTTTTTTAATTGATGTAATTATTGATTTATATATACAGTACATATGTATACATAATATGTAGCCATGCGTTTATCATTACATATTAATGCAAATATGCATTAATCTCGTTATTATGTTTTTTTTGCTCCCGATTATTGGTAATCCCGCTAATTTGAATATCTCGATATTTCATATTTAACATTCAGTCCCTTGACAATACGAATTATCGGGATTCTACTATACTTGTAAAGGCTTACTTAAGTTTTACATTTATCCGGGACCATACTAAGAAACAGGAATTATATTTCTCTAACTAGTGTAGTAAAGCTGCTTAAGTCAATCTGGGTGAAACGAAGTTAACTCACGTCAAATGCTTCAAGTCTCACAGTATGGCGATTTTCAAGGTTTCGATAAATGAGATTGAGTAGCATGAGAAGCAAAATACAGCGACGGGTACTCGCCATCCTTAGGCCTTCTATAGCATGTTTTATTCCATTGTGCCTGCTATTACCCAAAGTTCCTAAATTTTAATTTTAAAATATCACATACGGTAGAATTTTTAACTCTTATCAAATATTTAATTCTTATATAATGTTGTATTTAAAATTCGTCACGTTGAAAACTGTGCTGATCTGCGAAGTAAAGCTTGTAAAAATGTTTTCGTTTTGATTGGTTCTTGTATAAAACACAAGGTAAAAATATTTCGTATTTTTTTCACGTTGACATTATTTCTATTTATAAATTATCACGCGCTGATTTTAAATGATTTTAATTGAATGATTTTCTTACATAAACCTTATTTTTTCCTTACATTTCTACTCATTTATCAATTAATTTTTTTTTCTCAACCCAGGTTTTCACATTATGCTGACTACTTAATGTTCAGTAAATATGTCTGTATAAATAATTTTGCTGGTGATGATACAAATCACTATTAAAATCTAGTCAAATTTTTCTTATTTTTCTAAGGTATGCTTATACGCCCTACCGCAGATGACTTTGATGTTATACGTTTCTGTCAAACTGCAAGATGCAAGAAAATAAATACTTTATTTACGGTGAGCAGGGCACAGGTCAAAATGTACTGCTTTTCAGGAGAGCAATAACAAGTTTGAAATATTTCTCCAAAATCAGAATATTGCGTTAATGCACCATTTGCTAGTGATGCAGCTATCTGCAAAGCACTGTTAAAGGGATAATTTTTTATGACCCCGACCTGCTTAATTTTTTAATTTTTTTTAATCTGTTATAGTCTTAAGCATTTGTCTCATCTGCTATAGTTGTTTCTAATTATTTTCTGCCGAACATTAAACATTATTTTTCTGCTCTGAGTCTCAGCAGAGTGGTAAATTTTCTTTTTTCGAAACATATTGACAAATATTTATAACTCTACATATTAAAGACATAAAATTCATAAATAAATGCTGTTTAAATTAAGAAAATATATAATACCTTTTCATCATCCACTAATTTTTTTTCTTGATTTAAACACGGTATATTAATATACGAAATAATTAGTACCTTTTTATCATCCAACATAATGCATATTTTATTGATTTATACAGAATTTATTCAGGCTTTAGATGCTAATAAGAGTTATAAATATTTGTCAAAATATTTTATCAAAAACTTGAAGTAGAAAACTAGTATTAAATTTTGCAGACCGATGAAAATTAGAAACATAACTTTACGCAATACAGGGCATCTGTTACCTCAAACCATGAAAAATAATGTTAACAATATGGAAAACCTTAAATCAAAACCTTTCTTTGCAATATGATGTTACATACAATGAAAACTATAAAATACCTACTATATTTGCATCGCAAATGTAGAGTATACCATGTTTATATGAACAAAATGTCTTCATCTTCCCAATCTAACCCCCAGTTTTTTTTACTCTCCACAACTTATTATTTATCTATGTTTACGTCCAACAGGTCAGGAACTTATAATGCACATCATCTGATGTCACTAGGTTAAAATAAAAAGCGTGGAAAATTGGTGGCACCAAAGACAAGTAAAAAATATCGTTCTTCTTTTGAGCATAACTGGGAACCATGGAATATTATCGCTGTTGAATTTGTGCGGAAGGAATATTTCCTCGTCTTCGGAAGCTAATTGTCTTAAATGGTGCATTAGAACAACTGCGTTTGAAGTTTATGTGTACCAAATACTTTCGATACTGTAGCCATTTAACGTCCTTCCACAAAATTTGTTCGCAATCAATATTCTTTTTACGAAATACCAAGCCTTTCTGAAAGGGGCCTGCTAAATCAAAAAAATTCCTTTTCGTCTCACGAACTTAAAATTATGTTTTCCTTCAGTTCCTGTCACATGTTGGAATCAATCATGTAAATGATAAAATTTAATTTTTATTTTCTTATTCTGTTTATGGATCATGGAATGGTCTACTTCACACTCCACGTGTGTACATCCAGGAACCAAAAACTTAGATTGATTATATTAAAATGTGAAAATTCATGCATGTCCTTCATTAAACATGGCAGACCCATGAGTTTATTTTCCTGCCTTTCACATGTGTCTGAATGAAATTTTACCTCTGTAACAGTTGTTTAAAGTTTTTCTCATATTCTGGTATAAGCAGGAAGCCATCTCATTAGCTCCCGTCCCTGCCATGGCCTCATGCTTTACGAAATTCGTGGGCTGTTCTGTGACCATAAACCGTTATGTTGTATGTCTACAATTGGCATTTATGAAATGCCACAGAAGATGCAGGATATGGTGTCGTTAAATGTTGGAGGAAAAGCATATTTTAGAATTGTCACTCTTGGCGTCTTCTTTGCCTTTCTTCTTGGAGGCATATACAAGGTCAGTACTTATTTAATGGTTTTGAGACGACATGTCTCTTCTTCTTCTCCTTTCTTGTTTACTGTTTCTTGAGACACTTTAACTTGCATGTGTCAAATGTCAACACTCTGCTTCTTAAAATAAAATTTAATGGAATGAAATGCTCTGTCATATTATACAAATCATACTTGCTTTGTATATTTAAGTACGAAAACAAATATCTCTGATCATTAGTTGCCCTGGCGTAGTGGCTTTCATAAGAAAGGAATTATTGAATGTGGGATCTTACTGCACTTATTTATTAATTTGTCATTTTGTGTTTAGGTGTTTGTTTTCCCATGCCTGTCTTCCTTTGGTATGCCTGTAGTAGTTGACTGTTTTGTTACAAATGGCAATCCTAACAAATATTTTATTTAATATAGGATTCTAAAAAAACAGTCTTTCAACACGACATTCCTTTCCCTATTGATTTCAAAACACTATTCGTATGTTACAGGTCGTTTCTTTTTGCTGTTGGGTTTTCTTTGTCTACTTGTTATTTTATCTTTATTGGTAACAAGCTTTGCAACACATGAAATACGTTTGATTTGCGATAAAAGGCGTCATTACTCTTCAAGAAGTAATTCTAATAGTACCATTTCCTTGAAAAACGGTACATTTATTCCTACACAGTTTAATAGTTTTCATTCCCTTATATTTTTCAACTTTCCATTTATATGTACATAAGATGCTCCACTGTGCAAGCGAAATTGTATTGTATGGCCAATTTCTCTGAACCATCTGTGCTGAGGCTGTGGTTCATATGACACTAAGTACTTGGAATGTTCTTATACTTCTATACTCACGTTGTTTCCTGAGACTTTCGATTCAGACAATGATGGCATTAGGTCAGGATACAATCTAGAGGGAGATGGCGTCAATAAATCAATTTCACCTGACAAAAAAATACGTAACTCTTTTCAGTAGTGCTATTTTTATGGAAAAAGGCTCTTTTATTCTACATTAAGACTGAAAACCCTATAGTAAGTTACCTCAGTGGGCAAACATTTCAATGTTAAATAAATTGCAATATAAAAAGAAATGTAAAACCATTGCTGCAATTACTTTCATTTGTATTAGTACCAAAATTGTTATCATTGCCTTAACAACAAAAGAACTGTCATTATTGTAATTATTTATTGATAGACGTTTTGTTTGTTTTCTTAGTGCAAAGAATATTTTGTAGTTATAAATTTGTCAATGGGGTACATATTGTTTCTCTACATTAAGTAAACATACCCGAAGGCATGTGTGTTAATACCATTCCCATGAATATAAGGCATTTGTTAAAATTTCATTTGATCAATAATAATGCCACTTACTACTAAAATGTGTCCTTCAAAATACTTTCGTCTATCTCACAATTCCTTGCCTGCTTCGCTGCCTGCACGTATTATTTTGTTTTTAACAAAAATGTAAGGACTTAGGATATAGGTCTCAAATTTGACGATTCTGATGATAATCAGTTTTCGTGTACAGTGTATAATAAATAGGGGAATGTGAAATAATAGCAATGTTGGTGTTATAAGCAGTATCAGAAATTACTTGAACCGATCAATGTGGCTCTAGGCAAGGCAAACGAAAACCTGTACAAAACATACTAGTATTAGTAAAACACGTTGACACATTTTAGTTTTATTAAACTAAATACTTCAGAAACTTTGCACGCCCTAATAAAGATAAAACGAACAATAAATATCCAGTTATAATTAAAGAAAAACACATTCTATAGTTACTAATACTTCGCTGTCAATATGCTTTTAAAGTAGTTTTTTGAAAAGTTGTTATATTATTTATTTAAATTATATTGTACAAATAAATTGCGTTCAGACAATCTGAGAGAAAGAATGAACGCAAACATTACTAGGTAAATTTACTGCCATTGGGCATCAATTGCTGTATTAAATTAAAGTGTTTGGCAATGTTGAGTGTATGTCAAATTTTACTCACCTTAACTTTGTTTCCTTCCATAGCCATCTGCAATATCATTTTAACTCTTTCACTCATTTTATTTTTCTAGACACACTTTATATGTACTATATTTATTTTATAGCACCAGAAGACATACTATTTTAAGCTACGTACAGCAATAGTAAAGATTGGTTGTTGTTATAATTTGCCTTACTGCATCCTTATCACAGTCAGTATAATTCTAAGGAATTGCTAAGTTCTGTCAGGCATGCCAACTTTGATTATAGTCAGCAATATTTATCGATTATTGATGTCTCGTGAGTTAAACTTTTTGTTTGGGACGTCATTAACAACAAATTAATAGCAGGAACCTAACGATAAAGTACCATGATTTCTCTATATTATGTATAATGCATTTTTAAAGTGTTGTGTTGACTTAAGCCTTCAGTGGATACATGGGCACAAGTTGAATTATGCCTTTATGTAGAAATATTTTATATGACAACAAACGGTATTATGGATCTAGTGGGACTTACGCCCTTACAACGGCTCAGAAACAATTCATTCCGACTTGAGCCCTTGCTATTTGTGACAGCTGGAATAATAATAATATGCTCTGCGTACCATCGGGTAGCTTTTTTTTTCTGTATAACGCTACGAGCATAAGGCAAATCCGATAAAATCTTACTTATACCCTTCAATCCGCAAACCGAATATATCTTATTGGATCATCCTGTTTTATTACCATACTTATTATAAATCAATATTTTATATACAGCGATTATTACAGGCCATTTGAACGCTGCAGTTTTGTCAGAATTTCGGTTACTTACGAGCCATCAAATTACGATGTCTGAAGTCGTACGTGAACTCTCGGATATCTTATTGACATCCATTTGTTAGACGCCAAACTTATTTTCTACAGTCACAGTTAATATGCAATCAAAGAAAAATTACTGGTTGTTAAGGTGTGTAAATGTGAAAATTGTAATAACCGGAACTTTATGACATAGGCCAGAACCAGTCATTCTTCTGAACTTCAAAATATGTACTTGAAAAACTTGTCAACTGCAGACGGCCAACAAAGCACAGTGCTTGTGTGGTTTTTGTTACAAATTAGCCCAACACTAATTGTTGATGAGTTTGTTGACACTGAAAGTGCCTCTGAAGTCCATTAGCAAAAAACAGCATGCTACTTCAAATTCGCCTCAGATAAGTATTGCCTTCTATTGCGCCTGCAAAATTCTTCAGTGCTATCTCTGTGTTGTGACTGTAATTACTGAACGGAATATTTACATTTATTTCCGTGACATCAAAATGACCACATCCGAGAAGTGTCTGCTATGTAACCAGTGGTCTGGGGTCAAAAATACGGCAATTCCTGTATGATTGGTTTTAATGAAGGGAAAGAAAACATCCGCTGTTTATCATAAATCACGGTCGTGTTTGTTGAAGATAAACTGCGCATGCAGCCCGCGCGTCGATGAGCGGACTCAGTACACAGAACACGTAAGGTTGCATCACAGTCCCGCTGACCCAACGTCACTTACAGTTCAACTTTCATTTTAACAACAAAAAATTTCGTAGGAAACAGGTTTCCTCGGCTTTATAAAAGAATAAAACAGGTTGGTCAAACTGAATCCGTCAAAACCTAGTTAATGGAAGTTTGGTCAATTCCGCATAAGTGCATGCGTGTTTTATGTGCGTGAAGTAAGGTGGGAAGAGGATGCTTTCCAAAGGAACACTGCACCAGACTTTATATCACGCCAATTTCATTCAGAAGTAGTATACCCACTACTAAAAAAAGTCAGAAAATCATGGATTGTGTTGAATATGGAAGAAGAATTCATAAATCATGTAACACTGTAAAAAAATTTTCTAGTACACTGTCCTTTCTAATACACCGTCATAGCGGTAACGTAGAAACGCCATATGCTCATGGGGCACTGATAGAGAGCAGCACATGCAATCATTAACAGTGCTGTGCTGTGGACGGAGTAGGAACCGCGTACTAGGCGTAACACCGCTGAGACCAATACATATGTAGTTGACTCGGTGAAAGAGTAGTCTGTTGTTTCAAGCATCGGCCTGTGTCTAGTAAGCATTGTAGACATGCCACGACGGCATAGACAACACTTCTTGCAATTAACGGACTTTCAACGAGGTCGTATTGTTGACCTGGGGGAGGCTAGATGGTCCTTCCAAAGAACTGCCCAACGCGTAGGACGTGAAGTGTCTGCTGTGCATTGTTGGAAGTGCCGGTGGTCCAACTGTGGTACAAATTATCGTCAATCTGGTTCCGGATGGCAGCGGCATACGGATTCCCGCCTGGACCGCCGCATCAGACGAGCAGCCATTACTGATCGCATGGCGACTGCCGCACAGACCAGGGCCACTGTTGCACCCAGGATGTCAGCTAGGATCATCACCAACCGTTTGCTGGGCGCTGGACTACGATAAAATGTGCCGCTCGCCAGGTTTCTTCTCACGCCTCATCACCGTGAAGCCCGTCTCGGATGGTGTAGCGAACGACGCAACTGCAGCAATTACCAAAATGTGTTCCGCCGACCTGTGGGGGTTATTCGGCTTATAGTCATGGATCCACCAGTAAAACTAATACAGGCCTATTTTACTTCTAATAAATTGTCGTAATTATTTTATAACTTTGTAACTATTTTGTTATTAATAAAGCCGTTTTTTTGCAAGTTTTATTGCACAAAAAACTTAAAGTTGTAACAATTTGTATAGTAAAGAAAATTAAATAGGTTGTATATATCAAAATATATCCTAAACTTGTATTAAAGAAACTGTTTGGGATCCAGCGAAATATATGTCATATTGAAGTGGTCCTCGAAATCTGAGAGTTTAAGAACCCCGGTTCTAGAATATGCAGGGGCGTACAGAAAAGAGCAAGGGGGTGTCCGGTTTCAACCTCCCTTTTTTTCTATAACCCCACCCCAAAGAAAGAAATGTAGTTAGTTTTGAGTAAAATAAGGAATTAGGTAAATAGAACGGTATAATTTAACAGTGAAAAAAAATAAAACAGACAATAAATGTGTCTACATTTATTGTTGTTGTTTAGATAAAAAAAAAGTAATGCGGACTGATTTATAAATAAAGAAACTTCTTTCACACAGGAAAAAAAATTGTTCAGTTAATGTAACTGAGCATTTTAGTGTTGATTTTGCAGGGTGATGAATGCGAGAGGTTGATCGGGTACAAGTCCTGGTGGTGTAGGGGGGGAGCGCGCGCCTTCGTTGAATGGCGGGTTGATGACCGCGGTCCGCTATGCTCGGTGCGGGGCCGCCCGGCGCTCCACTCGGCCAGTCTCGCTAGAGCGGCGCAGCGGTGAAGGCAGGCAGGCAGGCAGGCAAGGCAGGCGGCGGTCCGCGGGCGACACTCGTGCCATGTCCCGCTGAACGGAACCCGGTGAGCAGCAGCCCAGCCCGAGATGAGGCCCGCCCCCGGCGTCCTGCTGGTGAGTCCTTCTGTCTCTCTCTCTCCACTCCGCGACTCTGCATGCTGAACCAGTGAATCCTTACTCCGCGGAACTTAGATGCTAAATGGGGCGGAGTGCACTGCAGCCAATCCCCGTGTCCCGACATTGCACAGCGTTAAGGTCAATTCTGCTCAGGTTAGGAACAAAACCAATTTTAGTATGGGAGAGTTTGGCATAGGGAAATGTTTCGCCGAAATGTGCGCTGTGTTCCAACGAGGTCTTTTTTAATTAAAATCTAAGCTACGTGAATAATAAAAAAGATTTAATTTACTTAGTTACGAATTTCTTTTAGATTTGATTTATTATTATTACAATTATTCTGTTTCTTTGCGTTGAAAACAGAGATAAATCTTGGACACATGCGACACTAGCGATTATCTACTGGTGAAAAATGTTTGTTGCCAAACTAAAAGCATTGAGCTTCCCAACCTGAGAAGAATATAAATTAACACTGTAGATAATATTTAAGGTTAGGACACTGTTTAATTAAGAACAAAGTGCTTTCTTATGTTTGTATACTTCCCGTAACAAATTTTAATGCAATTATATTTCATTCAATTGGCAAAATCCTTTTATTCTTATAAAATGGCATCTCGATTTATAATTCAAATATAAACTCGTTCATCACAGTCGACCATGTGACTGTGGCTTGACAGCTGTATTGGCGATGGACGAGTCAATGTTGGATACATGCGCAGAAGACGAAAATCGGTCTACCTCAAGTTGAGTCACATGGGTGAGCTGATTTTCGAGGTGATCTAGGAGCCAGTGCTCCCAGCAGTCGTATTCACGGTAATACAGAGATAATTTATTTGATAATCATTAGTCACATTTCGTTGATTCTAGTAGAATTTTCTGCTTTTTTCTCAGTCAAGTCGTCGCTGATATGGAGGAACATTCGCGGTTGGAATTTTATTTTAAAGTGTACATGTTTCTTCATTCCATGTGACTCGAACCAACACAACAGGTGATTCTATTTAGTTATGCCAAGCATGGTAATCACTGAAGTAGTAAAAAATATATATAAATTGGGACATCGTGTAACAAGACTTGGAACATTGTAATGTTNATGGTAATCACTGAAGTAGTAAAAAATATATATAAATTGGGACATCGTGTAACAAGACTTGGAACATTGTAATGTTATTTTAAAAAACACGTAGAAATTAGTTCCTATTGACTATACAAAAAGGAAATTAAAATGTAGTCCACAGTCATTTAATTCGACATGTACTCTGTAAAATTAACTTTCCGAAATTACTTGTGACATGGAAATTTAAAGTTAAGAAATGGCGATTCCAAGATGGTGTCCGCGANATGGTAATCACTGAAGTAGTAAAAAATATATATAAATTGGGACATCGTGTAACAAGACTTGGAACATTGTAATGTTCTTTTAAAAAACACGTAGAAATTAGTTCCTATTGACTATACAAAAAGGAAATTAAAATGTAGTCCACAGTCATTTCATTCGACATGTACTCTGTAGAATTAACTTTCCGAAATTACTTGTGACATGGAAATTTAAAGTTAAGAAATGGCGATTCCAAGATGGTGTCCGCGANGAATTAACTTTCCGAAATTACTTGTGACATGGAAATTTAAAGTTAAGAAATGGCGATTCCAAGATGGTGTCCGCGATTTGTTTACTTACATCTGACTGGTGACCGTACCGTCGAAGCCTCAGCAACACCTTCTCTCAGATACATTCGCCCCCTAACAGGTGTTCGGAAATGACCGCGAGCGTGTCCTCGCATCCCGCCATTGTCGCGAATTCCCCTGAAGGTCAGATTGGTGCACGACAGGAGTGTCGCGACAGAGGCACGGGCGGAAAGTTAGCGACGAAGCGAGGCGTGAAGCGGGCTGCGTGTTGGGTAACTGTATCGGCGCGGCGGCTGGNAAAGTTAGCGACGAAGCGAGGCGTGAAGCGGGCTGCGTGTTGGGAAACTGTATCGGCGCGGCGGCTGGAAGTAGGTCTAGAGCAGTGCTACGCCAACCTGGGTCGCCGTGGGGCACGCGGCGCGGGCTCGCTCCCTGTCCCAGCTTTGCACTCTCGCTCGCAACTCAACACGCCTGCCGCGCCGCTATTTCGCCACTTTGCAATACAATTATATCCCTGCCCGTACCTGCATGCACGACGACGAGAATGTTGGCCCTAATTTGCTCTCCGTATACTCAGTTCTTCATTTATTCATCCCGCTCGTTATGTATCCCTCCGCCACACGTGCCAATTTTCATTCGCCATGGACCTAACAAATTGGGCCCATGCGCCAATCTGATGAAACTATCAAATTGTCGTTACCCTTATCAATTTGGTTACTATTCAAAATTTCTACAAAGTCAAATATTTCACTTTTGAAAATATGTTTACACAAGAAACTACTTTTCGTAACTTTCTCCCGACATTACTCTTAATACTTTTAGTTTTTCTTTTCTATTAGAATAGTCTGTATACAGTTATTAATACGACGTTAAGGCAAAGAACTACTTTTCCTGGAACTGCTGCGAACATTATTGTTAGTACTCCAGATGGTTATTTTTCTATTAAGATAGCCAATGTTTATTAATATTCAAGAATATTTTTCAATAAATTTCATTTCAAATCTACTTAATTAACTTTAAAACAAATAAACCATATCTACAGCAGCATCAAGTTATGAGCATATTTCTTTGTTCAAACGTCATATTAAAATGTGATATCTTTATAACGGCTGGACAATGAAGTAAGTTTCTTTTTTATATACGTTATAGTAACAATTAGTAGAATATCCATTTATTTAAGATTCTAATAGTTTCGCTTTGACGCTTGAATGGCATATGCCAATGTTCTCCGTACTGAAATGAAAGAAAAAGTAAGCAGGGTTACCAACAGACTTCTGTTAACCTTGAACCAGACACACATCCAGGTCTCTGAGCTGTAACTTCCAGAACTGGTGCAAAGGCCGTGTTACCTGCAACTACTATGGCAAATGCAGTTTGTTCATACTTAACCTAGCAAACATAACACGTCTGGTGTTTCGTATCGACTCCCTACCTATTCATGCGCAATTAGCTACGAGGGTTGCCACGTCTGTTTCGACAAGGAAGAAAACAATTGTTTACGACCTCTTTTGTGACAAACAGCAAACAATGCCTGCAAATGAATTGTATGAAAATGCACAAATTTGTCCATCCTTCATATTAAAGAGCTTCTGGTCAAACATCACTTTTTTTGCTACAACATGATATTCGTCGTTACAAATAATATATATATCCCATTCTTGTTCCTGCGGTAAAACTTGTTAATATAAACTGGTGATGTAAGTTAAAGCATTTTTGCAGTAAACATCAGAAATTTAAGTTTCATTGTAGCTGAATGCTCATTTACAAACGAAAAGTGTATACTTAATCCACAGAAGGTTTTGGTATGGTACATGTTATTCTGAAACAAATGTTTTTTTAAGAAAACCCATGAACTTCTAATATGACGTATTTCATTCGTCGTAAGTATCGAAAAGAAAATAACCATTTAGAATTTTTCGTTATCTAAATATATTAATTTTTTTGTTTTTTTTCTTCGTGGGAAAAAATAATTTATTGATCACTGAAAATTATTTTTCTTATAGCTCTACTTAGGTATAGATGTAAGGAGATAACTATTTTGAAATCACTGCAGAATTTTTCTCCTTACTACAATCATCGTAGTCAGTTAAAATAGTTTTGTACGAAATAATTATATTATTATTCAACATTTAGTAGGGTATCACTTTTTTTCGGTTACATTTCGGTACTTACAGTAAAACACTACTGTATTTACATTCGTATCTGGGAATTGACCACAAGTTGCATGTCACATCGAGGCGAGCCGCATTTCCTCTACCCTACTCCTCCCCACAAACGTGTCAGTACTTCACTCATTCTACACTTATACTCAATTGAATTAAAGGCCACAGGTAATGAATGTGCAGTAAGCGAGACGATCCCAACCAGTGGTCGTGTGTTCAAAACGAATAACTTAAATCGCACCTTAATGTAAGTCTAGCGTAACTCAAAATGTATATACGGGAAACGAGAGTAAAAGAACTGTGCCTTTTAAATATTTTTAAAGAACTTTGTCAGTAGGGAAATTTGAAATACCAACACTGTGTTAATACATAACAGTGTGGCATTTTATCTTTTTAAAACTCATGTATATATGTAAATACGAAATTTAAATGTTTGATCGTTACATTTGTTTCCCGCAGTGCAATTCCTACACACACACACACACACACACACACACATATATATATATATATATATATATATATATATATATATATATATATNGCCATACTTTCAGCAAAAGTAAATATTAGCGAAAGTTTTTTGTGTTACGATTGTCTCGTATTCAGAGTGTGATGTTATCGCGTAGTACTTATTGCTGGATGCTATAAAATTAAGTCGACTTTCAGTAACAAACATCACATTAACTGCAAAACAGAGTTCTATGTAGAGTAAAACCTCTTGAAATTTCGTTATATAACTAAAAATGTACAATGTTAACTGCATGACATTTTAATGTGACTACATTATAAAAGGTATCATTTTTCTAACAAGAACAATAAGAATACCATAATTAATATAAATTTTTTTGTCATAGACTTGGCCCTTGAATGTTTTAGTGTGTGTTATATATGGTGGGTTAATCGTGTGGGGAAGAATGTAAGATGCATAAACATTTATATCAGTGGCCTATCCTGAATTCGAACCCACATACGACCGGAGTGAAGGCTGGCGTCAGAGCCAACTACGCCACGGAGGTCAGCCGATGTGAGAAAAGGCATCATCTACGCCAGTTAAGACGGCTCACTACCAACGTGCGTGCTCCGCTCATACACTAACGATGAGGTGGACAGGTGCAGCATTGATTCGCCCATCACCAGTGAAACCCTCAAAGTCACGTGGCCAGCCTGATTAACGCGTTTGTTTACAATTGAAATGACAACAGACCATTTATGTTAACAAAATACTTTGGCTTACTTTAATGTTTCCAAGTTGCGTTACAACTACACAATAATTAAGTGTTCGAATATTCACCGCGGGGTTGTATAAGCGTATTGAAGAAGCAAGCTTTTTTTTCAAACACCAATGGAAACTTTTCTAAATTTGTTAAGGAAGCAGTTAACTGTGTACGGACATTCCCAACTTTGCATAGTAACATTTTTATATTTTTATCTTAATACGTGGTAAATTTCCTACACTGTGTTTAGGAAAAAAATTCCTTTACAATTTCTATACTTGCGGCTTAATATGTTTCCAATTTCCTACACTGTTTATAGGTTAAAAATTTATTTTGCCGTTTCAGGAGTTTACTGAAATATTATTTACAGTGTAGGTTTGAGGAAATGTGAAAATATCTAAAAGCCCTTGCTTACATAAACAATGTTCTAATCTGAAATATTAGCCACGTTGTCTACTGCGCAGCTCGCGTGCGCACTCTATTTTTTTTTCTACGTGTTTCACGTCTCCGGAGGTCACCCAAATGAGCGAGCGAGACAGAAGTATGCCCGTGGACTGGTTCAAGCACGGCCTCTCTCCAGCCTCACGACCTTGCCACAACACGCGCTGCTAATAGTCACACTTCATTAGCCGCGACTAATTCCCGAACCGCCGCCCATCTGTAATTACGAGCGTTAGGACGTGCCGTAACGAGAGACACATCTCTGACAAGATTGTTTCACGACGGGTTCGCACTCTTCCTGTGAGTCATATATTTCTTACTTATGTGAGAAACAGAACCTTATTTTGCTGTGAATATACAGACTGTTTCAGAAACGGAGTGCAAAAATTAAATTGGGAACCGGAACCGCATCACGGAAAGTTTTCCAAATGGGAACGTGTGGTCCACGAAGCCGCACAGAAGAGATATGGGCGTAAACCTTTCTAACACGAACACAGGTGTCTGGATAGATTGCGTGTATTACTGGTATTGCGTGTATACACTATTGGCAGTTAGCANGGATAGATTGCGTGTATTACTGGTATTGCGTGTATACACTATTGGCAGTTAGCACTGTACAGGACCATTACACGAGAGTCGCTAAAAGTGACGGCCACCAACCTTAACGCGAGCGTGCCAAGGGCGTAAGAAATTTTGCCGCACCCGTTAAAATATCGCATGCGCGTTGTGTCTCTTTTTGATGCACGCACGTACTGTGGCAATGTAGGGACGAAAGAGCCACCTTGTGGACGAGAGGTGAACCAAACACTCGTCGTGGGTCGCCCACATACGCTCGCATCTTATTTGGTTGACTTCGTTGATCACAAGTTCCCAATCTTAAAACGTACGGTGGTGCGACCCCTATTCCCAGTTTAATTTCTTAATGCCTTTCCCGAAACAACCTGTTTATAACTGAATATTACGAACAAGGTTTAAAAATTATAATTGAATTTTTTATTTGGAAATGTCATACTTAATTAAATTTTAAATCGGTATTTAATTATTTTAGGCGCAGTGCTAAATTTGGAGACTCCTAAACGTGTTAGAATCAAGCTAATATTTTTTTCCATTTCACTGAGGAGTATTTCCATACATTAAATATCGCCGTTTAAATTGTGGGTAAATACAAATGGTCAGTTTCACATGGAATTTATGAAAGTCATTATTTTTGTACAATTAACTTTGACACAAAAAATTATTAGTTTAAAAAAAATNTTCACATGGAATTTATGAAAGTCATTATTTTTGTACAATTAACTTTGACACAAAAAATTATTAGTTTAAAAAAAATTAATATTTTAATACAAAACCACATAAACGATTGTGTTCACTGCAGTTAACTTAAATTTATAAATAACACAAATTACGATTTTTTTTTCCAAATTTTTATGTTAAGTCTATAAATCAAGAACAATTATAACACAGAACACTTATTTTTTACACTCTTTGATAAATATGTAGAGGAAACCAATTTTTTCTACTGACTCATCGGTCGTAGCACCGAAATAAGGCATACTCTGTTTAAGAAATGTCTCTAAATTTCATNTATTTTTTCTACTGACTCATCGGTCGTAGCACCGAAATAAGGCATACTCTGTTTAAGAAATGTCTCTAAATTTCATCATTTAGATTTTATAAAGTAATTTTTTCTTAGGAAAATAAGAAAAATGACTTCACTGTTGTATTACGTGATTATGGATTTTAGTTTCTTAAAATGAGACAGGGTTGAAAAAAAAATTTGTTACCGCGCTAATTTTGTAACATGATGATGAAAATATGAATAGCAGTAATTATGTATTAAAATAATTTTCAAAAACAAAATACATGTTAAAAGAAAAAAATTTGTATTTCTTGGGCCCCTGCCAGGTTTTCTTTGCATCTCATAAATCTGTTATGCTCCTGGCTGTTAAATTATTTTATAATGAATATTTTACAAATAAAACTTTAACATCTTTGTATAGAACCATGTGTTAAAATAACGTAAATAACTGAAAGATACAAGTTATTTATTTCATAAACTTAAAGAAAATTTGATAATATCCATAAACACTATTGGGAAAAAAAAAATTTCACCTTAGCTATGCAGGCTTGTTTGTTGCTTGATAAACTTCTTTCAGCATTACGTTGTTTGCATTAAAATCAAATTAAACACTTCTCATATTTAAGGTTAACAATGTGGCATATATCTTAGTAACGATAGGCTGGACGGTATATGTGTATGTAAAATTTTTTATCAATTTTGTACCGGTTGAAATACGCAATAAGAGGCACACTAAGGGATTACGCTTGTTTTTCATGCTCACTATGATGTCGACGGGGAAGCTCTGGGATGCTTCCAAACATTAACTCTTCTTTCCTTTTCTAATGTTCATTTCCTTTCCTCCCATTCTCCAGTTCTTTTTCTTTCATGAACTTGACTACATGTGTATACACACACGTCCAGACACGTGTGTCTGTGAGGGCAAGCAGGTGTGAAGCTCATTCACCTCGCGCGATAATTTGTAATAGTCTATTCGCGGTTTCTTCACACGTTTTCAATCAAACATTCGAAAAATCACCCCATGTAAGATGTGTTAATTTTTTTCCTAAGTATGCCACGTTGTGTAATATGTACCACGAGTTTTCCAAAAAGTTTAATTACTTACTGACGCCCAAATTAATTTTTGTGGTTTTCATGTTGATTTCTTGCTTTCCTCTTTCATTTTATAGTTTTATTGTCCGAGTTTTGAATATTTGCAGATTAGTAAATTGGAATGAAGCAAAATTTCAACTTGCAAAGAATTGCATTTTAGATAATAACTCTTTGCAACGTGTTCTATGGTGAATATGATAAAGGCCAGCAACACTGAAGATAAAATGTTTATGTTATCCGCCGTATTTTAAATGCCACGTTTCTAAGACGAAAAAAATAAATCGCGTTAGTTTGATGATGTTTTGCAATGACAATTCTAAGTTTTTAATTTTTTTTACAGCCTACAAAAACAGTCTGGTCTCCAACTATCACTGTACTGTTAGTTTCTGCGAGTTAACAACGCATTATTTTAGCTCTACGATTGAGATTCAGAACGTTGCGTTACAAGTGTAGTGGTGTCAGTAAAATCAAAAATTCCTCGCAATTTGTATATCTTTGCGTGGTAAGGGCATTATTTCCTTACCGCGTCGAAGTTTGTTCTTGTTTTGTTCTTCAGACGTTCCTATAANTATATATATATATATATATATATATATATATATAAATTTACACATACACATGTTTGATACAATTATATTTCTAATATAAAATTAATGAAATAATTACAAAATGTATAATATTATCCTGATGTTGTTTAGGAATCCAAAAGAATTTCAAGTCCCTGTTAAAATACATGATGTTGAATTTAAATCACACATTTTAAAGTATACGTTTAAATACTCCTACAGAATGAAATAAACTTTTAAAATTTGTATTATAATGTGCATTAGTATTACTCGATTGTTTTATAAACACTGTTAGTGTAGATGTATCGCTTCCATTGTTTTATTTTGCAATAACTTATTACGTGTAAATTTGCATTATGTTTTGAGTAAAAAAAAATATATATATTAGTGTAGATTTTCACATTCAAATTTTCAATAAATGTTCTATTTTTATCCGTTATTTACAAAAACAAGTACAGATTTNAGTGTAGATTTTCACATTCAAATTTTCAATAAATGTTCTATTTTTATCCGTTATTTACAAAAACAAGTACAGATTTTATAATTTTTTTTGCCATTTTTCCTATTAATCTAAGAATAACAAGTCATGTGTGAAAAATTAAGCTTTGTTAACATAAATAAAGGAATTCGATTATGCCTTTGGAAATATGTACAAAATACACATATTTCGCGTACTATATTCGTGAATAGTGCTATACAAAATGTTTGGTAATTTTACACTTTCCATTAGTCATTTACGAAACAATTACTAGTACAGCGGTAGGGATTAAAACTACTTCCTACTTCTTTGATGTTTTCACACAGAAACTAAACTCCCACTGGTGTAATATGCTCGCTGTTTGCAAATAAATGTTATCACTTTGAAGTCCATTGTCATCTAGATTTTGAAGAGAGAATTATTTTTTACATTTATAGTGTTGCATTACAAAACGTAAAAGAATAAATAAGAATGAATAGAACTCTATATAATATATATTGATATGTAGATTAACGTGATACAACTGTAAAAGAGACGAGAGGGATTTTCAAAAAGAACGCATATTAGGTGCGTGTATGAATTTACGTGGTGAAGCAGTGATAAAAGTAATGAAATTATTTATTTACAACTACAAGAAATTTTTTATTTTACTTTTGTGTTACTTTAAATATCAACAAACATTTCGATGAAATTGCAATTGCAAATAGTGTAAATTTTCTTTCCAGGAGCAAAAATACACAACCGCTACAGTTTAATATTCTTCCGCAGAGTAATTGAAATTTGACACGAGTCATGGTATAATTAATAGTACAGTGTACATGCTTTTTTTGAGGATTTTTCTTACTATTAATAAATAGCAGCTACTTCACTTCTAAATTGCCGCCCGCAGAAATGACTGAGAATATCTTAATGTCACGTCCCATCTTGTGTTTTCTTGGAAGTGTCTTAACTCAGATTCTGATTTATGATTTGCCCCACGGGAGGGAACGGCAGTCGCGAAGGCGATTGGGCACACACTTAGTTATCCGGAATGCAAAAAGAATACCTTACCAGTCGTGGTTCAAGAGCTGAGGATTACTGCAACATTCCGGCTATCGAAGTCACTATATCGAGGTACTACAGAAGTCGAATCAATGATTTCATTTAATTTACACTTCAACAACTTACTGAAAATTCAATTTTTGAGCTTCAGCCGATCATTATGTCTGCAGAATACTCCATTCACGGTTACTTCCAGATTTTCTGCAGCTCTGCTTAAGTTCTACTTCCGGAATATTTCTCCGCATTATGCAAACAAAGCTTAACTAGATCTAGGAAATCACACCAAGAGATCAAAGCACCGCATTCTTGGGCACTCACTTCAATAATAATTATGCATAAGAACTATTTCTTACTAGGCATCACCAACTCACTTATTTACTCTCTAGTGATTTTCATATTAGTTATGAATGAAATATCATAAATTATAGATAAAATATAAGTAAGAGTTCATTTTAACGAAAAATAATGTACTTTCATGTTATGGCATATTTAAGAAAGAACCAAACACATGCTATATAGGGTAATTTTTAAGAGTTTGATTCAAAAAGTGTGAAGAAACCGCGAATATACTATAATCAGTTCTCTGAGCCATAAAATAGAATTGATATCAGTAATCTGCCTTCATATAAGTACTTTGTTGTCAATGAAATAATGATTCGCGCTTTAGTGTTTCTAAAATAGACGTTTACACTGGTTTTGAGTCACATATCACTGATTTTACACAACGAAAGATTATTTCATCATAAAATGTTTTAATGGTAGCAAATACATGTATCCTGTTTTGAGTAAAGTAATCTTTTCTTTATTCCAACAGAATGATTTTGTGATTCCATTTTTTCTGTTGTAAGTTTGAGTAAAACTCATCTATTTCATTGCACTTCGTCCAGACAACAATTTATTTTGTAACAGCAACTGTATATATGTTGGTTCAAGCAAACCACTTCCTCGATAATGGAGCAAATTTTATTATTTAATATTCAATATAGTAAAGTACTGTATCTAAAATCAGTGTTCGAAATATCAGCGAATCTCAGTAAGTAAATATTCTGGGTACATGACTTTTTTTCCAGGAAAGATAAAAAAAACCGTTACCCANCTTTTTTTCCAGGAAAGATAAAAAAACAGTTACCCGCGGTCAATACTTTTCACTTTTATCCTATGAATTATATTCCAAAAGAAAAAAAATTGTGACAATGGTTTAAAAAAAAAACACTTTTAGGGCTTTCCTGTACAGTTGCCTTAAAGGAAAGAAGAAAAGTACAAAGTGGATTATGTAGCTTCATTTATTGGCTTACATCGCGTATAATAGAGTACTGCTGCTACAAATCTAAAATTAGTGAGAAAACCATCTTCCCGGGAATGTAGGTTACAGTCTTACGAGGGCCCGTCGTAATGCTTCCTTGTGACGAGACGTTACCTTGATACGTGTAAAAATGATACCACGGACTCTCGTAAATAGTAATATCGAAACTCATAGCGCAAGAAACATCATTATGCATCTCACCAATGTTCATCACGCGTACCTCGCGATATGTAATATTGTATCAGTCGGGTTAAATGTTCGAGCAGGACCACTGTGTGGCGAGAACCCCTCGCGGTGTGAAGGAGGTGTGTGCGTGTGCGTGTGTGGTACGAACGACACCGCGCTGCTGTGACAGTCGCCTCTTCAGGGGCAGGGGCGCGCTTCTGGGTCACCGCAGGTTGTTGACGAAGTCACAGATCGCGCCACTGCCCAGGAACTGTGATTCCAACGGTCAGTGGCAGACATAGATATTCATGAAGGAGAGGACTACTTTGGTATTGTACTACGCATTTAGTTCAAACCACATGCTTACCAATACGCCTTACGCCGCATATAAATGCCAGTAATTAGTGGATAAGCAATCTTAATACTTTTAAGATTTCCTGTTGCTATTTTATTTGTACATATTAATATTTATTTATTAACAAAGTAGTTGATATAACGAATAATTTCATTTCATCCGGTGTAAAATCAAGCTGCAAGAGAGGTTGAAGCCCGCTTATCACCCTGTCCGTTCTTTTTGATGCGCAACTGCCGACGGAACCACATGATTTCCCAGGCATATCCCGGATGACTAATGTAACTTCAGATAAAATGTGGTCATAGCCATTGTTCCTTACAATGTCGATTACGCAAAGCAGAAACTAGTGAACACATAACCACAGGTTAAATTGAATGAACAAAGGCATGTTATGCTACAATGCATTAAACAATCGGACAAGCTTTAAAAAGTCTTTAAAAGCCCGTTTTATTTCCAGTCAGGCTGCCTGCTGGTATTAGTGGTCGCCCTTCTGATGGCTTCCATAAAACACGTGACTTACGTTCCCCGTGCAAAACAACCACACGTAATAACTGTTAAGCAGTTGCTGGTAGTTTTCCGTTCGACCAACTGAGACGGATTAAGAATGCATCATGTAATACACATTCTGTTGTTCCGAATTACTGCTCTTAAGGATTCTTGATAGTACAATTTCTGATAATTGCCATTAATATGTGAAAGCTTATCACCGAAGTTTTATTAAAATGATATAGGTAAATGCTATTCATGGTAAAGTGAGCACTTTTTAAAGCCCTTTCATTTTGAATAATTGTCAATAGATATATTTTACTTCATCCCTAGACGTTAACTTCCGACTGCAATGGAATGTTCAAACTGCGTTTAATTCTAACAGTATATGGCAATATTTGTTTGACAAGATAGTTTAAGGAGAAAAATGGCTTAAAGGAAAAAAATGGCCTAATGGAAAAATTAAGTAGGGCCTCAAAAGTGCTCACTATACCATGAACAGCCTATAGGTAGGGTTTGACGTCTCGTTGACAGCAAGGTGATTATAGACTGATGAAGTTGCTGAGACACTCATTTTCGTGATCCACTGATTATTCATTCATCAGCAGTTTATTAACTGAAATTTAATTGAGTAACATTTCATACATTAATTACAGTGATTCGCAAGCCATTTCACGTATGTAGGTAAAGTGAAAAATATTTTCTCGGGTAGCGTGATATGATGTTTGTATACACGTGCCAGCTATCTGCATTGTGTAATGTTACCTCCCACGCAGTAATAACNACACTCATTTTCGTGATCCACTGATTATTCATTCATCAGCAGTTTATTAACTGAAATTTAATTGAGTAACATTTCACACATTAATTACAGTGATTCGCAAGCCATTTCACGTATGTAGGTAAAGTGAAAAATCTTTTCTCGTGTAGCGTGATATGATGTTTGTATACACGTGCCAGCTATCTGCATTGTGTAATGTTACCTCCCACGCAGTAATAACNTGTAGCGTGATATGATGTTTGTATACACGTGCCAGCTATCTGCATTGTGTAATGTTACCTCCCACGCAGTAATAACGCAGTAGCATATCTGTGATATTACGTCGCCTTGGTAGGCCCAACCCGGGAGAGTGAGGCGAGGCGAGATGAGCATGGAGCAGCGCTGGAATGCAAGAGTAAGGAAAATGGGAGAGAACTCGCCGACCGGCGGCATCATCCGGCTCGATTCTCTCTCCCATCTCTGCNTGCAAGAGTAAGGAAAATGGGAGAGAACTCGCCGACCGGCGGCATCATCCGGCTCGATTCTCTCTCCCATCTCTGCATTTCAGTGTGGTCGAAAGTGAGTCAATATAAAGTTGGAATGTTGACAAAACGTATGTATTTATGTTTAACAGAGCATGGCGTTGAAGAAAATTGCATAACTCATATCTCTTGAGTTGGTTTTATTTAGTACAACAGTTAGGTTCTGTTCCTTGGTTTTAGAATTTT
The DNA here is from genome assembly GCA_002778355.1 of Clitarchus hookeri. Taxonomy (NCBI): domain Eukaryota; kingdom Metazoa; phylum Arthropoda; class Insecta; order Phasmatodea; family Phasmatidae; genus Clitarchus; species Clitarchus hookeri. The sequence goes on along the minus strand of NQII01002577.1, from coordinate 211,286 downwards.
TTGGAAGAAATATTTAGGTATTGTATATACATTTTAAATTATCATTGAATTACTAGCTGACGACAATTTTTTAGAGCTCCAGTGACGTTGATGATCTTATAGTTTCGCAACATATTTTAAAAATCATGTACTTATATCGCCAGCTTTTAAAATCCCTTTGGCGTGTGAAAACGGGGGGACAAATTTACTCTGATTTCATAATAGCAAAAAATTTGTAAGCATGAGTTTTTGCATCGCACATAATTACCTCTGAAAATATTAGTAAAATAAACACAATTTGTCTACCGTACATAAAAAGATGTAATTAGAATGAGGTGGCTTATAATTGTAACACTATTCCGTATAAACAAACTTGTTTTATGGTAAACCAAAACAAAAACAGTAAACAATTAATAATGAGCTACGTTTTGTTGCCTGAATGGGAAAAGGTAATATAATATTATTTTAAAACATGTTTTTTTTAACATTAATTTTTATATCATACTGTAATATCAACGCTAAATATTTAAATCTCGTGAAAAACATTTAAATACAGTATATCGATAACCGTGTGTGATTTAATAACAATTAATTTTGTTTTTGATGGTAATGGTGATATGGTTCTGTTACGTAGCTGAAAAAAAAATTNTGCAAGAGTAAGGAAAATGGGAGAGAACTCGCCGACCGGCGGCATCATCCGGCTCGATTCTCTCTCCCATCTCTGCTTTTCAGTGTGGTCGAAAGTGAGTCAATATAAAGTTGGACTGTTGACAAAACGTATGTATTTATGTTTAACAGAGTATGGCGTTGAAGAAAATTGCATAACTCATATCTCTTGAGTTGGTTTTATTTAGTACAACAGTTAGGTTCTGTTCCTTGGTTTTAGAATTTTTTGGAAGAAATATTTAGGTATTGTATATACATTTTAAATTATCATTGAATTACTAGCTGACGACAATTTTTTAGAGCTCCAGTGACGTTGATGATCTTATAGTTTCGCAACATATTTTAAAAATCATGTACTTATATCGCCAGCTTTTAAAATCCCTTTGGCGTGTGAAAACGGGGGGACAAATTTACTCTGATTTCATAATAGCAAAAAATTTGTAAGCATGAGTTTTTGCATCGCACATAATTACCTCTGAAAATATTAGTAAAATAAACACAATTTGTCTACCGTACATAAAAAGATGTAATTAGAATGAGGTGGCTTATAATTGTAACACTATTCCGTATAAACAAACTTGTTTTATGGTAAACCAAAACAAAAACAGTAAACAATTAATAATGAGCTACGTTTTGTTGCCGGAATGGGAAAAGGTATTATAATATTATTTTACAACATGTTTTTTTTAACATTAATTTTTATATCATACTGTAATATCAACGCTAAAAATTTAAATCTCGTGAAAAACATTTAAATACAGTATATCGATAACCGTGCGTGATTTAATAACAATTAATTTTGTTTTTGATGGTAATGGTGATATGGTTCTGTTACGTAGCTGAAAAAAAAATTNTGTGATTTAATAACAATTAATTTTGTTTTTGATGGTAATGGTGATATGGTTCTGTTACGTAGCTGAAAAAAAAATTAACTCTGTTTACGTCACCTTTACAAATGTTAGAAAACAAATTGTATTGCTTTTTAAGACAGGTCTACTAACACTGGTTTGATAACGGAAGTAATAAGTTCTTAAAAGTTATCAACAAGTAGTTAAAGGTAACAGTAGTTCACTTGCGACAGAGTTTAGAAAGAGTTGGTAAAAACCGCAAAGTCCTAGACGACCGTAGAAAAAATGAACTGCCTGTTTATTGTTTTTTTCGTGGCTGCCCGAATTCCTGAGCGCTGCTGGGCTTTCTAACACATTAGTCTGGGCGACAAAGCGATAACAGTGAAGCTTCAGACGATGGTGACTTATCAGATTCTACCGCTGAATTCCAAAGATGGCTTCATTCGAGGGCACTAACTTCAGTTCTTTCCTTGTATTGATGTTGGGCAGCGTCCGTTCAGAAATGTCAGTGTAGGCCTAATATCTTCTCAGAATATCTCACTTACAGGCATACTCTCAGAAAACCTACAAGATGTTTTCAATTATTATTTACCAGTATTTTCAGGTGTCGAGTATAGTAGAACGATGCCCATTTGTGCTGTATACTGAGAGAATGCTGTGAATGAAGAAAGTGGAAATTCATCTTGCCATATTTTTTTCAGTAATGGACACAAGAGGATATACTTGGTGATAAGTTTTGGTATTTTAATGTTAGTAAAATTATTTTACTAGCGCTAATATTCTAGTTATCTCTACAAAAAAAATTGTAAGGTTGAATCTTCACAACATTTTTAGCACCCACTGGCATGTAATTATGCGTGCATACGTGTATGTATGTTTGTATCTCGTATATATGTATTAACGTATGTATATATATGTTAGAATGTATGTATACGTATGTAAGCACGTATGTGTGAATGTATACGTATGCATTGTAGCGTGTATACATGCATACTTGTATGTACGCATGTATGTGTTATGTAAACATATGTGTGTATATTAAAATGTTTATTTTTAATTCTGCATCTGTTGCTAGATGCCATTACTGTTTAGAGAATCCGTGAAGACGTATAAATGGACGAGCAAACGGTGTAGCGCATTGAGAAGTCAGCGTATTATGTGATGGTTCCTTGATTCAAGTCCCAAGAAAAATACGGCTGTGTGTGTCAATTCCTCGTATTTTGTTTATATTTAGGACAAGTAAAATCTGAACGTCGAATATTAATTTGATTAGAGCCTGAGTAGTTCTAAAAGGGTTAATAATCAAAATTGTTTTTNTAAAATCTGAACGTCGAATATTAATTTGATTAGAGCCTGAGTAGTTCTAAAAGGGTTAATAATCAAAATTGTTTTTAAAAAAACGCATACTTAACGAAACGTGAAATGTAAAAACATTTTACACTAAATTCCGTGACAAATTTTTAATTGGTGTATTTTTTGGCCCCTGTATTTTTATGCAGAAATGTATAACGGGAGGNCTAAATTCCGTGACAAATTTTTAATTGGTGTATTTTTTGGCCCCTGTATTTTTATGCAGAAATGTATAACGGGAGGCGGCTTACTAGATAAACTGATCTAAACGTGAACAGAAATGACAGGAATAGCTTCGACTTAAACCAGGGCTAGAGCCGAGAACGTCGCAACCTGAATTTTACGCCTGAGAGACATCCACGATGGTTACTTTGTTTACTCGTTTATTTCGAGAAGCCACCTCAGAGAAATACTTTACTGACTCAGCTGCTATTGCATACTTGAATATGTTGTGCNTCGTTTATTTCGAGAAGCCACCTCAGAGAAATACTTTACTGACTCAGCTGCTATTGCATACTTGAATATGTTGTGCATGGAAAAAAAACTGATTGTTATTATAGAATATAACTATTTCTCACGTTGGAATGGTAGGTATAGCCTTAAGCTATAACAAAAGTTTGTAGGGTTGTAAACACACACAGGAGAGAGCGAGAGAGAGGGAGAGAAAGTGTAACACCAGCTCTCAGTACAGCAACTATTTTCTGTTTCTAACTGGCATTAACCATATAGTCCAGATGTGTCGCTGAGGGCACCTGCATCAGTTCGCGCCCAAAACAAAGGATTGATACGCTGTATTGTATACGGCAGCGCGCTGGTGCCGCTTGAAGGTTGCCAGAGTCGTCTGATTCGTTTCGCGCAGCTCTGTAGCCGCGCGCTGCCATACACAATTAAGTTAATCAATCCTTTGTTGTGCATCAAGAGGCACGCACTGAGGCCGGAGTCGTTATCACAAGTCCGTAAAGATGACCGAGCCGTAAGCTTGTGCAAGTCGTGTCCACATCGTGATAGTGTGTCCGTTCCGGACCCTGCAATGCCGATCTTCGTGGCGCGGTTGGTTGCATGCCGAGTTACAGCGCGTGGGGTTCCGTGTTCGATTCCCGAGCAAGGCATTTGTTCGACTTCGCATTACTGTCTGAGTCAACGTACTTGCGAATTGTACCGGAATCGTCACCACGAGCTTGAAAGAAGAAGAACCAAACATAATGGAGGGTCAAAGGAAAAAAGTGGCGCAGGGTAACACAATGGAGTTGAGTTGAGAGATTTGGGTGGCGCTTAACAACGAGGTCTTGAGAGCCGATAAGGGTGAAATGAGGAGAGAATGGAGCAGCGTCGGAACGCAAGAGCGGGTGAAACGATAAATCCACGAGAAAATCCGCTGATCGGCATCGTCCGGCACGATTTACCGCTTGCGAAATTTTGGGAGAGCCCGGTCTGGGATTGAACCCGGTTCGCCTTGGTGGGAGGTGAGTAGTCTAACTGTTCAGCCACCGCGGCCCCGAACACAATGGACTCTCATTCAGGACGACCTGGGTTCAATTTTCTGTCCGTCATTTCTGATTTCATATTTCCGTGGTTTTCCTAAATGACTCCTAAAGATTTCTAGGATAATTTCCTAAAACAGTTCTTGGCCAAGTATTTTCCTGTGCTGGCTTGTGTGAGCAATTTGTTCCATCGCTAACGAACTCGCTAAACAGCTAAAACTGTACACTGTAGACTCCAGCAAATTTGCGCAGTGGCATGCATAATACTTCATGCACTAAATTTTCCTGATGACCAGTCAGAAGTAAATGTTTCAATTAACGATTATTTTCATTAGTATCTAGAATAACTTATTTCCGAGCATTATCAGCAATTTTTCTTGCAGATTGCAGTTCTGTGCTTCTTGGATTTAGTTCATTAGGAGCACGGTAACAATCTTAATATAAATAAGTCTTGCTTTACTCTCTTTATTGTAACTGAATTTTTGGAAAAACGATTATTACGAAGGTGTCATGCTCCTTACTGGAGTGTAATGGGGCGTTTATAAAAATAAATGAACATCATATATATATTTTTATTAGTTTATATATATTCTCTAGGGCATGCGCTGATACTCTACTTTATTTACCAGAGCCCATAGCGCAGGGACGGCCAACCCTATGCCCACAGGCCAAACAGTGGCCCTCAAAGGCATTTTGGATGGCCCACCAAAAGCTCAAGTATTTGCTCCATNCCTATGCCCACAGGCCAAACAGTGGCCCTCAAAGGCATTTTGGATGGCCCACCAAAAGCTCAAGTATTTGCTCCATGTTTTTTAAAGTCATTTACGCTCACAATAAAAATAATTTCATACTTGACAGTGATCGTTACTATAAACTGTAGAGAAAGTGATATTGAACTAATGGAGAATGCGTGACTACGTTGCCATCCACGCAGGCTGGCTCTGTCTGGCCGCGTCACGTATTTATTAACTACTGGGACAGACAGTAAAGCGCGGGGGCGGTATTCGTGTGTTGACGCACAGGCTCAAATACAAGTCAGAGGGAGGGGGTAGATATCCACCCAGTTTCTGTTCAAGTTTAAAGTGAAATGGCTCTTAGCAAGCATGAAGAAAAGTAACACTTGAAGGTGGATTGGGGTTCCGGGCATCCAATGTAGAACGGGTATAACAATTTCTGTTTACTATAGGTAAATCATCGAAACCGATATGTCTGATCTGTAATTTAAAATTGTTGTGACAAAGAAATACATTATTGAAAGGAATTTCAAACAAAATCACGATACATATATCACATCTTACCTACGTGGCTCTGCATTAAGAACGGAATATATTTCGAAGAAAAAGAGGGAGCTTAGTTGCCAGCTAAATTTTTTGTTAAAAAATGAGAAGGCATGAAAAATATACTCCAAGCATCATATGAGATATCGTTTTTACTCGCTCGCATGAAGAAACTCTTCTCAAATGGTGAGGTAATTAAAGAAAGCCTCTCTACATTTACCTAACACACGGGAGAAGCGAATATAAAGAAAATGACGGAAAATATTTCCCTTTCTTGAAATACAGTTATGAAGTGCATTGAAGAAATTGCGGATGACGTTTCAGGACAAATTATTTATTCATCTACAAATTCCAGCTACTTCTCTCTTGCGATATATGAGAGCTGTGATGTTACAGACAATTCCCAGTTTCTTGTGTTTGTGAGGTTCATAAACTACAATTTCNTGCGATATATGAGAGCTGTGATGTTACAGACAATTCCCAGTTTCTTGTGTTTGTGAGGTTCATAAACTACAATTTCGACGTATTTCAAGAACTTTTAGGACTGTTAATTATCGACGAATACAACTGGAAGGAGTATTTTTGAAGAATTGAATAATTGCATTCAAAAATGTCATGCTAGTGCTGTTAAACTAGAATGGGCTAAACTTGAGAGCATTTGCAGCGCTGGTGCCCCATCTAAGGTAGGGAAGAGAGACGGNTGCGATATATGAGAGCTGTGATGTTACAGACAATTCCCAGTTTCTTGTGTTTGTGAGGTTCATAAACTACAATTTCTACGTATTTCAAGAACTTTTAGGACTGTTAATTATCGACGAATACAACTGGCAGGAGTATTTTTGAAGAATTGAATAATTGCATTCAAAAATGTCATGCTAGTGGTGTTAAACTAGAATGGGCTAAACTTGAGAGCATTTGCAGCGCTGGTGCCCCATCTAAGGTAGGGAAGAGAGACGGCTGCGTTTCATTACTTCAAGTGTAGTTAGAGCGAAAATTATTCTCCTACCACTGTATTATCCACAAAAAGGCCTTTTGTGGTAAAGACATGAACTTTAATCATGTTATTTATCCTGTTGTGAGTTGTGTTAACATGATTCGATCGCGCGCACTCAACATAAGAGAGTTTAAGAAACTTTTAGAAGAAGAAATAAATTAAAAATGGTGAACTTTTACTGCACATCCCAGTCAGGTGTCTTTCTAAAGGGGAAGAGGTTTCATGTTTCTTCAAATTAAAAGACCAAATACTTTTATTTTTAGAAATGAAAAAAGTTTTGCCTGAAGAGTGNTTAAAAGACCAAATACTTTTATTTTTAGAAATGAAAAAAGTTTTGCCTGAAGAGTGTAAATGGCTTAAAGACCGGGAGTGACTTTGTGATTAGCATTTTAAGTGGACATCTTGAATTATTTGAATACTCTGAATACGAGGTAGCAAGGTAAAAATTCTTAATCTCCACTCATGTTTAATGAAGACAATGGTTTTATGTTAAAGTTGAAATTGTTTTCTAACAACTTAGAGTAGAGCGTACTTCATCATTTCCCAACAATTCAGCAACACATCATTAAATCTAATGATTTTACCCTGAATCACTTAAAATGGAAACCAGCTGTTAAATCTTTATACGAGTAATTGAAAACACTATTTTCTTCTTTTAAATCTGAGAGAAATAACATTGACTTGTTCATAAATCAATTTCTTATTTCACAGCTTGACTTAAATAAGTATACCCCACAGGTACAAATGGAAATTCTATAAATTGAAAACCTTTCGGGTGTTTGCTCTTAGTTCAAATAACTCCGTGGATCGCCCACCACTCCAAACTTAAATCAGTTCTGAAAATATATTGCTAACTAACAGCTTCCCAAACTTCATGACCTTGCTTTGAGGTTCATTTGTAGATTTGGATCAACATATATATGCGAACAAACATTTTCATCCATGAATGCCATAAAAGCAAATTTCGTTCAAACATAACCGACAAACACCTTTCTGATATGGCCAGTTATATACGTTAAAAATCGCACCCAACATTGATACATTGATAAGTGAAAATCCTGTTAAAAAATCCCATTAGAATTTATTATGTGGCTCAGAAAAATCTGTCTGTTTCTCAACAATTGTGCACTAATGTTTGTGAAAACTGCAAAACCAAGAAGGATACGTGTGATTGAAATGAACTTTATACAACAAATTAGGAAAATGACAATACACAATTGATAAGGATTAAATTACCTCTTTCCTTGAAAATTCAGTATGGTGTGAATGCCTCACATGCTGCAATCAGAGTCCCTAAACGTTCTGGCATGGAATCAAAGAGGACCTGGATATGTTCCTAGGGAATCTCAATCCTTGCAGTTTGTATGCGAGTTCACAAAGCATCAACAGTGGTTGTTGGAGGATTGTGACAAGTCACCGATCAACCATATCCAAGACACGTTCGATGGACGACATGTCAGGCGAACGTGTAGGCTAGGGAACCAGTGGTATCAGCGTCCATTGAAGAAGGCTTGCATATTCCTCGACACATGTGGCCGGACATTGTCGTGCTTAAATATGGTATTGGAGTCGCCTGAAGAAGGGGCAGTACCTCGGGCTCTAAAACTTCCTGTTGTAGTGGTTGCCGTTCAGATTGCCCTCAATACGTATGAGTCGAGATAGTATGTGGTATCCAATGGTGCCCCAAACCATCACACTTGGCGTTTGTTCGCTATGCCCCTCCACATTGCAGGCAGCCCTATTATNTATCCAATGGTGCCCCAAACCATCACACTTGGCGTTTGTTCGCTATGCCCCTCCACATTGCAGGCAGCCCTATTATGGTCACCACGGTAGCGTCTAACACGTATGCGGCCATCACTGTAGGACAGGTTGAAGAGGTACTCGTCCGAAAACAATGCATTTTGCCACTCAGCACACCAGCGACGGCGTTCACATGCCCATTGCAGTCTGAGGCGTTTGTGGTTCTGGATNTATCCAATGGTGCCCCAAACCATCACACTTGGCGTTTGTTCGCTATGCCCCTCCACATTGCAGGCAGCCCTATTATAGTCACCACGGTAGCGTCTAACACGTATGCGGCCATCACTGTAGGACAGGTTGAAGAGGTACTCGTCCGAAAACACTGCATTTTGCCACTCAGCACACCAGCGACGGCGTTCACATGCCCATTGCAGTCTGAGGCGTTTGTGGTTCTGGATAATGGAAGCCGACGCAATGGCATTCGTGCCACCAGTCCAACCCGCAGCAGATTGCGTCGAACAGTCGAAGCTGACAGGTCCACGCCCATTGCAGAGCTCCAATGTCGAGCCAACACTATGGACGAGGCTGTACGGTCTATTACGGTCATGTGGACAAGATGGCGGTCATCCCGTGCTGTGGTAAAATTGCGTGGTTCAGTACCTGCTCGTCGCTGCGTATAATCTTATTATATCCTCTGGTGCTACATACGCATCACTGTCATAGCAGCATGCCCTGTACGAGCCGAAATATCACCGTATGACAACCCCGTTTCCCGGAGACCGATCATTCTGCCCCTTTTGAACTCACTCACGTGCTGATATGGCGCCATTTTACTTCAACGAAGCATACTGGCACTTGCTTTCTCTTCGTTTGACGGATCTTCACTGACTGAGCTTGGCGTAACACGAACCTTCCCGATCACACACGAGAGGGCACTGCAGGGCCTGTGTATAAGCCATATCTCTACAATCGTAATCACGTATTGCTAGTACAATGTCCAACAAACCCTTCTAGTTTGGATTCATTCGGGTTATTCTTTCTGGGTGTTGCAGTTTTCACAAACAATAGTGTTTATAGAATGTTAATTATGTGTGAGGGTATTGTTTCTGTAAATATTATGAAGTAAACAACTCAAATTTTTTGCAATTTCAAAAAAAATAATTATTTCCTTTAATAACATGTATTTTCTGATTTAAACTGTGAAATGGTGGTTTTGTTAAATATAAATTGAGAATACACTGCAATTATACATTTTAGTAAATAACTTTCTGTTATTATACACGAAGTTACCTAAATTTTCAGCTCATGATAGAGGTTAATGTGAAAGTTATCTATGGTGGTCTTTCAAATGATTTGGATCAATGTTTTGGCCACAGCTCCAAAAAGGTTGGCCACCCCTGCCGTAGGGTTTATACAGGAGACGCCCTACTGATCTACGACACAACAGTACGCACAGCAGCCCACACTTGTAATTTCCAGACAGTCCAATGTCACGTCTTGCCACCTTTCATTAACTCCAAAGATAAGATTGTCATTCGTGGGCACAGGTAAAGCTTTCAACAGTGGACATGGTCTTTACATGGGACGGGAGGATTACGGTTAAGTTAGTTAAGTTTTGATGGCTCAANTATTTACATGGGACGGGAGGATTACGGTTAAGTTAGTTAAGTTTTGATGGCTCAACTTCACGTCGGCGTGGCCATCAGAGATGAAATCAAGCGCTTAAACGGTGAGGAACAGGGAGGTAATAGTCAGTAGCCTGTCCTAACGAACCAAGCCTGTATTCACCCGGAATGAATTCTGTAAACTACGGANAGGGAGGTAATAGTCAGTAGCCTGTCCTAACGAACCAAGCCTGTATTCACCCGGAATGAATTCTGTAAACTACGGAATAAACACGAAATGAAAAATGCTGGACTGGTAATGGAATTCGGATTCTCCAGAACGCGAGTTCAATGTGACCACTGCGCCTCCTCGCATGCTGTATGTTAGTAAATTGTGTTTTATAAAATTCCTGCTTGTGGTAATTCCAACTAACCAAGAAGCGGCTTTTATTTTGTAGCAGGCCACCTACGAATGTTTTTAAAAGGGGGAAAACACGCCCACGCCTCGCCTAGGATTCTAAGTGTGGACCCCTCGCACCATACGTCGGCGAGTAACCAGCTTTGTTCCTGGAGGTCGGTACTCCGATGAGTAAACAGCGACCGCAAAACCACTCGAGCTCCGAGAGCCTCAGCTCCTNTTGCCACCTTTCATTAACTCCAAAGATAAGATTGTCATTCGTGGGCACAGGTAAAGCTTTCAACAGTGGACATGGTCTTTACATGGGACGGGAGGATTACGGTTAAGTTAGTTAAGTTTTGATGGCTCAACTTCACGTCGGCGTGGCCATCAGAGATGAAATCAAGCGCTTAAACGGTGAGGAACGNATAAGATTGTCATTCGTGGGCACAGGTAAAGCTTTCAACAGTGGACATGGTATTTACATGGGACGGGAGGATTACGGTTAAGTTAGTTAAGTTTTGATGGCTCAACTTCACGTCGGCGTGGCCATCAGAGATGAAATCAAGCGCTTAAACGGTGAGGAACGGGGAGGTAATAGTCAGTAGCCTGTCCTAACGAACCAAGCCTGTATTCACCCGGAATGAATTCTGTAAACTACGGAATAAACACGAAATGAAAAATGCTGGACTGGTAATGGAATTCGGATTCTCCAGAACGCGAGTTCAATGTGACCACTGCGCCTCCTCGCATGCTGTATGTTAGTAAATTGTGTTTTATAAAATTCCTGCTTGTGGTAATTCCAACTAACCAAGAAGCAGGCCACCTACGAATGTTTTTAAAAGCAGGAAGCACGCCCACGCCTCGCCTAGGATTCTAAGTGTGGACCCCTCGCACCATACGTCGGCGAGTAACCAGCTGTGTTCCTGGAGGTCGGTACTCCGATGAGTAAACAGCGACCGCAAAACCACTCGAGCTCCGAGAGCCTCAGCTCCTCTGTTGACATTCATTGCAGCGCGTGTTGAACTGCAGACGGAACGGCATCCGCCCGCCTAGCGCGCAGAGCGCCTGACAGCGNAACAGCGACCGCAAAACCACTCGAGCTCCGAGAGCCTCAGCTCCTCTGTTGACATTCATTGCAGCGCGTGTTGAACTACAGACGGAACGGCATCCGCCCGCCTAGCGCGCAGAGCGCCTGACAGCATCTCTGACGTATTTGCACGTTTCTAGACACGTTCTGAGCACGGTTTCTTATCAAAACACACTTTACGCGGGCAGGAAATGCTACTTCGAGCCGATCTTGTTTCGATTATTTCGTAGAATTTCTGCTTCTCGTTCGAGAGGTCGTGGGTTCGATCCCTGGAGGTAACACCCAGCTCGTTTTACAAAAGTGGTTTTACGTCACTGTTCCAAGCAATTGTCGGTGCAATTAATTAATAATGAACTTTCCCAGCCCATTATACGTTTGGTTAAATATCCGTCTCACTTGTTAGTTTGTAATTCCTCATTTTTTGACGTTTACAACATTCATAAACAAGAATTAAGTATTATGTATCTATAACTGAAGTGTCAATATTTAATTGCAGAACAGTAATAATAAATAAAACAATTGTTTTCTTTACTGCATTGAGTTGAATTTATCATATTTCGATTATGATATTTAAAACGTAACGTATCAAACAGTGGTAAAGTAAATAGAAAAATATAATTTCACAATTTATCTATTTTAAAGCGTAAATCAACTAACGGGTTCTAAACCAAATTACTGTAAAACTTAATTTTCATAAATTCTTAAAATAATATACTACTTCAGCAAAATTAAAAACTAAGTTACGTAGTGCACATATAAAGCCAAATTAGTAATTAAATAACATGTAAATGAACTATTTATTCTACAAGCACCTTTTGTACGTAGGGAATTTGAAAGTTACGAGGCGCTGTGTTTATAGCAGGCTCGCGGTGCCTGGGCGTTACCTCAATGCTCCAATAATAATATTTATTTACTTTTATGCAACGGGTATATTTATGATGTAAATCGAAAGAAGTTGAAAACTTAGAACGATCCTGAAAATAAAATGCACTGGCAGTTGCGTAGAATAGGGATGGGGATGCTTTTAAGAGAAACCACCTGCCGAGATCGAGGCATCGCGCTACTGTAAGATGTAACGCGCTAGTCTGGTGCTCTAGTTATCAGCGGCTGTAACTCATGCTTATGTATAAATAGATTTAAGATAAGATATGCTTTTTTTCGTATTCTGCCATGACCAGAACGTTGGTATACTAATTGACGTGACAACTGCTAACCGAGCAAGCTAGCACAGTGGTAAACCACTAAACTCGGGAGGACCTGGGTTTGAATCCCTGTACGGCCATACTGATTTCGGTTTCCCATCACTACAGGCAAACGCTAGGATGATTCATTACTACAGACCGTGGCTGATTCCTTCCACGCTCCTGTTTCTCTGAACCGAATGCTCCGCCTTTAATGACCTCGTTGTCAACGATTGTTTTATACCATATCAAATGATTTATTTATATACAATCTAAATTTTTCACGAATTCACACACCATTGCAGCTATACACATACTGAGTAAGCACAAATAGTGATCATTTTCCCATTTACCCATGGCAGTGAAATTCTCAACTGTTAAAAATAACATTTCTATATTATGCAGCTTTATGTATGTATGTATAGTACATCCTCGGTCACATCCAACGTATCTGAAGCACTTCTGAAGTTCTACTTCCCGGATATTCCTCCACCTCATGCAAACAAAGCTTAACGAAGTAGAAAAAATTACATCAAGGGACAATGCACAGAATTTGTGCGCACTCACTGTAACAATATTTCGCATAAGAACTATTTATTACTAGGCATTACAAATATACCTTTTTTCTCCCTGTTTTTATTCATTTAATTTATAAATATAATATAATTTATAGATAAAATATAGGTAACAGTTCAATGTAACCAAACATAGCGTATTTTTGTGTTAACACGAGTATAAAATGCTTGCGAAAAATTACATGTTTGGGGAACAACCAAGTACATCATACATAGGCTGATTTTTTGAAAGGTCTGATGCAAAAGTGTGAATAAACCGCAAATAGACTATATACGTTAAATAATTCCGTTTAAGCTTAGGAAAGTAAAACAATTATAATGTAAATCGTTTGGTTACTTTAGACTAAGCCACTTTGTTTTGACAGTATTGTTGGAAGAGAAGCAGTTGGAATGTTGTAACACTAAGAATGGCTACTGAGCAGCTGGCGTGCGCACTATACCTCTTATTTCTTATACAGTTGCCTGTCCTGCCTCCTCGCCACAGGGGCGTGACGTCGAGGTGATCACAGGCACTCAGTGCGGCCGGCGTCTATCGTTGATTTCTAGATTCACCGCCGGCGGAAATTTACGGCCCGCGAAGCATTTCCAAATTGAGGATCTTGCCAACTTGCCAACAGCGCTCCCGGTAAGGCCGGCGGTTTGCGAAACTCCGCGGTGGCGGTTGCATTGTTGTGCACCTTCTTGCTTTTGCAGCCGAGAGTTGGCAAACATGCGGCGTCGAAGAAAAAAACGCAACGTGTGTCTGGCGCTTTTAGCGAAAGCGCTGTTGGGAAGAATGTATGTTAATTAGAAGAAAATCTTGTGTGTTAATCAACTTAAAGTAAAAGAGCAATAGGTTTCGTCATTGCTATGTGTTAATTATTTCCTGTGTCTAGTGACCGTCCTACAATACAGTGAAGTAAGCTTTTGATTAGGGCTCAGCGTCTCGCCGAGATTCGGCCTTGAGATCTCGTCGTGAGCATCTCACTTTTCTTCTCAGTAGCGTAAAAGTGAACGCCATATAGATCAATCAGACAGCAACAGATGTGTTTCAGTGAGCGAAAGGTTCTCTGTCCAGGGTCGAAGTGATTTTATTAAATGAAAACAGAAGACCATAGGCTGTTCACGGTAAAATGAGTACTTTTGAGGCCCTAATTACTTTCACCTTCCAGTCATTATTTAAACTTTAAGGGCATTTTAAAATAAATATATCCATGTAAGTAATAAACACAGTGTGTACAATCCACCGCAACCTGAAGTTAAAGTCTAAGGCTAAAATAAAACATATTTATTGATTATTTTTCCAAATGAGTTGGCTTTCAAAAATGCTCACTTTACCATGAATAGCATATACTAACCATGGAGATGTGTCATTCATAGCAGCATTTATAACTAATTTTTGTAATCAGTGTTTACCAAATATTTTTGTGTGTACGTCAGNTATTGATTATTTTTCCAAATGAGTTGGCTTTCAAAAATGCTCACTTTACCATGAATAGCATATACTAACCATGGAGAGGTGTCATTCATAGCAGCATTTATAACTAATTTTTGTAATCAGTGTTTACCAAATATTTTTGTGTGTACGTGAGTATATATATATATATATAAATGTTTAATGTATTATTATATATGAAATATATTATATATATCTTTATGAGTGTGTAGAGAGACTTGTAAAAAGGTTTCTCGAACAAAATATTTGGCATTTAAGTATATTATTCAATACATTTGGCACAGTTGATTGGACTCCATCTTATGGCTCGACGTTTCTGGGTGCGAATCGCAGTTTTTCCATATTTTGTTATGTATACTTCATTAGTCAACCACCTCTTCCTTTATCAACAAGGAAAAATATTAAAGCGTCAATAAATTTCCTCTTAAAAATTTACATCCCTCAATTCGGAAAAATTGTAGTTTATTTTAATTTATAAGTACAGGTTGTAATTCTTATCTTTTACGAATTCTGTAACTATATTATCGCAGAATTTCCTTGACAAGTGAAATGCTCTAAAAATTTGCATACTCGTGAATCAATGGTCTCTAAATATTTTGAATCAGTAAACCTGATTTTACCTATTGTGATAGATACATATTGGTTAACTTGGCATTATACCGCTTTATTTATTTTCCAGTTCAGCATGTAGACCACTTCTGATTTCATAACGTAGTTTGTGGCGAATGCGTGTTCCTCGTCTAATAGACAGACTGGATGGGAGAAGTCATGAAAACAACCTATGTTTTCAGTAGCACCATTAAAAAAAACGTTGGCATGGTAAAATTGACTGGATGTTAGTACCACAATTTAAAAAAAAAAATCATAATAGGAAAGTGAGTTTGACTGTTTGTTCCGATGAAAACGAAGTCTGCAAATAAATATACTATAATTATATTTTTCTGGCAAACATACATCCTTGTCTAACCACAGATTCGAGCATAGGGCTGTGAAGGAAATATGTGGTACGGCACAGCTTATGTCGCCGGTGCACGGTAACTGCGGTCCGTGTTCCAGCATTAGACTGATTTATTTTATAAATTGCACGATGAATACAACGTGGATTGAACTCGAGGATTTTACATAAATCTTTGATTTGAAATGGTAGTACACTAATTCTACCTATGACAGAGTTAAAATGTTCAAGTTGAGCAAAATACCTTAGCAAACGCATGGATGCGATGGAAAATTAACGCAAACTGGCATCGACATCACTTTCTGAACACGTGCTTTTAGTTTCTTATGGCGCTTGGCAAGAGAATAATGGGGACTGGCACATACAGCGTACGTCAATCTAACTCATCTTTGGCGTTATTATGAGTTGTGGCGTTATTATGAGTTCGTAGTTCCCTTGCCATGTCTGTGCTGCAGTGCAAGGTCAATAGTTAGTTGGGTATAGGAGAACTTTCGGTATTTTCTTTGTTGAAAAATGAACATAAGCAAGCTAGAAAAGCCACGAATCCGATATAGCGTGGGAAGGTTTCCCTTGCGGTTAGTGTTGTCGCGTTGTTGCCACCAGCCACGGACAGTTGCACCTCATCTAGAGTTTCCGGCTAGGCGGGCCACGATGGCGGCAGTAGGAAGCTATAGGCGCCCGTGTAGGCGACAGAACGTGCCGCCCCACGCACACGTAACTTTCCACCGGTTCGCTTGACTATTATAACACCCTGCACCCGGAGCTGCCCTCGCACCTCGCGTCGTCAGCCGGCGTTCCTCTCGTCCACCATCCCCCCACCTCCCCAAGTGGACGGCTGCGTCAACCTGTATCTGGTCGATTGTCCAGCGAATGAATCTAAATGTCGACTAGGTGCCTGGATCTTGAACTGCGTTGCAGATTTTTTTCTTAATACAATTTTTTTTTCCCACGAAACTACTTTCCGTGAGTCGTGTGTTCTGATCTATGAATAGGAACTACACTCGAAACAAGGTACGAAGACTACTTTCAAGACACCACGCAAATCACAAACACTGTTTCCATGCTCTCCAACACAGTCAGAAAGTTCCTTTCGACGCTGCCTTGTCGCCAAATGTACTGATCGGACGCAATCGAGGCTAGTAAAGGGACATGTTCTGAACTTTTATACAGACTTAGCACTAATAAAATTACAGGGTCGCCACTGAAAGTTTCATAGTTCGAGCGGTACGTGATCACTGCACGTCATTTCAGAACCTTGTGTGTAAATGCGCAGGGGCGATAGGTGAGTGAGTTGGTGCCACTCGTATCGCTCCCTCCCTTCTCTGCCTAGAATTAACAAAACAGGTCCAGGTACAGATGACTCTTAAGGTAGAAGTAGAGTGGCTTCCGGTAGAGTACTGCACCCGACTCTACAAAGTGCTCGACACATTATATAGTTAATTCCAGATTACTTCCAACTTTTATGAATCTCTGCTTAAGTTCTACGTCAAAGATATTTTTCCGCATCATGAAAACAAAGCTTAATCAAGTCTAAAGAATTACACCAAAAGGACAACGCACTGCATTCGTCCGCACTCAGTTTAATAATATTTTACATTAGAACTATTTTTTACTAGGTATTACCAAAACGCATATTTTCTACCCAGTTTTTATACGTTAAAATTACTAAAGAGATACACGGGGGAGCCAGAAAAACTGGTATAGGCGTGCGTATGCAAGAGGTATGGAAGAATCAGAGTAAAGCGATGCGGACGGCAGCGCCTATATAAGACAACAAGCGTCTGGCAAAGTTTCTAGATCGGTTACTGCTCCTACAATGGCAGGTTATCAAGATTTAAGTGAGTTTGAACGTCGTGTTATAGTCGGCGCACGAGAGATGGGACATAGCATCTCCGAGGTAGCGATAAAATTTGGATTTTCACGTACGACCAATTCACGAGTGTACCGTGAATATCGGGAATCCGGTAAAACATCAAATCTTCGACATCGCTGTGGCCGGAAAAATATCGTGAAAGAATGGGACAAATGACGACTAACGAGAATCATTAAACGTGACAGGCGTGCAACCCTTTCTCAAATTGGCACAGATTTCAATGCTGGGGCATCAACAAGTGCCAACGTGCGAACTATTCAATGGACCATGATTGATATGGGCTTTCGGAGGCGAAGGCCCACTCGAGTACCGTTGTTGACTGCACGACACAAAGCTTTACGCCTTGTCTGGGCCCGCCAACACCGCCATTGGACTGTTGATGACTGGAAACACGTTGCCTGGTCTGACGAGTCTCGTTTCCAATTGTATCAAGCGGATGGACGTGTACGGGTATGGAGACATCCTCGTGGATCCATGGACCCTAAACGTCAACAGGGGACTGTTCAAACTAGTGGAGTCTCTGTGATGGTATGAGGCGTGTGCAGTTGGCGTGAAATGGGACCCCTGATATGTCTAGATACGACTCTGACCGGTGACAGATACGTAAGCATCCTGTCCGATCACCTGCACCCATTCATGTCCATTGTGCATTCCGACGGACGTGGACAATTCTAGCAGGACAACGCGACACCCCACACGTCGATAGGTGCTACCGAGTGGCTTCAAGAGCATTCTTATGACTTCAGTTACTTCCATTGGCCACCTTAATAACGAGACATGAACATTATAGAGCATATCTGGGATGCCTTGCAACGTGCTGTTCAGAATAGATCTCCACCGCCTCGCACTCCTATGGATGTGTGGACTGCTCTGCAGGATTGATGGTGTGAATTGCCGACTGCATACCTTCAGACATTATTTGAGTCCATGCCACGTTGTCTTGTGGCACTTCTGCGTGCTCGCGGGGGCCCTACACGATATATTGCAGGTGTACCAGTTTTTTTGGCATTTCAGTGTATAATAATTTTATATAAAACATAAATAAAATTTTTTTTAACCATAAATAGAGTACTTTCATGTGAACATAAAAATATACCTCTCGTGATGCATTGTATATTTAGGAAAGAACCAAACACGTCATGCGTGATTTTTCAAAGGTTTGATTCAAAAAGTGTAAAGAAACTTCGAATAGGCTATAAACTAGTGCACGCATTACCAGGCTTTAAAAAAAATTAATTCATGTTGTATATGAACGGAGGAAGCATATATTTCAGAACACTGTAAAATGCTTTACTGCAATTTCCATATTTAAATGTAAAAAAATCAATTTAAAAATGTATATTTTTGTGCGTAAAAATTTAAGCGTATTCACGTTCTTGAATGCTTCAGAAAACACATTTCGCAATAAACCGTCAAGTAGGATAATCTTAATAATCAGAATGGTTTTATGTAAACAAATACAAGTACTAATATGAAATAATTTTTTTCCATTAATTGGTTTTGCGTACGTTTATTTTAGTTAACTTTCGTGGCTGAAATGGAAAAACATTATCACTAATTTTGTATTAATTACCGTGATAATTTTTTTATGGTAGTCCTTGATGATGGGGATGGGTTGCAAAATCTGCTATATACATATATAAACCATATTTTTCTGACAATTCTAGCAGTGTGTGTACTGCTTGTTACCTAATGAGTTCTGCATGTTATAGTCAGGAAAAGTGCTTTATTGGAAGCTACTCTACTTCTGCCTTAAGACGATTCATTACACGTAGAAAATTTCTGCTTGCGCTCGGCGTCAGACAAAATGGATCGGTGCCCTCTTGCTGGGGACACGATCAAGATGAGCTATACTATAGCAGTTATTGTTTTCTCTCTCCCTTCTCCAATACCTAGCGTCATGTTACTCCCTCATTTTATACACTTTTTTTCACCTTCCCGTAAGGTGTTTGATACCTTCGTAATAATTGTTTATCTAAGAAATTTCAACTACAACACAGGAGACCAAACGAGAAAGATATTTATAGAGATTGGAACAGTGCCCCTAATGAGCGAAATTTCAGATATATCGTACCAGCGTATGTAGAAAAATCAACTGATTATCCCCAACATCAGTTATTCTGACTACTAAAGAAAATTATGTATACACAAAGGTCGAATGGTTATTTTCATTACAATCGTTAATTAAAAATATATTATTTTTGTTTATTAGCATTTTTCTTGTATGAAGTATTATGCACACAATCGCCCAAGTGTCAAGATTGTACAGATACAGTTTTTTAGCAGCTGCGATTCATCCTCTTGAGTGGGTTGCTTACGAATTAAAGGATTGTTTGGTGAGTGAGCCAGGTTTAATCCGTTTCCTGAATGTAAAATCCTTAACAGTTTGTGCTAAGTGAACTAACTTTTCTCCCCGTGTAAATCAGCCTCATATAAACTCTATGTCCACTAATCACAAGATACCCTGTGACAAATGCGATCGCCTTTAAACTCCCCTACTAAATCGGTAGAATACCTAGGTCGAAGAGTAGGGTCAATGATAAAGGCTAAATATTGGCAGGTTAACGTCGTGTATTCTTTGAATGATTCCTGCGATGGGGTATATAAATGAATTAACCATATTTCTAGTGACATGCCATTGCAAGGCTTTGTTATATATCTTACGAAACCCAGTATTTGACGTAAAAAACTAAAAATGCCAACATCAGTTGTTGTAAACTGATATGTTGATGACAAATAAAGATGTCCTCTGGAGGAATTAATGCAATAACTATTAAAAAATATATAAACACCACGATGAGAATTAGAACAACCATAATATATAGGGAGATATATGCTAATAACTCCTAAATATGCAACGAATTCTACACAGAGGAACAGTGATGAACACTATAAGATACTGACCAAAAAAGAATGACACGACGAGGACCACAAAGACGAACTCAGCAAGATTTCTACAATGAAAGAGACGTAATGTTTCGAAAACAGGCCCGCGAGTATGCGTTGCTTGACAAGTCATTAGACAAGAGTTCCTGCTCTATCAAGGGAAGGATAGACTGGAGGGTACATTACATCACTACTGGAATCTATATTCTGTCACGACCTACACGACCTACGGCGGTTAGCCTTATTTCGTTTGAATCGTTACCCATTTCAAGGTGGCATAGTGGAAACTTAAGCTACGTTACGTGTAAAACATACATTAACATCGAAGTACGCAAAGTGACGTTAGGTGTGCGAAGTTTGTTTTTTTACACGCAATCCATGTTCAAACATCTCGTGCATAGGAATTGTTCCGTTCCCCAGCGCGACTATTGACGCACGGAGTACCAGAAAAACCATTGACGGATTTGCAACAGGTCTCATCCGGTCTCACGCCCATCTCACGTGATTCATCCTGAAGTTCTTCGTTCGGTTAGTTCCGCGAAGTCCTTAGAGCCTCAGAAGTCGTACCTGGGGTGGACTGTAAGGATTGGGGCCTTCGTTGGAAACAGTGGTTTATCCCGACATCAGGTTTTTTCTATTGAAAAAAAGGGGAAGCTGTCATGAGGTCTGAGGGCATGGAATATCCATAGGAAATTTTTCGAATTTAAACCGGAACATTAACTCCTTAATTTTATCTTAGGCTTCCAGAAATCTTGTATCAATAAATAGTTTAAAATGTTGCCAGATTTAACATTTCTTGCTGGTCACTTTTCTGTCCTCTGAATCTCTTATCTCTTGACCTTTGATTTCATTACTGCAGATTGTTGACCTTTACTGTTGATTATTTCCCTTTTTCATTTTTTATGCAGCAAGCAAGTTTGAAAGCTGGGTTTACAATTTAGAAATATTTGCGTTAAGAATTATGCAGTGTCCGCGATTCTCGCTCACGGAACCACGTCTTCTGTATTAAGTGTTCATAATTCAAATTTCAATTCGTAAGTCCAGCCAATGAAAACTTGCGATAAGCGTATTCTGTTTACTTTCGTCCCTAACTTATCATCGTATAACACAATCAATGTTAAGCAGACCATACTCCAAAGCGTGAACAAACCTAATCATAAACATGTGCATACACGTGTCTTTTTAATATTTTCTGTGGTTATATTTCTGTAAATTAACCGTTTCCCGCCAACAAAATCGACTCCACTGTTTGACTGGTCGTCGTCACACAAGTTTCACTTGAGATATAAAATACAACAATTTTTTTTAATGCTTAAGTATATCCGAACAATGCAGAAAGGCCTGCTCATTTAAATTGGAAACCAGCACATAAGATAACGCATTTTCTGTTCTTCTGTACACGCCATTAAAACATAATTTAACACTTAACTATTCAACTGTAAACTAAGCTCAAGGGGGATCAGTCCTGCCATCTTGGATTTACGTAATTAATTTTTGCTGTAACTTTTAACACAGACTTTAAATTTTATTTTAGACGGCGATAAGGTATAGGGCATTGCTTGGCACGTGTTCTAATACATATATTGCTAGACTACTGTTGCCAGAACCATTTTTGTAACAGCGTGCAAGAAATAAAATACCCAACTCTTGCCGGCAGTCATTAGTCAAAAGTTAATAAAGACGGTATAGTTGTAATAGGTTCGAAAAACATTAGAAACTATTATTTATGCCGTGTTGGGCGAAATATTTCTTCAAACATTGTTAAATGAAACTTATGGCAAAAATAGTGAAAATCCAAGATGACAAGACTGATCATCATTAAGGCTCGGCTTCACACCTATTGCATAAATTCTCCGTTTTCGCGTCATAATTTCGGATTCATCATAATTACTGACAGTGTACGACTACAGAAAATTTACATTTTGTGAGTTGTTTAATATTTTTGATGCGTAATTTTAATTGTGTGTTATCTGCTAGTTGCAAAAAGTCGAGAACTTATTAATAAGATTAAAATATGTTCTCGCTTTTTATAAGCAGATAACACACAATTAAAATTACACACAAACATATCAAACAACTCTTAAAATGAAAATTTTCTGTAATCATACATTGTCAGTATATACTGTAAATCCGAAATGATGATGCGAAAATGAAGAATTTATGCAAAAGGGGTGAAGCCGAGCCTGAAAGGGCAAGTGGCTGTGAGGGCCTCGGTGGTATTTCTAACCTGTCAATTGTGAGGCAGAGCAATGTAAACAAAGAGCAGCGCAGGCAGGTAGGACACGGAGGAGCGGGCTGGGGCGCTGGTATGTGGCGGAAGAGAATGTGCGCAGACCTTCAGAGCGGCGGCGTGGTTCACCACGCGCGCCGCCTCGTGCCGTGGGGCCGCCCTGACGGGTTCCTGCTGCCCTCTCCCAGCCGCGCATATCTGCTCCTTGCGCCTCCGTTTACCCGCTGCACCACGTGCCTTAGCCGTTGTTGCAGCACGTCGCTGACGTTACGATGTCAGGCCGGAGGTGTGTCACACCTGTGATGTCATCTTGGGAATGCGGGCTCTACAAGCAGACCTTCTTTGTGGCCGAGGTCACCGAGTTACTCACTTTGGGTCAAGAGTTTCCGCTCTCGATTCCCAATTATCTTAAGTATGCTCTTTCTAAACTTTACTTTTCATATAACATAAAAATTAAAATTTTACATCAAAATAAAACATTTTTAAAAACCAGAGGTTTACAATTTAGTAAGTTTCACGTGAAGTCACGTAGGCAATACTCACAAAAGACAATGAGTTCGAGAGTCCGCGGTGGTGCAGTGGTTAGATTACTCACGTCCCACCAAGGCCAACAGGGTTCAATTCGCGGTGGGGTTGCGCCCGGATTTTCACATGTGGGAATCGCGCCGGCCGATGCCGCTGGTCGGCGAGTTTCGTCAGTGATATCCCGCTTCCTCCACCCTTTCATTCCGACGCTGCTCCATACTCACCTCACTTCACCTTCATCGGCTCTTAATACCTCGATGTTAAGAGCCATCCAAATCTCTTTACTCAATCACAATGGATTCTAGAGCTCTGTTTCCCTCACTATACGATCACCAAGTTAGTTCATTTTCCTCTTAAATACCAACGCCGTATGATACGAGGAGATAAACACTCGTATATTTAAGAATTGCTCCATATTGGTGTTGAGCTTACAGTTTGAGCACCTTATAAATAACTAGAAATGGGACTGTATAACGAAGAACTGTTCGAAGAGGTGTGCCTTAGCAATCACAGGAATTACGACATAGCGGTTGTGGTCTTAAAGTCTTCGTAATTTAAACAGTACATGGAATAAAACTCTTTAAGAGAAAAAATATTGAATCTAGCTTCCACTTTACTGTCCTGTCAGATATAACTAACATTAATGCGTCACCTCCCATAATTCTGCACATACAAAATGCCAAAGACTAGGAAACTTGACGTAAAGAGTGTTTTCCAAAGTTCCTGCAAACCAACTTGGGGCTCATTCAATAAACAAACTGCTCGGGGTTGTGCCATGAACCGTAATTGATTCAGAAAACTCAAGCACATCATGAACGTAACTCCAGATTGATCAAGACCACTGAAGAAAAGAACAGGCGAGTAATGGTGCATTTTGGAACCAAATATTAGAGCATGCTGGGCTCATACTGATAGGGATATAATTTCAGAAGTTGTTTAGCGTGAAAATAATTTAGTTTAATTGGGACCAACTTGAACGTAAGCTTACAACTTTGAAAGTACTCGCTAGCAAAGCATTTTTAATACCTATTGAAGTGCTATAAAATAACATAAATCTACACACAAATTATTTTAATGCCCATATTGATGTCCCCAACTGTATGCCAGACGGAGTTTATTGGGGAGTAAAGAAAGGGTGGGCCATAAACTTAGGCTACACCTAAAGTATGAGCACATGTCGGTAGTATGGCCATCATCAGAACCCATGACCCTTCTTAACTTAAGCTGGCTTATAAATTAGCTACGTCACTACTGTCAGATGCACACTAACATTTTTGTACATTTTACAAACATTTCTTTGTATACTAGTTACCAAAGATTTTCTTGTAACAATACAAGTGAAATTTAGTATTTTTTTCACCAAAATGGTTTATGAAACCTACAAAATTGGACATGAATTTCTACGTTTATAAGAAACCTGAATTCTGCAGTATCTACAGGTTAGTCAATGAGAGTTTTTTATATCGTAACAGTAACGTGTTGTAAAATTAGCTGCAATTTACTTGTTGTTTTCCAAAAATTACCTTGGCAAGTAGTTTCTAAACAACTGTTTCTAAAAGGACAATTTTATCTTACTGTGTGGAGACAGAGCTAATCACTGGTATTGTAAAGTAAGGCAGTTTCATGGCTAGACAGTTTTTTTTTTTTAAGTCAGGCCAAACGTATTGTCGACTGCATAGTCAGTTATAGATGGAAATGGTGAATTCAGGAAGGTAGGAATGCGAGTTCACAGTGTTACCACTGTATCATCTCGCCCAGTGCCTGTAGTCACGTACTCAGGTAAGCATGAAAGTGTTGGCTTGAAATAGTAGTATGTTACCCACTATTCCGTTATGTGTGATTATGATAGCAAACGTACAGGAGCAAATATTTGATTGTTTAAATTATTTTGCCTTTAAGAACCTTCCAGGAACATTTTCTTTCCAAATTTTCTAGTTAGTTTCAAACTCAAATCCACATTTGCTTTGAAAACACTCAAGCTGAAAAGATATTACCACAGTTTAATTTATGAAAAACATTTACGTCAGTGTTAGCTTATTTTATGCTTATCCGTATTGTTACCCCTTATGTACAGAACCTTTTGGAAGTTTCAATTTTTTATTTTTACTAACTAAATATTTGTTTTTGCTGCAACAAAAACGTGTTTATTGGAATCGTTTTTGCACACCAACAAACTACAGCATAACACAACAATCTGTTANCACTGTATCATCTCGCCCAGTGCCTGTAGTCACGTACTCAGGTAAGCATGAAAGTGTTGGCTTGAAATAGTAGTATGTTACCCACTATTCCGTTATGTGTGATTATGATAGCAAACGTACAGGAGCAAATATTTGATTGTTTAAATTATTTTGCCTTTAAGAACCTTCCAGGAACATTTTCTTTCCAAATTTTCTAGTTAGTTTCAAACTCAAATCCACATTTGCTTTGAAAACACTCAAGCTGAAAAGATATTACCACAGTTTAATTTATGAAAAACATATACGTCAGTGTTAGCTTATTTTATGCTTATCCGTATTGTTACCCCTTATGTACAGAACCTTTTGGAAGTTTCAATTTTTTATTTTTACTAACTAAATATTTGTTTTTGCTGCAACAAATACGTGTTTATTGGAATCGTTTTTGCACGCCAACAAACTACAGCATAACACAACAATCTGTTTAAAAGAATGTTATGTGTCAGTGTGCTGCCTATCCTAGTTCCTAGGATTTTTGAAAAGTCTCGTTTACAATTACCATAATTAACCTCTACCATTCGCAAGCGCCATTGTCAAAGTTACTGTGTTACTAGATGAAATTGTGTGTTACTGATAGTGCTCAGACTGCCTTTATCGCTCTTATGAGAGCAGTAAATATTTCCCCGAAAAGCGATTGTGGACGTTCTTGGACGTGTTGTCCAGACGGATTGTTATGGTTGGGAACTCCCGCCCACAAGACAGTCCAACTTCTCTACAATTATCGTAGCGTGTTAATGACGCAGCTGGAGGTGGAGGTAGTCAACTGGTCATCGGTGGCGTTCATTTACCCCAATCTTCTCAACAGTATAAACACATTTCTTAGCTGAAGACTGACCTTGACCATTACAAAAAAAAAAAAAAACAACGTTCTGCATTTCTTTGAAAATCACGTCACTGAAAACACGCATTCGATATTTTTACGAAGCATTTCATTCCCACTGTATTCATAAGATGGAATATTGATAGTATAGTATCAGTTTTGCATTTATTTTATTAAAATGTATTATAATGAGATTTTCTTATCGATTATTGACAAACATCGACTACAAACAAGTTAAAAGAAAGTAAATTTTTAGTATATATTAAAACATATACTTACATGGTATTGTATTAATATTATAAAATGGCGTCATCCCATTCACTTCCATGGTAGCTGAGAAGGAATGTGACAGACTGTTGTCGAATAGAAAACCAAATGTGTTTGAATAGAGTTCTGGAGTATTGTTCCTGCTAAGTCTAGAAACATTACTGTTCCAGTAAATAACCACGCAGAATAAAATTAAATTATATGCAAATTACAGCTATTCCAATTCTTTAAACATAACACTAACATTGGTAAGGGGCAGTAGAATGAACAATACCAAAAGTTAGCAAAAGCTAATATGTTATTGTTATTATAATTTTAATATTCTGATTCTAAATAACGGTGCTTTTGTATCAGCAGGCAAGGAAATTGATTTTCATGGCGTGAAGGAACGACCCCTTGTCAACCCTTCAGAAATAAGAGGCAACACTTGAACTTGATGCACCCCGCCTTAAAGTAGAAGAAGAGTGGCTTTATTGGAGCACTGCACGTGACTCTAGGCCTACAACATGCAGAACTCATTGAAAAATACCACACACTACCAAAATCTTCAAGAACCGCGATTTATTTTGCATGTGATATAATAATACTTATATTACGCGTGATTGTAAAATATTTTGACACTAATTACTTCTTTAAATGTTTTAATTGACCATTAACAAGAGTCTATTTTTAATGGAAACTGTACCGTATTCTCGTTATAGATGCTCTTAAATACATATTTTGCCAAATAATCATAAAAAAGTTGGGTAGTCATAATAGTTATAGGCTGTTAACCGTAAACTGAGTACTTTTGAAAACCCTGCTTAAGATCTACTTGTATGCACGTTCTGTACTCTTACACCCTATGTAAAATTTGCATTTCCATGGGCCTCGTCAGTTTATTCATGCGTCGGTCAAGTGGAACTGTGAAATTATTGGAAAAGTAATTATTTCCCAAATCTGGTCGTTTTTGCACTTCAATGCATTCAAAATGAAATGGGAAGCGAAAGAAATAAT
The DNA here is from genome assembly GCA_002778355.1 of Clitarchus hookeri. Taxonomy (NCBI): domain Eukaryota; kingdom Metazoa; phylum Arthropoda; class Insecta; order Phasmatodea; family Phasmatidae; genus Clitarchus; species Clitarchus hookeri. Next base: position 183,877 of record NQII01002577.1, on the reverse strand, counting down.
TCATGTTATTACAAATGGTTACATAACCCTTTTTATTCCACGTTAACAAAGGGAACCACTTTCCCTCCGTCTTTACCAACTTCACTGGGTGCATGTCACTCAGTGAGCCCGTTAAAATATATGCAGACAGGAGCAGTGACTTTTTTCTAAGGTTGATTTCAAAAGTACTTACTTTATCGTAAACAGTCTTTACTATGGTTGTATGTAAAAAAAATTTTATACTGAAGATGAAAAATTATAATCATATACTTTTAGTAATTGATTTTTGTGCATTCATTTCAGATATAAAACGATAACTGTTATGCCTCAAATTTAAGTGCATAAAAAATTATTCAACATATTTGTAAATATTATTGCCAATTTTTCAACCCAAGCAACCAGAGTCAGCTTATTACTACAATTGTATTAGCCGACCTCACATGACGCAGTCGGTCAGTGTGCCTCAGGTCTGGGGTAAGGAAGGTTCTGGGTTCAAATTCTAGGTAAATCGGGTAATAAGTTAGTTTGTAAGCCGTCCCCTGATAAGCCACCAGGAATAACACTCGAGGACGCTAATAAGCCCTTTCGAACCAATACAGTACAATGGTATTACTTGATGATTTGGAGGGGTGGTTGCAAAATGTTCTTCCTCAAGCATCCAGAAATGAAATACGTTAATTATTTTTTATATTTTTACTTATTAATTTATTATTTTAAACTTATAAGTAAACAAAGCGTAGGAACATATTTTACGGTGTTACACAATATGTTCCTTCTTCTTTCATATGCAAAACATAAATCGCACTTTTCTGGCAATTTTGGTAGTGCGTGTATTACTTTGTAATGAGTTCTGCGAATTGTACGGTCGAGAGCAGTGCTCGCATTGTCTTCGTTTAGGGAGCCGCCTAGCTGGCGCTTGAACTGCGTTGCAAAGTGTTTAAAATACACGTACTTCTACAAAACGGTTCAACGTGCGTCCAACGTGCTGACACGCGAAAAGAACACACGCATCAGACGAGGACGGTGGAGTATCTTCAAGACTTCTTACGCATAAAAAAAAAACATTTCAGCGTACACTGCTAAAATATACTTTTTCGAAGAGTTGTATCTGAAAATATACACTTCACAAACATACAAAAATATCCAATAGTCCCTGCGTTGAACATTGCTGCAGGTTTTTCCACTAATATAATAATACGATCGCCGCTTACAATACCGTAGGTAGACGTAGCACGATAAAAACCCTGCGCCTAGTGACGATGAAGCACTTTATGCGCGTGGCAGTGTCGCCCTTATCGTACCCGCGCTTCTTGGCTCCAAATGTGGGATAAACTCCAGGTAGGCTGGCCGGCCTAGTTACATGGGTCTCATTGTAAGCAGTTGTGCCCATACTAATTTTTGTAAGATGATGGTATATTTCAACGTAAATCTTTTTCCAGAACGAAAATGAAAGGCCATATTTGTTACCCATTTATGAATTGGGTTATTGAAACATAGACGTGGTTGTTGAAAAGTGAGCCAAAATAACTGTAAACAGACCCCTGTTTACAATGTTTAGTTTTCATAAAAAAACATGGAGTGTGGCTGAGTCGCGGACACGGCCATTTGTTTCACGTGAATACGTCTACGTTTTTACGTTCCTGGCACCGCTTCATTCGATCATATGGGGTTTTATGGGTATCACTGGATTGCTCTTGAGATACTCTTTCCAACCGTATACGATATTTGAATTTCGACTTGGCTTTTTGACGAGTATAGGCCGACATTGTGTTAGGTTTTCTATTTTTTTTACTTTAAACTCATACCATTTCACCACAACCACGCCACACAAATGTTTTATAAACTCAATGAATTTATCTCAACGAGAGCTGTTGATTAAAACTTAAGCGAGCATCGTAGATAATCCGCGTCAAAAGTTATACTATGCGGAAATTATGAGACGCGGCGTAACGAACTCAAAATGGTGGTACCGCCACCCCACCCCCGCTGCGCGTGTCGCTTCGCAATCTTCACTCAACGTAACAAATTCTCTGACACTTTGGCAATCGAGTTGTGTAATTGAATTTTAGATGTATACGATACATACGGAGCTGCAATGCCAAACTGTATCCCCTGATTTTGTTATCATTAGGTTTTCTAGATTGCCCACTATGGTTACCAATTTAAAGACGTATTAACGTCAAAAAGGAACCGATTGCTATATTAAAACCGTGCGGTCACTGCTCAAAATTCTGAGGGAAACAACACATGCGAGGTCTATGTATGCTATTTTCCATCACGGTCGCAATGCTCCCTTACGGCCGGACGTGGCCTTGAGGCGTTTAAAATCTTTGCTAGGGAGGACACTCAAGTAAATATCTATGGAATATGTGGTCCACTCACTGTTACTTCAAACTTTTTTCAAGCCCTGCTGAAGATATACTTTGAGGCTATTCCCCTGTCTCGTGCAAACAAATCTTAACTTAAATATAAAGAAATCACCCCAATTGGGACAAAATAGGGCATTCGCGCGCACTCTGTTCAATAATATTTTTCATGGGAACTATTTCAAACTAGGCATCACCAACACAACAAATTTTCTCTGTTTTTATTCGTATTAGTTATAAATGAAATATTGCAATTTCTAGCCAAATATACGTAAAAGTATAGTTTAACAAAAAATAGGACACTTTCATGTCAACAGAAATGTAAAACGCTTGTAATAAATCACCTACAGTATTTAAGGAAGGGTCTGCGGTAGCGGAGTTGTCAGGCTAACCTCCTCCCACAAAGTCGAACTGGGTTCGATTCCCGGTGGGGTCGCTCCCATATTTTCACATGTGGGAATCATGCCAGACGATGCCGATAGTCAGTGGGTTTTCTCTGGGATCTTCCAGTCCCCCCTCCCCCTTCCCAGCAACCATGGCATTCCAGCACTGCTCTCTACTCATCTCACTTAACCCTCATTGGCTCTCAAGACCTCGACGATGTTTAGGAAACAACCCACACGAGTCATTGGTGTGGTGATTTGTCGAAGGTTCGAGTCAAAGAGTATGACGATGCCGCTAATAGATTAGTCTTCGGTTGGAGTGAAGGGAGTAAAGGGCAAGCGGGGAGTGCGACGAATCTTTCAGCGACGCACGATGGCACATGAGATCGGCCCCCTGGAAAGGGATTGTTAGGAGGGGAGTGAGGCAGAAGGGACAGCATCTCCGCGACATCCAGGTCAGTCGGCCTCGAAGCGGGAACCGCGCGCGCGCCGAGCGTGTCCTCAAGATGATATCACGAGAGAAAGTGGCGGCGTGTGTGTTTCCACACAGCAGTAGCGGCGTCGGTGTGTGCGGGTGTGTGGGTGGTTCCAGTGGTCCGCGCCGCTCTTCTGGGCCGCGGTCACCTCCGCCGCGCCGCCTCGCATCGCGATCAGCCCCCTCCCCCACCCCCGCTGTCATTTCTAACCCTACCGCACCTCGACGTGTCCATTAGTGTGCTCATAGTCTCGCAAAGACACTCTCCACGTGCCAACGTATCGCAAACCGTATTATCAACAACTTACTAGAGTGAGTGAATGAAGATATGTGGGCGGCTTCTAAGCCTCGGCTTCACACCTTTTGCAGAAATTCTTTGTTTTCACGTCATTATGTCAGATTCATAGTAATTACTGACAATGTATGATTATAGAGAATTTACATTATTCGAGTTTTTAAATATTTTTGTGCGTAATTTTAATTGTGTGTTATCTGCTTGTTGTAAAAAGTCGATAAACTATTAATAAAATATAAATATGTTTTCAACTTTTTACAACACGCAGATAAATAAAAATTAAAATTACGCACAAAAATATTTCAAAACTCTTATAATGTAAATTTTCTATGATCGTACATTGACAGTAATTACTCGTCCTATGAATCCGAAATTATGACGTCAAAATGACGAATTTCTACAAAATATGTGAAACCGAGGCTTAAGAAAGCTTTCGCAGCTGCCTACCAGCTGGCAGCTGCAAAATTTAAAAAGAAAACCCACGTTTAGGAAATTTTGCCTCAGTAAGTTAACTTAAAAGATGCGTGATTAAATAAAAACTTATTCCTCACGAATTTTTAGGAGGAGATCCCTACGAGAAAATATTTTCAATATAGGTAGGCAGTATGTACTTTTTGTAAAAGACATATTTTAAACATTCCTTGCAAACAGGTTTTAAATATGATGGGATCATCTGCGCTGTAAAGAGATTATTCTAAATTGGCGAAGAATACATTTTGTTTGAAACGCCTATATTTTAAACTAACGCACTGAGGCGAAATTTTTTTAACATGGGATTCCCTATTTTAATTTTGCAGCTGCCAGCCAGTAGGCAGTGCCCTTGACGTCGAGGTCTTGAGAGCCGAGGAGTTTGAAGCGAGGTGGAATGGGACAGCGTCGGAATGAAAGGGCGGGGGAAAAGGGAGATCCTCGAGACAAGAAAACCCGCCGACCAGCGGCACCGTCCGACACGATTCCCACATACAAAAATCCGGAAGCGACCCCGCTGGGAATCGAACCTCGCCTAGGTGGGTGGCGAGTATTCAAACCCCTACACTACTGCGGCCCACAACGTACTAGAGGCTCACGATAAAGTGAGCACTTTTTGTATCAACCTTTGTAAAATGTGACTGTCCCTATATGCATACATTTTAACAGGTGCACTAAGTGGCATGCACCCAGTTATATTGGCAGCGATGGAGTAAAAGTAGTTCCATGTCTTTGCGTTGAATTAAATTTGTAATGTAAATATTTGTGAAAACTAAAATTATTTATTTAGCTTTTCGTTTTTCTTAATTCATTTAAAAGAAAGCGTTGTCCGATTTTTAAAATATTTTCCTGTGTAATAAATTTTATAGTTTCCCTTTACCGATGTGCAAATAAAGTGATCAGGCCCATGGCAATGTTGTTTTTTAATACGGTGGGAGAATACACAATATTTACACACTTAGATCTTATTAAGCAGGTCTTTCAAAGTCCTCGGTTTACCGTGAAAAGCCTAAATATACACTTGTTGGAAGGGGAAAGGTGATTTTGACCTACAAATAACCAATACAACTTTCAAAGTCACATTGTCAACAGTGATTGATGAGGTTGTTTACATTTCAATTTTCACAACACCCACGCTGTTTTCGACAGTGGTGTTGACAGAAAAACAGTCTGATGCTGGAATACGGGATAGTGACTATCGCGCAGCTAGAATGAACACTCGGCCTCTTTTTCCCGCGACGAGTTAGGTAATTAGGGTTTAACGCCTCGTCAGCAGCGAGGTCTTTAAAGTCAGATCAAGTTGCTCAGAGATGTTTAAGAGCCGAGAAGGAATCGGCCTTAGCCTGTAGCGAATAACCATCCCATCATTCGCCTGGAGTGATTTAGGATAACGTCGGAAAAATAAATCAACATGGTCGGACCTAGAATCGAACCCGGGTCCTCCATAATGTGAGTCAAAATGTTTACCACTGCGCAACATCGCTTGTTAACAGTTTTTCCGTCACCCAAAAAAAAAAAAAAAAAAAAACTTTGAAGACTAGACATTTTTTTATCGATATTGACTTCACAAAATATTTTGCGATGCCATCAAAATCATTTTGCAATAGCAAAGCTCATTGGCAGCTGCAAAATTACTCTTGTGGTCACTAAAGAGTCCATTGTAATGTAAAGACAAAAAAGTGTTTGTTAGTCACCGAAAAAATATTACGTTCCTACCATAAATACTGCTCAGTGGGGCTCACAAAAGTATTTTGCGAACTTTGTCTTGAACATGCAAATATCGCAAATTTAACAAGCGGCGCACACGCAAAATCCTAAAAACACTTCACTCTAAGGAAATATATTTTTCTGTAATCATTAATGTGCAACGTTTATTTACCTCGGCTTAAAGGGATCATGTATATGTATAAGAAGTATTACCATGGACCTGACCACTTTATTCATGTGTCGGTCAAGTGAAAATGTGAAATTGTTAGCAAAATATATTTTTCACACATTAACTGTAATTCTTGCACCTAAATTCTTAAAAAGAAGAAATAATATAGACCTAAGTATTTACAAATATTTACCTAACACTTTTTACTTGACGTTAAGCCATGGAACTACTTTCCGTCCGTCGTTGCCAACTTTATTGGGCGTGACCAGCGCATATCTGTCAATGTGCCCGTTAAAGTATATGCAGGCAAGGCCAGTGACATTTTTCAAAGGTTGATTACAAAAGTGCTCAGCTAACCGCAAGAGACTTTAATTATAGCGGTCATATAAGTTTCTCCAAACTATGGCACAGTGGCCATCCGGTTCTAAAGAAAAGCGCGATTTATTGCCAAAGACATGTTGCCAGTCTCTATCATTATTATATGTAACTTGCTGTGGTGATACCACTGCAGACGGAGTACATGACGTTGAGGTGTCAGCGGCATAACATGTAAAGGTTGTCGGGATCGTAGATTAGCCTACGACAGACGTTTGTAAACGTTTCTGGTAAAGATATGGTGCTCTAGTGAAACTGCTACATGTTGCTGGCAGGAGTGCAATGATCCTGCTGTCTCAGCTCGAGACTAGGTGGCAATCAAACGGTACCTCGTTTAACCTTCTTTTACAAACTATTTACTGTGGCAATGCCTAAAATATTTAATATGTATCATCTGGGTACTAATAATTGTGTATTTAATATTATTTAAATTTGGCTTGTAATTAAATGAAAAAAAAAGTATTATAACATAAATTTTACATAACTTCAAATTAACAATTTTGATGGTGGGAAGGGTTGTGTGTGGACTTTTTTAAAAATTGATAAATGTAATTACAACTGCTTGAAGTTTATTTTCGTGTCCTGAGGCAGAGTTTAGTGGTGTGCCGAAGTCATCCAGTACCACCCCCACCACGTATGGGTACCTTCAAGTGTCCAGTCTGACTGTGAAGTCCGAACAGTACACTTGTCGGTCAGTTTGGCGCACCGTTCAACTAGATTCCGTCACTTGTTCGTGCAGCTGCCCCGTACGTCTTCTCGGCACGTCTATTGTTCAATGATCACACCATGCTATACAAATAGTAGCACGCACGTCACAACATTTTTGTTGTTCTGGGGACATTTTGTATGCGCGATACTAAAAGTGACGGCAGCACCCTCGTATCCCAAATGTACTTTCGCCAATGCACAAAGCTTTGATTAATTGCATACCACCGCCAGATGTGCCTATTTACCACCTTTCAGGATGGTTGAATAAATTTTACAGTAAGGGCTTATATAAAATCGTTTATAATGGATGTTTAAAACATCATATGTTCATTTCGAAGATCTCTGAACACAGCTCATGATTTATGGCTTATTTTTGCGTATTATACTGCATTTATCGCAGCACTTCCATTCACAGAGATAATGCTACAAAAATCAGGCACCCTGAAAAAAAGAAGGGTTCCAACTGACGTGGATAAAAATTGAGTCATTCTATGGCTGGGTCTCAATCTCAAAGTAGTGCATCCTCAACCTACATATGATGCTGCAATGGTCTCGGCCGGCATTAACGTGTCTCAACTAAATCGACAACTTTGGCAGCTTCTAAAGGGCGCCAGCCCAAATTGTTACTTAAGGCAATGTGAACTTGATGGCTGGCGAAACAGTTGCGCGACTGGGTTTCTCGGTAGATAAGTTAGAAAGTAAAAGCTAACTTCCAACTTGATGTTCAGTTGAAACGAACCCTCATTATTCGACCACTTATATAACCCACTGTAAATGTGTCTCTAGCGATATATTGTTTTCCTGCGAGCAGTATTTGAGAAAACTCTCGGATTCCTGCTTGATGATGTCCAGAATGACGAAGCAGTCAAGTCCGGCAGCATGGTCGAAGTCCTCACATAGCCAGGCCTCAACGGCTGACAAATCCACAGACATTACTCCAACGCCTGTTTGGCCAGTTTCTTGAGCAGAGTCCGGCGAAAGTCTCTTAAGTGACCTCCAGAGGGCGTGGCTACTTATAATGAGCCTGAGTGTGCTGACAAACTGAGTCTGCAGCATATACCCGCCGCAGGCACTTCGTCGGCAACACCTCCCACACCCCGCCTACACGCTCGCACTCTTTATCCTGCAATGCGTTGCTACAAGTTGCACGTTACCTGTGTTACTAGACCTTGGGCTCTAGCCTAGACCACCAAATAAGTGACTACAGTATCGTACTGTATTGAGTCTGGACCACAAAGTTACCCAGAGGAAGCATAAAAAGTTCTTCAAACAGTGCGTCTTATGACACATAGTTATTCGCAAATGCTAACAATGACGGGAATCGCTGATTAAATTGGGCTACAAACTGCTTGTTGCAGACTCAACATTTTTTGAAACATGCCAAGGACTGAGCTCAAACCATGGGTGGTGCGGCCTACTCACCATACGGCAGTGAAACCTCAACCATCAAGTCCACTGTAGTTCCTTGGCATAGAAATACTAAGAGTGATGGCACCCCATGGCACGAAGTACTTTTAAAACTACTTAATATTCTATTTTTAAATGTGTAGTTGGTGTATCTTGAGCCATTGTCCTCTCAGACTTCTATGAATAAACATTAACAGTGATTATACAGGACCGCACTAGTGTCACAATAAGTGACTTCGGCCATGGCCAAAAAGCAACAATTAAAGACAGAGGTAGTGAAAGTTTAGTGACCGCGCTTTTAGCCGACTCAACTGTCGTGGTTGTAGCTCTTCATCACATCAGTGTTTAATTTAAGCGAACCCATATAAGCTGACGAAGTAGGCCTAATAACACTTTGTGTTGGCCTCGGGATAGTTTTCTTTGCAATGGTCTTTTAAAAGGAGCAGCACGATCTGGCAATGAGAAACATGGTCTGTCAGAGATAACAAAAATAAACAGTTTGCTATGTGAGATGATCAGGAGCATATTCGAAAGGTTGCACTGTATCAAAAATGTAATAACCGAAAAATGTTTTTATGAAAGATAAAGATAATATTTGCCCTTTAATTGTACAGTTCACTCTTATTTCGTTGGATATCTGCCTTTCATTCCTTTCATTTTATTGTACTATGTAAAAAACATTTACCACTGTGATTTGTATTAGGTAATAAAATTTCAAAATCATTTTTATTGCTTATCATAATTGACTGTTTAACGTCAACCATAACTGGCGCCCGGAGCGTCATAGCCGATGTTACAGGGGTGGTGCTACCTAAATCGTCGACTGAAACCTTTTCCTGCGCGGCCACTCTGATTCATCTCGCAGTCTTTCACCCTGCTGCTGCTGAGCGTGTAGGCTGTGCCGCGTGTGGGACAACTGGCGCCAGTCGCACGCTGGACTTCCGGTGGGCGTGGCCACTCGTTATCTGCAGGACTTGTCTCGTCGTGGACGGCCGTCAGCCATTGCAAGGCGGCAGTAGTATGCTCCCCGCGGGCGCTTCGTCGTCCACAGCTCCCACACCTCCTTTGTCAAAGCAATCTGCTGCGTGGGCATGGCTCACTACAGTATGCCATCTCTTCGTAAACGTTCCTGCACGCTCCGCTCAGGAGACACTACCCGCGTTCTCTGTGGTTCGACCTCGAATCCTTAGATTCACCCGGAAGTCCTAGGTCAAGCAAGGTAATATTTATTTAATTACAAAGATCACCTAGGGTGATTATAATATTTCTAGGACAAATGAAGAATGTAAACAGAGTAAAAGCTCATTATGGTGGTGCATGAATGAAACACAATGAACACCGAGCTTTCACGAACAGATCGGATAAAGGAATGTAACTCAACTTTCTCCATTGCCTATGCGGACTCCTAGAATATAAGAGGCTCGTCTTCTTTGTCTTTTGTTTTGAGCGCTGTTTATCGAAAGGGTCTTTAGGCTTCAGCATTGGTGAGGACCCTAACTGCATCCCAGTCTTGTAGTTTACTATTCCTAACTATGCGTCTTTTCGTTCATTGTACACTCCTCGTAGGCTGTATTTTTGAGTTACCAGCTAGGACAAAATTTGATGCTGCTGAAAGGTTTCAGTTCGAGTGATGCGGCTCTGTGGATGTATGCATGAAATACTGTCTCCCGAGATAAGTGCACATTGTTATCTTGTCTAAACGTTTGGGTAGACCATTATCGTCCAATGAATGGTTTATCTTTGATTTCTGATTACTGTACGTTCTCGGAATGTTATAGTTCCAAAAATGGACTCTCATAACAGCAATAAATAGCAAAACAATTGCTCTTGAAATATAACTTTGTTTAAAAATTTTCAGTATGTCTTTTATGAAAGTTTGAAAAGTTATAATTCGCTGGAATATATTTATATTTTGTATAATTGGTTAAATGTTGGCTTTATTTCGGTGGTTCGTAGTTTTAATTTGACAATTATACTGAATTCTAACATTAACGACAGAAGAGTCTTTGAAAGTAGGCTCCACTGCCTGTAATTAGGCAGCTAACTAAGTGTGTGTCCAGTTGTAATATTTCCTTTGTTTCCCTAAAAACCACAGTTGCAGGGGGGAGTTTTGGCTGCTTTACTTTTTCTGAAAATATCAAGCACAAAACGAATTAATAGTAAATATGCTGTTATATGTCTGCTTTGAAGCAGAAACACTGACAATATATAATATAAGTGCAACAATTGGGCGAGACTAAAACTGTCCCCTTATTCAAGCACAGAATGAACGTGTTGTTGTTCTCAAAGGACGTGCTCTGTGTGCTCGTCCGCCAACACTTTTGTTATCTTCCTGCATTCCGATACACGCGGAATGAATCATAATTGAGAATCAATGTAAAGTTTATTTATACTTCAAGGATATTGCCGCTCGACGTGACTAGTTACTCCATGTCACTCAGTCCACTGTCGCACTACCTCACTGAGTGATTTATTCTCTCTGGACTACCTGTATATGTTTCAAGCAATGCGTACATTTTGTTTCTATTTTAAAAACAACTATTTCAAACTGTCCAAGAACTAATAACTTTGTTAGATTTCGAGAATATTTTGTAGTTTTGTGAAATGGTATCGGTGTCAACTTAATAAAAATAACAGTTTACGTTATGGATACAGGATAAATTAAGCCGAAATCAACCTTAAACCATTACAATTGGACGAACTTGAAAATATAATAAATGCGTTTCCTACAAAGAAACTTGGCTCTCAAGACTTCGCTGTTAAGAACCGCCCATATCTCTTCACTCACTCACAAATAACCGTAATCCCCATATTTGATCAAAGTGTAACGGTATATAATTCGTGATCGAAGTGTTATATGATTATTCGTAATAATTGGGCAAGATTGTGGTAGCATTATAGGCCGTATGTCAAGCCTGAATCCCGTAAGACCTCTGCGGGTCGCCAAACATAACCATAAACTATTACAGAAAGAGAAGAAATTGGCTATGAAAAAATTTTATATAGACTTTTTAGTAGTTTTAGCAAACAAGATTATTGTAAAATATTTTGTTGTACACAACAACTTTATAATACTGAATATCTGAGTCATTGCTTCGCTTTTAGTACGTACACTGAAACTAAAAAACGTATTATTGGAAATTGTGTTTTTTTTAGGCCTGCTGGTCGCAGTGCCTAATTTAACGAATACTAACTTTTACTAGTTTTTTTTTTTTTTTTTTACCGGGAGGTACGCAAGTACGTCGTAACCCCCCCAATTTTGTAGGTAGAATGCAGCATCGCATTTCCACCCCCTCCACTCTTCCATAAATTTATTTTAGTGTCATTCTCCTCACTACCTTAATAAATTGTGCAGTAATAGAAGTTTTAATTCCAGCCTCATTTAATGGCATGCTGCAGCAGATATTGTTTCTATATTTTATGTTTTCGTAAAATAGGTAAATCATTCTCGGTTGGACAAAAGGTTGCTCTCGTATCACCATACCTCTTCTCCGCGCCTGGTCTTTCTCAAGTACCTTGTAACTGCATCTACTTGAGTTCACAGTGCTATATTTATTGAAAGCATAAAAATAATGAAAAAAATTATTTCGCAAAAGAACTAAACGAAACGCTTGGAAGAAAATTAATTAATTATATATATATAAGAACAGGATCATTAGAAAAATATCATCTTCATTCTGCGAAACGAAGTACTAAGAAGGTGCGCGCGCACATACACACATGTTTCGTGTGAGAACGTCCACCGACTGTGGCGAAAATATGTTTGCATAACATATTTCCGTACTTTCACATTTTGAAAGTACGTGCATTACATTAAAAGGAGATTGGGTGCACATACAGCCACGGAGTTTAAATAGATTGTATATGTTAAATAAATTCCTTCTCAGTGCATTAATTTTAAAGTAAGAGTTTCAGACAAAAAATATTCAACGCATCTTTCACAGATAATATGGCCACTTTAAAAAATTCAAAGAAAATTTTTTTTGTCTAGAAACATCTCATGCACAACTATGATGCAACGCAGAAGGACTAATTGTGCACGGCTATGAGAATCTCATTAAATGTGTATGTCTTGCCTCTTTACACCCCATAACTAAGTCGTAGTTATTGGCGGGCACTTTTTATCCCTTTATGTTCTTTAGCATTGTATTTTTTTTTTCCTCCATTTGTTTACACAGCGTATCAGTGTTCTTTAAGAAATGCCACGTAGAATATGTCTAGTTTGAAACCGTTATATTTATAATCGATGAGTTGAGAAGGAATTTATCATCGACTCCTTATTTCAACTCTATGGCTGCAGGCTTTGTAGGTAGCGCCCTTCATCAAATCTTCCTGAATCCCGAACCTGTTCGCCTTCCCCACTTATTTCCAGCACTATTTTGAAATTTGGTCTGTAGGTTTATACCTGTTAACCTCACCCCCTCTCCCTCTCCCGCCGAGCTTGAAACTTTTTCATGGCCACTGGATGCGCGTCACATAATATGTTAGAAGAAACGTTATTCACGGCACAGCCTTCGGCAGTGCTAAGGTGGACAAAGGAATTAAATTCTCTCCCGTGAAAATTCTGTGTCTTGGTCGAGGGATGGATCTCGAGCAGGTGGGGTGACGTGCGACTAAGTAGCCATGGGAGTACTCGAGTTCAGAATGTCAAAGAATTCGATTCTTAAGAGTTTTCAAGATATCGCAAATAGTGCCCTAAGTATTGGAGTGTTGTTGTCCGGGTAATCTAGCTGAGTGATTCGACGGTACTCATGTATTTGTCTACGAGTAATAGACCTCTCATGCAAATGGCACGTCATTCATCTCACGCTTGTTCTCGAATGTCTGCCGACATTATTGCATTTTTAAATAGTTATTTTATTGAATCGTAAGTCTTCTCGTGTGTTTGTGGTCCATTTATATTTCATGTAGAGTTTTCAAGCTTGTTTGTTCAATATCTAAGACATTGTTTCATGTCTGCTGTTGACTTCTATGATATTGTTTTGATTTTTTGTTTCCTTTTATATAGTTGAATGGAATATGGATGCCCTGCGTCTTCTTATTTTAATATCATCATGCGAACGAAAACATATTTCAGAAAAAAAACTAACAATCAAATTACTTATTCGAATAGACAAGTACCGCCGCGGAACTCGTCAGTTCTCGAATTCAATCTGCAAGTGAAAGTGGTCGATTTTTACATGTATTCTCGCATGTGGGAATCGTGCCGGACGATGCCACTGGTCAGCGGGTTTTCTCGGGGATCTTTTGTTTCCCCCACCCTGACATTGGGGCGCTGCTCTATACTCACTTCGCTTCACCCTCATTGGCTCTCAAGACCACGATGTTAAGAGCCGCCCAAATCTCTTCACTCACTCACTCACTCACTCACACACTCACTCCTACATGTAATAGAATAAAGAATAATAAATTCCTGTGAGATATTCGATTCTGCCGATTGTTCACTAGTTCTGCTCCCCGATGGAGGCCCTGGCCGTCCACAGTTGCGCGGAACAACGTGGGTCGGGGGTGTCCCCACCGTGCTCCCGGCGACACTGTAACGGCAGTCACAAGGTCGCCCGCCGCCGCAACAACGCTAAGGATTGAGGGGGGAGGGGAGAAACCGCGTCTCTCTCCCTCTAATGTCCGCTTAACTACCTCGCAGCTCGCTACGTGGCTGCTCTTCTTGTTGAAAAGTCGTCCAAACCAGGCCACCAGAGGTGTCTCGGCAACTGGGAGGAACAACTATGTGGCTCACCTCCCTTCCCCCTCGCTAACAACTGACGATTCAACATTTCCCCGTCTATTTTGAAATGATAACTATGTCAGCCGATGCTGAAGCGGTGATTTATGCCTTAGCCAGCAAACCAATGTGAACATATAATTTTCAAGTTCTTTACTTAATCAAAAATACAGCCCCGTGGTAAACCTTTGAGCTCGCATTTGGGTGAGTGTGTGAGTGGAGATTTTTGCCGCACTTAACATCGACGTCGTGAGAGAGTATGAGGGTGAATCAAAGTGAAAATTGAGAAGCACTGGAATGCAAGGGTGGGGGAAACGGGAGATTCCTGAGAATACCCGCCTACCAGTGGCATCGTCCGGCCCCATTTCTATATGCATAGATCCGGGAGCAACCTCCTGGGAATCGAACTCGGTTCGTCAAGGTGGGAGGTGAGTAGCCTGACCACTATACCACCGCAGCTCCCTTGCACTCGGGAGGTCGCAGGGCTCATTCCCGGTTCGACCACCGTAATTTTTCCAAATCACTCGAGTGACTGCTGGTATGGTCTCTTACCACAAGTCACAGCCGACACCTTCTCCTCTTCTGCTTCTCTGGGCAAATCTCTCCGTCCTTAATGACCTCGTCTTCTAGGCGTTTGCGGCGCTGCGTCACCGAAAAATTACATAATTTTATATTTATACGAAATATCGTTTAACTTGTTTGTAAGATTCTCAATACTACAGAAGATTCCATAAAATGAGTATGATCGCTTCTCTCCGGCATTTTTTTTTTTAGTGTAAAACTAAAACTGTTCTAAAAGAATTTCTTTTAAATCACTTTATAGTCCAATACGTAGCCTGTAAAAGAAAACAATTTTTTCTATCAGGAAAAAATCCGCTCCAAATGTATTCGTGTGTACGAAGCCAAGTTCTCCTGAATGTAAATTAGTTAAGCTACCACATTACAAAACTGTAATTCTTAGCCCGTGCCACTTCCGATGTCTACTGTAGCTTGTCATGTTGGTGGTATATTAATTAAAGAGAACAAAGCAGAATGTGAAGGAATGCACTGCAGCAAGACTGAAGACTTTCGCTTCCCGCACAGTATTGTTCTGGGGGTCTGTGACTTGACATATTTCCTTTCTTTACTTTTTTTGCATCCTTGGTTTCGGTTCAGTGAAAATTTAATTTTCTCTCCACAACCCGAGCTGAACTTTTTGCCGAGTAAGTACTTGGAACCTGTGAAACAAAACCGTTTTGCCAGCAACCAACAAAGTAACAAAATTTTAGTGCACAACTACTAAAATTTAAAAGTAAATTTATATTTTCAGTTTTTAAGTTTAAGACACTTTATCTTTGATAAGCTACCGCTAACATCCACAACAGTAAATTAACTTAATGAACTTAAGTCATCCTTAAGTACTTAAGTAATCCTGTCAAACTCAGAGCAGCATCAGTATGGTAAGAGTCTTAAAATAGATTTCCTTACAGTTCATTTCAGTATCATTAGAAAAGGCTTTGTTTCAGTTTATCCAGAAATTTCCTATCTCACCCAACCAGTCAAGTTTTGATCAACATATAAATAATATTGGAGTGTTTCTACGTTTGTGATTATCCAACTGCGTGTTTTTTTGTGTACTTAATCTAAGTTTTCATGTGCCTCGATAAAATGGCAAACCACTAGGTTTGTTTTAAAGTAAAATACGACTTTACGAAGCTATTGAAAAAAGGATTTAGTCTTCCCCATTAGTGTTTATAAAAGGCCACTAAACAATCCTTTCTGTGGCAGATCGCTGTCACCCATCCACGAACTTAACGGTTCAGAAGACTGTTTTCCTATTCGAGATACTGGCAGGCAATCACAGTTGTGTAATTTACAAATGCAAGAATTCTGTAAATATGGCTATGGCATACCAGTTTTCAATGCAACGTGGAGAAAGGATAGAGTATGTACTTTACTGATTTTGAGCAGTGCTGGACATTTCAACCCTCATAATATTTTGTAATGATCTTATTTTCAGTACAAACATTAAGTAAGGAAAATGTTCCCTTATATTTTCTTTAATGTAAATTAACTCTTGGAGGGCTGATTTTTTTTTTAATTTAGCCGTATACTACGCGTTTAGCTGTAAGTTATTAAGACAATCTCGAGAAGAGAAGAAAACTCATCGCTTAAACGACACACCGAAAGAATTCGAACCCAGAACCTCAGTGTTTTTTTTTAATTTTGAAAGACCTTTGCTACAGAAGTTGTCAAACCTTCCAGAGGGCGAAGAGAGGAACTCGTGCAGTGCTATCACTGGGACGCGAGTCATGAATATGCTCCCACGTGACAAAATCTGCTCTACACGTCAAGCTTTGCGTACAGGTTAATAACTCAATAAAATCAATGTATCGTCCTCTTATGGCCAAGAGAGTTACGCCATTACTCCAAATCACACAGTTTAAGTTTTGAACCCCGGCAAGTCGTATGCGTGTCGTTTTTATGTAACGTTTTTATATGTATAATCTTGGTACGTGAACCGTTACAAATAAATGAGCAAACAACGGTTGAATAAAAATAATCAGCAATTGAAAATGGGATAGCTAAGCAGAAAAAGACCACTCAGAATCTTGTGAATCGTTATTACGTCCCCGAAAGCGAAGGATAGTAACTCCAGCGAGCGGAGCTCTCAAAACAATGACGTGTGGAGGTAGCACTTCCACGCAAACCACGGGCGAGGCCAGGAACAAACAGAGTGCCTGGTTCAAGGCCAAGTGCCTTAGGTACGCAAGCGCTGAGCACGCGAGGTTTAGCCAACACGAAAACACGAAACATACTAGCGTGAGCCTCAACACTTTTCTATCTGGTTCAGCAAGATGCGGCTCTTTACGCCACTGACTCATTCCTAAAGTATGTTCATGGTAAACTGAGCAGTTTTGAAAGCGCTGCTTAAAATCTAATTATCAGCACGTTGTGTGTTCTTCCGCCTTCTGTAAAATTAACATGGTCATGCGCCTTGTCATTTTACTCATGTGTCGGTCGTGTCAAACTGTGAAACTATTAGAAAAGTGGATATTTTTCAAATATGCTCATTTTTACACTTTGATGCATTAAAAAAATAAGAAGCGAAAGAAATAATTCAATTTATCACAAATGGTTACATAACACTTTTTATCCGACGTTAAGAATTGTAACTACTTACCCTCCATCGTTACCAACTTTACTGGGCGCATGTTACTCAGTACATCCATTAAAATAAATGCAGGTAGGAGCAGCGACCTTCTTTTCAAAGGTTGATTTCAAAAGTGCTCACTATGTTGCGAACAGTTTTCAAAAAAGGATCCATGAAATATAGTCTATTCGCTGTTTCTTCACGCTTCTTGAATAAAACATTTGAAAAATCACCCCCTGGACGGTGGACTTGGTTGGTTTCTAAATATGTTGTGTACTGGAAGTGTATTGCACTTATGATCACATAAAGTGCCTTATTGTTGGTTAAATTAAATTATTGCTTATATTTTATCTATAAGCTATAATGTTCCATTTATAATTAATGTGAATAAAAACGTAGAGAAAATACTTGTGTTGGTAATGCATATTAAGGAAAAGTTCTTATACAAAATATATACACGGCATGAATGAGATAAGTTGTCGCTTTGGGGTATTTTTCTAGACTCGGTTAAATTTTGTTTGGACGAAGCGGAAGAATGTCCTAGAAGATGAACTCTAGCAAGACTTCAGAGAAGTTGAAAGTAACCGTGAATTGACTATACAAATGAAGGCTGTAGAGGTTAATAGTATGTTTTAATTTGATAAGAAGCCAATGGAGAAAAACGCAGAAAAAACAATCCTACAGAACATTTTTTTCTCTAAGAGCGAATATTTTATCAGAACGATGTGATTCCACTGAGAAATGTATGACTCGGAAAGTTTTAATATGTTATCGCGACGTAATATAGACTGCGAAACAAATGTACCAAAATTGCAAAACTCGTTATCTCGAGTTTTTTTTTTTTTTTTTTTTTTTCCAAGACCTGTATATTTCAATTGAAGTATATGGAGTTAATGTTTGTCCCACGCCTTCAAAAACATCCGAGTTTTTTGGTTTTGGAAACTCGTGAACAGATCCCACATACGACGCAACCTGATCCACGCATGGAGAACTCTAAAATATGACTTTTAGTAGGTAAAACAAACTTGCTTGCAATGTAATAAACTTAATAATATGTATACAGAGCCCTATCTCTCAGATCTTCAAAGGCATCAAAACTTCCTTTGTTGTCATTTCTGTCCTCTGAGTAGTTATGCTCGCGACTATCCGCTGGTAAATACGTTCACAGAAACATCCTCGCCCAAAATAACTCGTTAAATTGCTCTTATGTCAGTTTAATTTCATTTTGTAGTTGAACGTTGCACTTTACTTGCCAACACCAAAGTAAATCAAAATAAATTGCACCNTATGTCAGTTTAATTTCATTTTGTAGTTGAACGTTGCACTTTACTTGCCAACACCAAAGTAAATCAAAATAAATTGCACCTATTTAATCTTCCCGCAATGCCTTAATGCTCATGTAAGTCTCTTTGGTGCAGTTAATAGATAAGTATTATTAATTTATCTATTGATTATGTAACCAGGAGATCATAGATAATGAAATATTTGTAACATCGCCTGTAATAAAAGCTCAAATACAATAACACTGGAGAGTGAAAAATACTGGTATAGGCGTGCGTATCCAAATAACACAGGTATGGAACCAATTAGAGTAACGAGATGCGGTCGGCAGCGCCTATATAAGACAACAAGCGTCTGGCGAAGTTGCTAGATCGGTTACTGCTGCTACAATGGCAGGTTATCAAGATTTATGTGAGTTTGAACGTGGTGCTACAGTCGGTGTACGAGAGATGGGACATAGCATCTCCGAGGTAGCGATAAAATTTGGATTTTCGCGTACGACCATTTCACGAGTGCACCGTGAATATCGGGAATCCGGTGAAACATCAAATCTTCGACATCGCTGTGGCCGGAAAAATATCGTGAATGAACGAGACAAACGGCGAGNAGCATCTCCGAGGTAGCGATAAAATTTGGATTTTCGCGTACGACCATTTCACGAGTGCACCGTGAATATCGGGAATCAGGTGAAACATCAAATCTTCGACATCGCTGTGGCCGGAAAAATATCGTGAATGAACGAGACAAACGGCGAGTGACGAGAATCATTAAAGGTGACAGACATGCAACCCTTTCTCAAATTGGCGCAGATTTCAATGCTGGGGCATCAACGAGTGCCAGCGTGCGAACTATTCAACGGACCATTATTGATATAGGCTTTCGGAGCCGAAGGCCCACTCGTGTACTGTTGTTGACTGCACGACAAAAAGCTTTACGCCTCGCCTGGGCCCGCCAACACCGCCATTGGACTGTTGATGACTGGAAACACGTTACCTGGTCTGACGAGTCTCGTTTCTAATTGTGTTGGGCGGATGGGCGTGTACGGGTATGGAGACATCCTCATGAATCCCTGGGCCCTACATGTCAATAGCGGACTGCTCAAGCTGGTGGAGGCTCTGTCATGGTATGGAGCGTGTGCAGTTGGCGTGAAATGGGACCCATGATACGTCTAGATACGACTCTGACCAGTGACAGATACGTAAGCATCCTGTCCGATCACCTGCACCCATTCATGTCCATTGTGCATTCCAACGGACGTGGACAATTCCAGCAATTCCAGCAACACCCCACACGTCGAGTGTTTCTACCGAGTGGCTCCAGGAACACTCTTCTGACATTAGACACTCCCATTGTCAACCTAAATCACCAGACATGAACACTATTGAGCATATCTGTTATGCCTTGCAACGTGCTGTTCAGAATAGATCTCCACAGCCTCGCACTCCTATGGATTTGTGGACTGCCCTGCAGGATTCGTGGTGTGAATTGCCTCCTTCATACCTTCAGACATTAGTGGAGTCCATGCCACGTCGTCTTGCGGCACTTCTGCGTGCTCGCGGGGGCCCTGCGCAGTAATAGGCAGGTGTACCAGTTTTTTTGTCTCTTCAGTGTATAAGTCGGCTATTTGGGGAAATCTTTCAGGAATTTCCTAGGATTTTTGATGAATTAAGAGACACCAGTCCCAAACGTGCCACCATAAAGGTGGCTGGATATGTTTCATGACTTTAATTAATCAATATGAAGAGGAGCGGTATAATGTTTCTCGAGACACTGCGTGGCGTAAATGTGATGTCTTTGGCTTATTTTGCAATTTTTTACTGTTTTTGTATAAAGACAGTTACCGCGTTACTATCTCTACGTAACTAAATAGTATTTTGTAACCCAAAATGTCGCCCTAACGTTTTATTTAAATTAAAATTTATTTAAAGTCAGTGGGTAAAAATGGCCGACAGATTGAATACGGTTTAAAATGCCCCAAAGAGAAGCATTAGATGTGTTTGTATATGCGCACATATTTACGGCATCTTGAATACATAAAAAAGGTTAATGTTATTTTTGTTACTGATACCCTACACGCTTTGTTCTTTCGGGAACACGAAAGGGAGACGACGGACCCGGCCGCAGGTTTAGTGCTGCTATCTCGTGATGCTCAAAATGTACTAGCACGATATCAAAACTTTTAGTAGAAACCAAATTTATTAAAAACGTGTAATTTAGAAAACTACTTAAAAATAAATAACATTTTTAATTGAAAATGTATTGTATTTGCGTAATATGTGACACAAGACAATTTTTATTATCAGGAAATTACAATTAAAGAGGTTTATCGTTTATTTCAGAACGGAGCACACAACGTTGCCAAACCTAATAAAAATCACTAAAGCTGCCGTAAAGAGACGCCGTACAGAATACAGTACAAAGATAGATAGAAGCAACTGTCATTTTAGCTGTCGTTAACATAAGGAGTATCTTTAAGCCACCTACAGTTACAGAATATGGCCCCTGTCTGTGTTAAAGATGTTGAAGGACACACGACACCTTGAACTACAGGATGTTCACGGTTCATTCAAAACTTTCGAAATAAACCTTTGAAAAATGTCGGTGTCCCTATCTGCATATATTTTAACGCACACACACAGACACACATAATGGCATGTGACCAGTAAAGTTGGTAACGGGCGGTGAGAAAGCAATTCCGTGTCTTAACGTTGAGGAAAAATAGTTATGTAAACATTTTTCAATACGGATATTTTCTCTTTGTTTTTGTTCTATTTTATTACATATAAATGTAAAGATTATTTAATTTTTTTAATTTTTTTTTTGTAATATTTTCAGTTCTACTTGTGTGACGCATGAATAAAGTGATATGGACCATAATATCTGGCCCATAACAATGCTAATTGTAGATGTGGTGGAAGAATACACGACGTGTATTCAAATAGATCCTAAGCAGTGCTTTCGAAAGTGTTTAACTTATTACGAACAGCCTATATCCCTGCGAGCAGACGCTGTCAGCGGACAGTACAGGCGCCGCTGCGAGACTGTCGGCGCCTGTAATGACGGCTAATCAAGACGTATTATACAAATTATTCGCCGCTGCTGGCCGTGATAGTTACACGTGACCTTGGCGGATTGCGGCCGGAAAACGCCCAGGACACCGGGGGCCGGCTGGCAACCGTCGTGCCGTCGAAAAGAGGCCTGAATACGTTTCCAGCCCGAACGCATACAGTGGATTTTTAAATTAATGAACGTCGTGGTTTCTTTCTTCTAGCGATCCATTAATCTTGCCACGAATTTTTTTTCAAACACTGGTATTTCGATAGTGCCAAAAAAAAGTTGCAAAATTACCTAACAACGGGGATACAACATTGCTGACTAATTTTTGAAAAATAGTTCGATTGTAGTTCCAGGTAGTTTGGTAAATTAAAACTTCATAAATTTTAATGAGAGCTGTCAACAGATAATTCTATATCCAGTAATATTTTTCCATAGAACCAGTTTTCCAGCTCGTTTCACTAAAGTTTAACTCATGTTCCAAATACTCATACGTATAACCTAGATACAAATCTTTAATTGAATTTTATCTTGCAATTTAAAATAATAAAACCTCTAACAAAAAACGTTTTCTGTGAAGTAACCGTAATGGACCCTCAGTAGCCTTGATCGCTGATATTTCATTCTCATGTCGCTGGGAGGCCTGAACATTTGAAACCTTGACATTGAGACCGGTCTTCCCCTTTACCCCTCACACCTTGTTGATGGATTATCAGACTCAAATGATAAGTCCCTACCTTCTTTACTGTAACTTATAATAAGATGTCAGGCATTATTTAATTACTCATAACTTTTGTTATTGGAATAAATTTCTGCTAAATGATTAATGAGATAAGCGTATAGATGTAATGCTGGATGTTAACGTAACTAGAGCAGGAATAGAAGAGGAACTTACTGAATACATCCATTGGCTGCAAATGAGGTAGACATATTCCAAACACTGGCTTACGATATCTTTACAGAAGTCGCGTGTTTAAAGAAAGACATGAATAATGTTAACGATTAATAATTTTCCATCAGTCTTTTGTTTTTATTCTAAAAAAGAAAGAAATTTTTAATGTAAACTGGATGTATCTCAGATGTATTAAAACCCAATTAGAAAACGTGTACCAACGTTACAAATAACTCAAATATTGTCCAAACAACAAAGTTTTGAATGTTCTAATTCATAAATAAATTGCTCAGTTTTGAGATGCTGAATGTTTTTTCTGTGCAGCTGGGGTTCGTACTCTGCACTGTAATTTTTTTTCCTGAACGTCCTAAATTGTAATTGAAGTTTCTTATTTACAAATGTTTAACGTTGCTGTTATACAAAGTTGGGAACATCCCTGCGCATTTTATCCTTCGTGTGGAAAAAAAGTTTTATTAACCATTCACAGTTATTTCCAGATTTTCTGAAGCCTTGCTCAAGAACCCACTTCCAGAATATTGCTCCGCCTCGTGCAAACTAAGCTTAGCCAAGTCTAGAAAATTACACGAAAGGGACAATGCACCGCATTCATGCGCACTCAGTGTAATAATATTTTATATAAGAAGTATTTCTTACTAGGCATTACTAACACACCTTTTTTCTCTATTTTTTCTTTCATTTCAATTATAAATGTTTTATAAAATATATACAAAAGTTCAATCTTACAAAAATATAAGGTATTTTTATGCTAACACAAATATAAAACGCTTATGAGACATGACATATTTGGAAAACNATCTTACAAAAATATAAGGTATTTTTATGCTAACACAAATATAAAACGCTTATGAGACATGACATATTTGGAAAACCATCAAGCACGTCATACATGGGGTGATTTTTCAAAGGTTTGATTCAAAAAGTGCGAATAAACCGCAAACAGACTTTATCATTTGAGATTTCTCTCCCTACGTATACAGTGATGTGGTGAATCTGCCAATAATTGCTTAGAATGCTCTCCCATGTGTCCTTTGCGAATACACGTGAAGCGCGACAGCAAAATAATCGCAGCATGCTCGAGCCACAGCTACACGACAGTATTTCACTGCGTCGCTCACATTGAGCTCGTCTGCGGATCGTTTCTGTTTTCTTCCCGCAGCGCACGATGTAATGTCGGTTCAAAAGAGCAGCGGTGCATGTTAATCTCTTTGTGGTTGCGCAGCTAGTCTCCGCGAGTGTTTCGCCACTTCCAAGTATTGTAAGATCAGCGTGTACATCTCGCAGCAGGAAGTGAGCGAGTGTATGGGTGGTAGTTCGGTTGTAGATCTCAGCCACTTGCAATGCATTAAAAGATCTCCCATTTCGTCCCGCCTGTAGAGAGAACCTCGGCACAACTGCGCATATTAGTTCTAATGACAAACGACATTCGTCAGCGGTAGCGTCTACTCTCTCGTCCGTGAAGTGAATGGAAAATAGAAACACATCATCATTAGCAAACCCGTCTGATGTCCTTCATATTCCAGAAGACGCCATCTACACTGCTGGGCGAAACGCGTAGTTGTGTGTGTATCAAACAATTTTAACTCGGCGCTTTTTGCGAAATTTACTGCTGAGATAAATTTCTAGACGCGACTAGATTATAACCAAAACAATAAACCATTAATTATCTTAATATGTTACTGCCAATCAGTAAAACCAGTCTTTTAAGTAATTATCCGCACCTTCAAACGAGTCCGCGTTTGTGCCGCTGTTCCGCTCTTCAACCGGGTGCTATGTAGATACATAGCGCAAGAAAAAAAATTGTGAACACCATATATGTCACGCGGATGATAATTGACGTAGAATATTTTGGGTACACCCACGTGTGACGTAAACACGTCAGGCAGTGTGTCAGATGCTACAGGAAACACCCACATAAATAGAGAGCAATGTCAGTATCTCGCCTGCTCATCCTTCTAGCATCTTCACCAGTGTGGTGTGCGGGTTGCATATAACATCTCACAGCCTCTTGCAAGAGCATCCTCGGCACGCCTCCGCAAACATTAGCGGTGGCATTTTGCCACAGTTACAGTACTTACCCTTGGTTTAACCTCAGTTTTGACATTAGTTTACAAGCATAAATGAAAACCACAATCCAGTTTTGCTATGGTGGTTATATTCGTGCCCATAAGATAATGGTGTGTAGTTGCATGTTGCCGAAGAAGTACGGAAGAACAAGACGTTAAGTGTTTGTTTTTGGTGCAGACTGATAACTAATGACGACTTATTTAATTTTAAGTCAATATACTTTGTATTCGTGGTTAAACGTAAGAATATTTAATGAAGTTTTGCTTAATACAAATCTGGGTAATGGGAATTGTTTTGTGTTTAATGTAAAATTATTTTAACATAAAATATAAGCTAATTATATATATATCTATATATATATATATATATATATATATATACATTCAAGGACAATTACCCTTAAATAACGTGGTCTGAAAAATTGATTTAAAAATCTACTGGCCCTTTACAACTGTATAAATTACAGTTGAACTCTTTTAATACTTCGGATAGAATAACAAAATCCCAATTCGAGTAAACGTATTCCGTTATAACAATTGTTTATATAATTGTTATTAAAGCAATTTATCCTCAGTGTGTATTTCAAATGTTTCATTAGTCAACAAGTCTCGTTATTCCAAATAGCTTTATTAATACTCTTTGTTTGTTATACTTGAAGTGGTTCTAATGCACCTTGTAAGTTCGGAAATAACAATTGAATTAACATTAGTTCAAGTAGTATTCCAGTCAGTTTATTGAAAGTTATTTCGAAGCCAACCAAAGCTCAGGCGCTATATTTTTTTCCTTGATATTACCGATATGAAAATAAATTAATTTTGGAAATTTACTTCATAAAATTATTTACATTTCTTCGGATTAATGTGTTTTTTTTTTAAGGTTTTGGTTGAGTATTTGTTTATATTCTGTAGTATGCTCCATTTTTGTGTTTCACACAATTTTGTTGAAATGTACACGGTACTCGGTAGACGTACGCTTAGTCACCATGTTCATAAACCAGGAGTCCGGACCGGTTATAGTTCGAACCCGACATTCTCGACGTAATTTATGTAAACAAATTCCGTTTTCAGATTGTTCACAGTCTAATTAAATCATGAAAACTAACTTTTTTGGCATATCTATTCCGAAAAGAGCAGGAGCCGCGGTGGTGTAGTGGTTAGACAACTCGCCTCCTACCTGAGCGAACCGGGTTCGATTCTCGGTCGTGTCACTCCCTGTAAACTTTGGAATACCTTTCAATAAGCCTAGTAGAATAATAATTAACTAATTTAAACACTTCGCTGTTAAAATAATTATTAATGCAATTGTAATTTCTTAACTTACAATGTGCATTACGCCAATTTCAAGAACCATAAACAAAAAGATGTAATTAAGCTATCTCGCAATACGTGACTGTCGTTGACTAGTAACCCATTTCAAATACACACTGGGGAAAAATTGGTTTAATAAAAATTGTATAAACAATTGTGTTAATACAATAAGTTTTTTCTAATTGAGAATTTTTTGTGAATATAGTGCCAGACGATGCTGCTGGTCGGTGGGTTTTCTCGGAGGCATCCCGTTTCCCCCGCCCTTTCATTTCGGCACTGCATTATACTCCTCAACTTGTTTCACCTTCATCGGCTATCAAGACCTCGATGTTAAGAGCCGTCCAAATCTCCCCACTCCACTCCACTCAGAAACGATTGAACGTTATTCCATATTGTAAATTTTTCTTAATACGTATGCTATGACTGAAAGTTGTGTACCATTAGTGTTAAATTACTGTGTGACAAGATAGCGTGTAAGAAAATAACAGTGTGGATGCATTTGTTTAACAATGTCGGGTTAGGCTTAAAATAAGTCTGGATACACCCGTAACGGTAGCAGACGTTAGTACTTCTTTGTTGAACAGTTCAGAAAAAATACCCGAAAGATTAATGGAAATATGTAGTATTTTACTACAACAGTTTATATGGACTGTGTTAATTGCCAAAAAGACGTCGTAAATAAATAATCAGAACAGAGCGAAAATTAACTATGAATCCTAGTAGGAATTTCAATCGACAAAACTGTAATCCATATGCCAAAAATTTAAAAACTCAATCTAAAAAAACTACTGGAAAATATAATATCCTAGTCTGTTAAATAACAAATATTTTTTATTTAAACAACTGCAAATATGTGACCATGCAATGGTGGTCATACTTAAAATTGAAATAAAATGTGGCATAAATAAACAGGATATATACAATAATTAAAAAAAACACTCATACAACACAAAAGATGCAACTACACGTGACTTTGATTCGAGACGTTTCGGGACCTAGAATGTATCGCTTTGCCTATATGAAACGATGGATGAGAAACATAAATTCAGTTGACTGTTACTTTCTAGTTCTTTGTCGTCCAGCTCTATGGTTATCTGTCGGACTACATGTATATTAACCAATGGACAAGTTCATATAAATTGTCGGGGTAGGCTCAAACAACTCAGGCAAAATTTCCATTGCAATTTTACTGTTTGGCAACGTCGTGCCAAAGTACATATACCTGAAAATGCAATTAAATATTGTTGTATTACAAACGGGTAGCTGAATAATTTTTTTAATGTAATGGAAAACAAACACGAAAATGAAAATTATTTGTATTTTAAAATTTTTGCCCATACTATATGTTATCTTCCGTATAATACTTGTTAAAAAAAACTTTGATCATCTCAAATTTTAATTCGTTTTAACATGTCAACTATTCTGAATAATATGTAGTGTGCCAGCAATATTTGTCAGATCGTTAAACGTTTAAACCGGTTATCTGTTTCTTCCTCCATAACCGGAGATTGTTGCTATAATAATTCTTACGAAATAACCAGTTTCTCTGGTTATGGGTAAAACTTTATTCACCAAACTTAGCACTGAGTGGTTACATAAAATAAACTAACGTAACACTAGTGGCAATATTGTCGTTCTCATAGTTTAAGCATATTCAATTAAAATACTGTCATGTCTTTCGAATTTTTATTTGTATTATTACCTGTTTTATTAATATTAGTATTAAATTGTTTTGTTTTATTTTCATCAGTGCATGCAAGTCTGTTGAAAATTTCTCTGAAGCACCTGACATAGGACTTGTCATTTGCCGATTTATAAATAACTGTGCAGATGACTCACGAAGTAAGAACGAAACATGTGGACGTACAGATTTGATAAGCATTTGCTTCGTAATTTGAAGTATTGTTGTCTCTATTTGCCTTGGGAGAAAGTTCCACGACACTGTTGCTCTTAAATTTGAGAGTGATAAAATATAATTTCTCCCATATCTTCTCCATTTTTTTGCCCGCTTTGTTACCGACTTTTTGTTTACAGACGCGCCAAGCCTCAATCCACTATCGGTATTTAGACGCCTTTAAAATGATCAATGTGATTGCATTTGAGAAATCGCACATGACTAACGAGGAGGATGTAAAGGTTTCCAGCATGATCAACTGCAAATGATAAAGCTTCATAACGTGGTTTATTGTCCCAATTCTAGCACATACCACTGTAGTTCCGAATTTTCGCTACCCTTAGAATAATTCACTGATTTGTGTATTTTTGTGAAATTATTTTAACATCCCGCTTAATTTTATCTCAAAGGAAGTGTTTTAAAAATTGAAATACTTGTTACGAATTTAATAATAGTGTTTTTTTACATAATATATTTTATGTGGGGTTGCGGCGGTGTTTCACAATAAGAAAACATGTCATAAAGTTTTAGTTTCTTCATGTTGGCAACAAACCACATGAAGCGAACAAATAAATTCTAACCTTCCAATCAAAAATTGGGAAATTCGTTTTAAATTCACACGGTTTTCTCGCCTCAGCCAGGGTCGCCATAGATGAGAACAGGCTAGCGCTGAATGGAACAGACTGCATTACTCGAGGAGTAGACACGTTGTTTCAACCAACCATAGAAATGGGCGATGTTATATGAGATGGGGATGGAGCAATTACGGAATGAATACGGAGGATAGAACAGAGATGACTCCAGCAGTGGGAGGCCAGAGTCAACCCCACAGAGCCAAATGCGGGCCCTTGTCAAAAAAGCAAGTAACGTTTTAAGATAGGATAAAACATTTCTTGCCATATTTTCAGTGCATATACATTCAGTGAGCAAGGATAGGGATTTGAAGTGGCGTGTTCGTAACCCAGCACGTTATCTGCTGAGAACAGTGGGAGTTAGGACTATATATTGTGCAACACAAACAAACGGCACACGCGGGTAGAGACAGACAGACCACATCTCGTCACGCGAAAGACCTTCACAAGAGCCTTTGTTCAGGGGTACACTGCATGGCATAAGTAGAATATGAAAACATATATATATAGCACATCTCAGCAGCAGTCATGGTCAGCGGAAAAATAACAATAAATCAGTCCTTTAAAAAGTTGCCTGCCTTAACTGCATCGTACTTTACTGACAATTTTGGTAGTACGTGTGTGTGTATTAGTATTTGGTGAGATGTGCGTGTTGTACAGTTGGGTGCAGTGTTCCATTGGAAGTCACTGTTATTTTGCCTCAAGTAAAACCTTCCGCGTCATATTAAGTTCTTGGTTTATATAGTTTATTTATGTTTAAAAATTAAAGTTACGAAATTATCCCTATACCCA
This sequence comes from Clitarchus hookeri, assembly GCA_002778355.1. Taxonomy (NCBI): domain Eukaryota; kingdom Metazoa; phylum Arthropoda; class Insecta; order Phasmatodea; family Phasmatidae; genus Clitarchus; species Clitarchus hookeri. The sequence continues at coordinate 154,753 of NQII01002577.1, read as the reverse complement.
ACTAGCTGTTGACTTTGCACTTCAATACAGACGCATCGAGGGAACTAAGGACTCTAACTGCGTCACAAAATTAATTCTGCCCAAATTGGTCAAAATCGATATTGTGATATAAATATGTCTACAGGCTTTTCACAGTAAACTCAGGACTTTTGAAAGCCCTGCTTAAGATCTACTTGTATCCATACGGTGTGTTCTTCCACCGTAGGTATAGTGTATAGGTAAGGTTAATTCTATTAAGTTTAGGAACAAAACGACTTTTCTTATGGAAGAGTTTGGCATAAAGAAAATATCTGCTGCTAGGTGCGCAGTGTCACAAAGAGGTTACTTACAATTAAAATTTTAAGCTACGTGGATAAAAAAATAAGAATGGTTTTTCAGAGTTACGAAGTTATTTTATTTTTGGTTTATGGCTATTGCTATTATCCTGCTTTTCAACGTAGAAAAAAGATAAAATGTGGTACACATGTGACACTGGCACTAACCTGGAGGCAAAAAACTTTATTTACCACACTTAAAGCGTTGAGCCTCCCAACCTGAGTAGAATAAGCCTTAGTATAGGTAACATTGCTATGGGCCGCATCACTTTGTTTATACATCTGTCACGTAAAACTGTAACATTATTAGAAAAGTAAATATTTTACAAATGTACTCATTCTAACTCTTATATGCCTTAAAAAATAAAGAGCAAAAAATGTAATTCCTCTTAATAACAAATAATCACCTAACACTTTAAATTAAACGTTAAAGCATGGAACTACTGTCTTTCCGGCGTTACCAACTTAACTGGGCGGATGCCAGTCAGTGTTCTTGTTAAAATATACTTTGACATTTTTCAAAGGTAGATTTCAAAAGTGCTCACTTTACTGTGAACAGCCTATATACGAGTTCGTAGTTCAAACGTTATGTCTGTACTGCTATGTAAGGTCGATATAGGCTGTTCACGGTAAAGTAAGAACTTTTTACGCCCTAGTAACTTCTATCCTATCAGCTATTTTTATCCTTCGGCCACTTTTTTTAAAATTAGTATTGCCAAGTTAGTAATAAACATATTGAGCGGTATTGAAAGTTAACTTCCAAGGCTACAATAATGTATATTTATTGACTATTATTCCAAATGAGAGGGTTTCGAAAAGTGTTCACTTTACCGTGAATAGCATATAGCTAGTTGGGTATAGGGGTACATAGGGACATTTTTCAAACACAAAAAGGCTATAAAAACCAATAATCGAATACGGCGGGGAAGGTCCACCGTAAAGACGTCGGCCAGCGACGGATGTTCCACACAAAGGGAACCGGCATAACCCCGAGAATACCCACCGAGAACATTATCCGGATACTCCCAGCGAGTGTTCGAGCAGCATGCCGCAGTGAGGCAGGACCTGGGTGTAAGGAGGAAGAGAGGCTGTTGAGCAGGAAACCGGGGGACGGACCTGCCGACCGGCCACGTGAGAGCGGCGTGGTCTGCCCTGACACGTGACACCGCCGCTCTGGTATGCAACTCCCCCTCCAACCGCAGCACCCGAGCCCTCGCTACCCGCAAAGGCCAAGCTTCTCTCTCCCGGTGTGTGTGTGCGCACGTCCCAACACCGAGTTTAAACAACACACTTGCTGTCGCACTTTGTCCGCAGACTGAAACATGACGTAGGCAGATTGTCTTCTGCACATGCCGCCAGCTTCCGCCAGTGCAACTGTCACGTTCACGTGGTCAGCTGTACTGAACGTGTTTGTTTACTTTGGCAGGCTTGTGAGTAGGCCTTAACGTGTCGTTGACAGCGAGGTCATTACAGGCGGTTATTTACATTATAGTTTTCAACAAACTCACGCCTTTAACTTGATAAAATACCGTGACTGATAATGAATATATTCTAGTTTCATACAACTAGGTTATAATAAGTGTACTAAAGTCTTAAACCACTTACTTACATTAACTGTGTTGTGATCTGAAATCGTATCAGCATTGTTTTCTTTAGTGCTATTTGCAGACAACAGTTCAGTTTTGGAGAAAAAAGAGTGGCTACCTTGCAGCTCGCATGAGCAGTCTAACCCATTTTTCCTATACGATATAATTAAACTATTGATGTTTGTAAACAAGGACGTGTGCCAACGCGCAACATCGATGACCTCATGATCGCCGTAGTTAAACAGCGTCATTCGTGGCCAGTACGTGGATGGGTGGCCGCCGGTGACCGTCAGTTGCCGTTGGCATACAAGTGTAGGCAACCCAAAAGGCATTCAGGGTTGGAGGCGAGGTCCTCGGGCAAAAAGGTCCGAGTGGAGAGGTTCGGGTGGCTCTTAACATCGAGGCAAGAGAGCTGATGATGGTGAAACGAGGTGAGCACGGAGCAGTGCTGGAATTCAAGGGCGGGGGAAACGGGAGACCTCTGACAACCGCCATCGTCGTGCACGATTCCCACATGTGAAAATCAGGGAGAAACCGCGCCAGTAATCGAACCTGGTTCACCAAAGTGGGAAGCGATTAGTCTGACCACAGTGTATCCTCTAATGAAGTCGGCCCAGCCACAAAATGCAACGGTTTTGCGTAGACAACCTTTTTTCGGTATGGAGGTGGTGTTCATTGAAAATTATACAAGATATCAGAGTGTAATCGGGTCAACCTCTTCTTATGTAAGGACATAGATACAACAAGAAAATATATGTTCTTCGAGGCAGAGGAAAAAAGAAAGAATAAACAATACCTGCAGGAGAACTGCGGCGTAAGGAAAAGACGCGAAAGAAAAAAAAATGTAGGAGTATGGTGAAGGCTGCCGTACAATGGGGCGATTTTTCTCCGCTTTGGAAACAGGGCCCTTGCGTTAAAAGCGGGCAAAAACCGCCTTCTTAGATTTTATTATAACGAAAAAAAAACTTGTATTAAGGTTCACCGCGTCAAGAAATGTTAAATTTTGCAAGTTTGGATACGGTAGTTTACTTTGGATAAGGTAATCTAGCACTGGAACACATTTGGTTAAGTTTAGGTTAGTATGTGTCAGTTTTTGCTAGGTTGATTTAGTTTACGTAAAAAAAAAAAGTTATTTTAGGAGAAGTTCTTAAAAAAGGTTCAATGGTTCACTTTATATGGCTTTGGACAGCAAGCAGTCCAGTCGGCTATGCACAACCCCTGTTAAACCTTGAAACACACTCTTCGGAAACATAACTCCAGTAGGCATTGCCACCCCGCCAAACAATCGTGACAGTAGAAATAAAGGAAACTCGCGACTTACTTTCACGAAAGTGAGGACGTTTTTTCCGCAAGTTTCAAATACGATAAAACTTCAGGGCGTCTTTTTCCTCTTTTTTTTTTACACAAGAGCGTTTTTTATCTTCGCACTTTTTTGTTTGGTTATATTTTTGGCCTTCTCGCTAATATAAATGGGCAAGCATGATTCACAGTCAAAACTAGAAAAATATTTTCTATCAGAAATGTTACGCATGTTGCAACTATTCAAATGGTTTTCACTTTTTGTTTTATATACTGTTCACGGTAAAGTGATCCTATTATAAAGTTCTGCTCAGGAGTACAATTTTCTTCTGGTTTAGAATTCTTACGCCGTATGTAATATCAACATTGCCACGCACCTTTTCACTTTATTCATACATTATCCAAATGAAAACGTAGAATTGTTAACAATTTTAATGTATTACTAACACGCCAATTTGCGCTCTTAACATGTACGAAATAAACAGAAATTTTGGTGGCCATAAATTTAAACATAACACTCGCAATGTAACTTCNGTACGAAATAAACAGAAATTTTGGTGGCCATAAATTTAAACATAACACTCGCAATGTAACTTCAAGTCTTAGAAAATTTTTTTACAAATTCGCTGCCAACTTAACTGGGAGTCTGCATGCAGGTGTGTACTGTATATTATGCGTAGTTATGGGTAGTGACTTTTCTCAAATATTTATTTCAAAAGTGCTAGTTTATCGTGAACAGCCTTTATATACATTTTGGTGAGACTTGCATAGTAGTAACATTTATAATAATATGTTTATTTTTACACACAATGAAAAAGCATGCAAAGTTAAAAAAAGGAACAGAAAACACAAACTTTAAGGTAGCAAAGAAAACAGATAACTGTTCTCTTTTGAAAAAATTGTTCCGATCCAATGGAAAATGCTATAATTATTGGAAAAATAACTTGTTTGTCCTTAAGGTGTTAACACATGAAATACTACTTATATTTTCTCTTATTATATTAAGTCATAGTCTATTAACGATTTCTTCGCACTTTTTTAATCAAACCTTTGAAAAATTTCCCCATGTCTAACGTGTTTAGTTATTTCCTAAATATGTAATTTATCACAAGGGCGTTTTATACCTCTGTTAACATAAAGGTATCATAGTTTTCGTTAAAACTGTATTTTAACAATATATATTTTTATAATTGATTATATTTCAATTATAATAAATTTTAAAAAAACAGTGAGAAAACACGTGTGTTGGTAGCGGCTAGTAAGAAATAGTCATCATGCTAAACATTATTACAAATGAGTGCGTACGAATTCAGTGCGTTGTCATTTGGTGNGCTAGTAAGAAATAGTCATCATGCTAAACATTATTACAAATGAGTGCGTACGAATTCAGTGCGTTGTCATTTGGTGTAATTTTCTAGACTTAGTTAAGCTTCGTTTGCATGAGGCGGAGAAATATCCTGGAAGTAGAACTTTAGCAGGGCTTCAGCAAAATGTGAAGTAACCGTGACTGAATTACATATTTCGCATTCTGCTTTGTATGGCGATGGCCGAGAGCACGTAGCCTACTTTGCAGTGTGCGTATCGCCGGAACACGCCCCGAACTACCGCATCTTCTTTGACTTCAAGCGNAGCACGTAGCCTACTTTGCAGTGTGCGTATCGCCGGAACACGCCCCGAACTACCGCATCTTCTTTGACTTCAAGCGTGCTGTCTCACCACATCACGCTTCACACATTTTCCTGGCGTGTATTTCGTTTCACACCAAATTATTGCTAATAATGCACGATCCCTTTTCCAAACTTTTGTCGGTAGGCAAACAGGAGCAAAGTTTCAGCATATNAAATTATTGCTAATAATGCACGATCCCTTTTCCAAACTTTTGTCGGTAGGCAAACAGGAGCAAAGTTTCAGCATATGAAAAATAACAATTTTATTTTTTTTGCTGGGACAAAAACTTTTTCTGTTCTAAAGAAAACGTAAATATACCTACCTCCGGCTTGCACAGTGGAAATAACGAGACCCTAAATTGGCAAATTGGACCGGCAGGAGCGAAATATAAATGTGATCTTTGTCAGCAGTTGCTAGTGGCATGATCCACAGAGCTGCACTTATCTGTACTGATGTTTTATTTCATTCCAGGCTCTATACACACCATGCTAATTGAAACTCGGGGTCTCGTTTTAAGGGTTGAAGCATGCGTCTTATACAAACTCACGATCAGGAACTGCGCGTACAGCAGTGACTCATTCGCGACTCGAAAGGAAGCCTGTGTTCCGAAGATCACATTAGCGACCTAGGCCACGGATGTCGGCCGTTTCGTGTTTGTTTTTGATGAGACCTAAGACTGACTCAGTATTCAGACGATGAAGGCCTATACCATCAACGGGGGATACTTAAACCAATTTTTGTTATTACATTGAAAATACTATATGTTCGAATTGAATTAACGTGACATGTACTGCACATTTATGGCCGAGGAGTGTATCTGAATTCGTTAGGAATAGAGGTCATAAAAAAATTAAAGAAAAAAAATTGATTTATAATTTATTCCCACAGTTAATATTAACAGCGTCAAATTATCCATCTCCACTCTTACTATTTCTTATTTCTTAGTGAGCGGAGTATTTAATGTATATTAAACTCTATTTAACGTTCTTCTCAATGTCACGGTTTCGTTATAGTCAATTAACTCAAACTCACCATAAAAATACGTTCAGTCTGTCTGTTGCCATCATGTGTAATGTCTTTTACTCACGCACATAGTCCAATAGTCCATCATGCCAGCCACACCCTTCGCTGCTTGATACTCGCAGTTGCAGATTTCCCTTTCGCTGGTCACTTCTCCCGCCACTCATCGTCATTCGCTGAAACTCAACCACTCATACACTCAACAGCTCCCACCGTCGTGCTTGAAATACTCTGCTGGTCTTGACTTGAAAAGTTCGATGCGCCCCGAGTCACGTTTACAGAAACTAGGACATCAAACCACTAGAACATTCTTCAGATAAATACAGGAACTCACTACAACCGAGGTCAGGAGCACGCACCGCAAAATGATTATAGATAGTGTCGACTCGGTTTTGGTAGTATAAACGTGATTCTTGGTTTAGCGCGCGCCTGTAATTCAAAACATGCCATTGACTTGCCACCGCCGCTATCATATAACTGTTGTCCTTCACTTCCACTCGCTCGCGCGGGATGCAAAGCAGCGAGCACATAACAGTTATTAAGTTTATCATTACTTTAAAAGGTTTGGATGGAGGTTTTTTTAAGTGGTCAATGTTATCCCTTATGTGCGGCAGCTTTAACTACTCATTAAAACACCAAATATTCGAGTGTTTCTGGTTAATGTTTCCACATCAAAAGGTTTCAATTTCCGTCAAAATAACAAAACTTATGTAGTAAAATTTATTCAAGGTATTAATGTTTTCAGGAGTGATATTTTACTGTTTTTCATTTTAAAATACACCTAATAAAATAAACAGAAAATATGAGCTCACTGCAAGCACTCCAAGATGTCCTGCAACATTTGTTTAATTTTCAACCATAGAAAACCAAATATTTAAAGTACCCCCATTTGACGGTACTCAGATGGCCTTGAGCTATCTCAGTCTACGACATGCCCAGATAGGTTTAACAACTTTTTCGGATTTGCCTTAAAGGACACATTCGACTATTCGATACACGACACCTGACCCCAATAAAATTATCAAGGAAAATTGTTATGAAAAAAAAAAAACAGTTTTCAGTCAACATTTCCTCTGACCATGTACTACCAAATATTAGTTGCAACGGCATTCATAATTCAATGTTATTTGAATTCATGATTTAATTCGATTTAAAACAAATGACACCAACACACGCTGAAAGAAAAGATACTATACACATCTCGGCAAGCGCTACTTCCACGAGCGCGCTTGTTGACCAATGCCAATTGTCAGCGGAAGTTATAACGATTCTGTGACCATTGGGTCAGCGTCAGAGTAAACGTACGTATAAATCGCGGAAGTGATAATTATTGACACATTGTTTAATAAAATGCAGTTTATTTTCGAAGAATTCCGAGATAAGTCTTACGCCCATAGGGGTTATTCTTTCAGCTGCAAATTACGGGGAATATCGTACAATACGGGACAGTTGGCAACCCTCGGATATTCACGTGGGTATCAAAAGGCTAGAACCAGTGAGTTGGCTTCTCCCGGCTACACCCACTTTATGTCCTGTCCACCGCGTGACCACTTTTCCGCACGCCATCTCGTCTGACTCAGCAGCTCCTGAGGCTGTCCTGGGAAGGACCNCGATCAGGAACTGCGCGTACAGCAGTGACTCATTCGCGACTCGAAAGGAAGCCTGTGTTCCGAAGATCACATTAGCTACCTAGGCCACGGATGTCGGCCGTTTCGTGTTTCTTTTTGATGAGACCTAAGACTGACTCAGTATTCAGACGATTAAGGCCTATACCATCAATGGGGGATACTTAAACCAATTTTTGTTATTACATTGAAAATACTATACGTTCGAATTGAATTAACGTGACATGTATTGCACATTTATGGCCGAGGAGCGTATCTGAATTCGTTAGGAATAGAGGTCATAAAAAAATTAAAGAAAAAAATTTGATTTATTATTTATTCCCACAGTTAATATTAACAGCGTCAAATTATCCATCTGCACTCTTAGTATTTCTTATTTCTTAGTGAGCGGAGTATTTAATGTATATTTAAACACTATTTAACGTTCTTATAAATGTCACGGTTTCGATATAATCAATTAACTCAAACTCACCATAAACATACGTTCAGTCTGCCTGTTGTCATCATTTGTAATGTCTTTTACTCACGCACATATTCCAATAGTCCATCATGCCAGCCACACCCTTCGCTGCTTGATACTCGCAGTTGCAGATTTCCTTTTCGCTGGTCACTTCTCCCGCCACTCATCGTCATTCGCTGAAACTCAACCACTCATACACTCAACAACTCCCACCGTCGTGCTTTTAATACTCTGCTGGTCTTGACTTGGAAAGTTCGATGCGCCCCGAGTCACGTTTACAGAAACTAGGGAAGCAAACCACTAGAACATTCTTCAGATAAATACAGGAACGCACTACAACCAAGGTCAGGAGCACGCACCACAAAATGATTATAGATAGTGTCGACTCGGTTTTTGGTAGTATATACGTGATTCTTGGTTTAGCGCGCGCCTGTAATTCAAAACATCCCATTGACTTGCCACCGCCGCTATCATATAACTGTTTTCCTTCACTTCCACTCGCTCGCGCGGGATGCAAAGCAGCGAGCACATAACAGTTATTAAGTTTTTCATTACTTTAAAATGTTTGGATGGAGGTTTTTTAAGTGGTCAATATTATCCCTTGTGTGCGGCAGCTTTAACTACTCATTAAAACTCCAAATATTCGAGTCTTTCTGGTCAATGTTTCCACATCAAAAGGTTTCAATTTCCGTCAAAATAACAAAACTTATGTAGTAAAATTTATTCAAGGTATTAATGTTTTCAGGAGTGATATTTTACGGTTTTTCATTTTAAAATATACCTAATAAAATAAACAGAAAATATGAGCTCACTGCAAGCATTCCAAGATGTCCTGCAACATTTGTTTAATTTTCAACCATACAAAACCAAATATTTAAAGTATCCCCATTTGACGGTACTCAGATGGCCTTGAGCTATCTCAGTCTACGACATGCCTAGATAGGTTTAACAACTTTTTCAGATTTGCCTTAAAGGACACATTCGACTATTCGATATACGACACCTGACCCCAATAAAATTATCAAGGAAAATTGTTATGAAAAAACAACAGTTTTCAGTCAACATTTCCTCTGACCATGTACTACCAAATATTAGTTGCAACGGCATTCATAATTCAATGTTATTTGAATTCATGATTTAATTCGATTTAAAACAAATGACACCAACACGCGCTGAAATAAAAGATACTGTACACATCTCGGCAAGCGCTACTTCCACGAGCGCGCTTGTTGACGAATGCCAATTGTCGGCGGAAGTTATAACGATTCTGTGACCATTGGGTCAGCGTCAGAGTAAACGTACGTAGAAATCGCGGAAGTGATAATTATTGACACATTGTTTAATAAAATGCAGTTTATTTTCGAAGAATTCCGAGATAAGTCTTGCGCCCATAGGGGTTATTCTTTCAGCTGCAAATTACGGGGAATATCGTACAATACGGGACAGTTGGCAACCCTCGGATATTCACGTGGGTATCAAAAGGCTAGAACCAGTGAGTTGGCTTCTCCCGGCTACACCCACTTTATGTCCCGTCCACCGCGTGACCACTTTTCCGCACGCCATCTCGTCTGACTCAGCAGCTCCTGAGGCTGTCCTGGGAAGGACCNCGATCAGGAACTGCGCGTACAGCAGTGACTCATTCGCGACTCGAAAGGAAGCCTGTGTTCCGAAGATCACATTAGCGACCTAGGCCACGGATGTCGGCCGTTTCGTGTTTGTTTTTGATGAGACCTAAGACTGACTCAGTATTCAGACGATGAAGGCCTATACCATCAACGGGGGATACTTAAACCAATTTTTGTTATTACATTGAAAATACTATATGTTCGAATTGAATTAACGTGACATGTACTGCACATTTATGGCCGAGGAGTGTATCTGAATTCGTTAGGAATAGAGGTCATAAAAAAATTAAAGAAAAAAAATTGATTTATAATTTATTCCCACAGTTAATATTAACAGCGTCAAATTATCCATCTCCACTCTTACTATTTCTTATTTCTTAGTGAGCGGAGTATTTAATGTATATTAAACTCTATTTAACGTTCTTCTCAATGTCACGGTTTCGTTATAGTCAATTAACTCAAACTCACCATAAAAATACGTTCAGTCTGTCTGTTGCCATCATGTGTAATGTCTTTTACTCACGCACATAGTCCAATAGTCCATCATGCCAGCCACACCCTTCGCTGCTTGATACTCGCAGTTGCAGATTTCCCTTTCGCTGGTCACTTCTCCCGCCACTCATCGTCATTCGCTGAAACTCAACCACTCATACACTCAACAGCTCCCACCGTCGTGCTTGAAATACTCTGCTGGTCTTGACTTGAAAAGTTCGATGCGCCCCGAGTCACGTTTACAGAAACTAGGACATCAAACCACTAGAACATTCTTCAGATAAATACAGGAACTCACTACAACCGAGGTCAGGAGCACGCACCGCAAAATGATTATAGATAGTGTCGACTCGGTTTTGGTAGTATAAACGTGATTCTTGGTTTAGCGCGCGCCTGTAATTCAAAACATGCCATTGACTTGCCACCGCCGCTATCATATAACTGTTGTCCTTCACTTCCACTCGCTCGCGCGGGATGCAAAGCAGCGAGCACATAACAGTTATTAAGTTTATCATTACTTTAAAAGGTTTGGATGGAGGTTTTTTTAAGTGGTCAATGTTATCCCTTATGTGCGGCAGCTTTAACTACTCATTAAAACACCAAATATTCGAGTGTTTCTGGTTAATGTTTCCACATCAAAAGGTTTCAATTTCCGTCAAAATAACAAAACTTATGTAGTAAAATTTATTCAAGGTATTAATGTTTTCAGGAGTGATATTTTACTGTTTTTCATTTTAAAATACACCTAATAAAATAAACAGAAAATATGAGCTCACTGCAAGCACTCCAAGATGTCCTGCAACATTTGTTTAATTTTCAACCATAGAAAACCAAATATTTAAAGTACCCCCATTTGACGGTACTCAGATGGCCTTGAGCTATCTCAGTCTACGACATGCCCAGATAGGTTTAACAACTTTTTCGGATTTGCCTTAAAGGACACATTCGACTATTCGATACACGACACCTGACCCCAATAAAATTATCAAGGAAAATTGTTATGAAAAAAAAAAAACAGTTTTCAGTCAACATTTCCTCTGACCATGTACTACCAAATATTAGTTGCAACGGCATTCATAATTCAATGTTATTTGAATTCATGATTTAATTCGATTTAAAACAAATGACACCAACACACGCTGAAAGAAAAGATACTATACACATCTCGGCAAGCGCTACTTCCACGAGCGCGCTTGTTGACCAATGCCAATTGTCAGCGGAAGTTATAACGATTCTGTGACCATTGGGTCAGCGTCAGAGTAAACGTACGTATAAATCGCGGAAGTGATAATTATTGACACATTGTTTAATAAAATGCAGTTTATTTTCGAAGAATTCCGAGATAAGTCTTACGCCCATAGGGGTTATTCTTTCAGCTGCAAATTACGGGGAATATCGTACAATACGGGACAGTTGGCAACCCTCGGATATTCACGTGGGTATCAAAAGGCTAGAACCAGTGAGTTGGCTTCTCCCGGCTACACCCACTTTATGTCCTNATATTCACGTGGGTATCAAAAGGCTAGAACCAGTGAGTTGGCTTCTCCCGGCTACACCCACTTTATGTCCTGTCCACCGCGTGACCACTTTTCCGCACGCCATCTCGTCTGACTCAGCAGCTCCTGAGGCTGTCCTGGGAAGGACCTGCGTGCATCTCGGCAACAGAACCCGCTTGGCGCCCAGCTCGTGTTCACCTTGTCCCGGGAAGTACCAGCGTGCTGATATTTTACTCTGAGTCACGACATTTATATAAGTAATTAAAACACCAGTTCTTTCAGTCACACTTTAATTTACGGCCCCGGGTGTCGCAAACGTGAAATATTATTATGCTTGCTGTACTTAAGTCAATGCAACACTTGTTTCGTCCTTCACAAGCAATGAGCTGTCTGTAGGCGTTGTGTTTGTCTGTAAAGGCCGTTCACGGTCAACTGAGTACTTTTGTGATCAACCTGCGCCTATCCGCATGCATTTTGTNGCTGTCTGTAGGCGTTGTGTTTGTCTGTAAAGGCCGTTCACGGTCAACTGAGTACTTTTGTGATCAACCTGCGCCTACCCGCATGCATTTTGANAACACCAGTTCTTTCAGTCACACTTTAATTTACGGCCCCGGGTGTCGCAAACGTGAAATATTATTATGCTTGCTGTACTTAAGTCAATGCAACACTTGTTTCGTCCTTCACAAGCAATGAGCTGTCTGTAGGCGTTGTGTTTGTCTGTAAAGGCCGTTCACGGTCAACTGAGTACTTTTGTGATCAACCTGCGCCTATCCGCATGCATTTTGTTGGACACGCTGACTAACATGCGCCCCGTAAAGTTGGTAATGACGAAGGCAAAATAGTTCTACGTCTTAACATAAAATCAAAATTGTTAGTTAAAAATTCGTGATGATTGAAACGGTTTCTTTTACTTTCTGTGTGTTTCATACTTGTATAACTCTAAGAGTTAGCACGTTTGTAAAACATTTAATTTTCTAATAATTTTACAGTTTCACTTGACTGACGCGTGAATAAAGTGATCAGAATCATGTAAATAGCAACATCTGCATATGATAGAGAATATACATTGTGCATACAATTATACCTTAAGTGGAGCTTTCAGAAGTGTTCAGTTTACCATGTGCAGCATATCATGACTTAGATATGTAAGATGGTTAACGAATCAGTTCCCCACAAGGAAGATAACTAGTTATTGAGACTCGCGGAGTACAATGCCGTCCACAAATAATCTTCATGCGCCCTATGTACACAACTGGATACTATGGGTCTCAGCGAGCTATACTAGTGGCGCCAGACCCCGTGACTACCCAGAACGTGCCTGCAACTCCAGTTTCCTTCCCAAGAAGAATTCAAAATAATTATCTACTTCGAACACTGCTTTCATATATAAAAACTGCCTGCTATATATTTTTTTAAGATGCACTGAAATCGGAATATTTGTTTTTTTCCTAAATTCCTTTAATATTTCTGACCAAAGCTGCATAATGAATATTATGAAGTAATAAAAATCATACGAAGAACAATATTACACTCAAAAAAATTCAGTCTCGTTTCCCCGTGGCACTCAAACAGAAGTATCGCATGAAATATTTATTGCAAGCTACTGAATTCTCTCGAGGTGATCTTCAGCAATGAAGAAAAACGTAAGTACAGTTAGGCAAGTGCTCTGGTGTAGTTAACCGTCACATTCGTGTTGTTCGTGCTTCCCGGCTGTCAGTTCCCTGTATTTTGAATAGAGACAACAAATTTGTTTTTCGAGATGGAAAAAAAAAACAAATTCTAGTTTCTCTTTTCCTTAACGGTTTACATTTAATTTCATGTTAAAACATATTTATTACATCCTTAATATATCCGAAGAATCGTAGAAAAACCTTTCTTTCAAAATACCAACTTTGCCGTGGCAGCAATGCCATTTTAAACATATATAATTCAATGGGTGTATATTCCCTTTAGGCCTATGTAGATAGTAAAAAAAATTTCAGTATTTAAATTTTAAACTTATTTTAAAGGAAACGTGTAATTGGTTTGAAATAACTTTCAATAACAATTTTGCAAATTGTTCGACCATGAAGCGTAGAGGAACATTAAAATAGACGAGTCCATGCGCACTTCTAGGCACGTAGTCTTGCTACCAAAACGCGAGTGTAAAAATTACAGTCCAGTGTGTGTCTTGTCGTTGATAGTATTGAAGAGCCTCCAAAATACTGATAAATAACTGCAACATGGATATGTCCGATTAGAGGCTGTTCCCGGTTAACTAAACACTTTCGAAACCAATTTTTGAAAAATGTTACTGCCTCTACCTGCGTGTATTGTTACGGGCACGCTGATTGTCGTGTGCCCGGTGAAGTTGGCAGGGACGGAGGAAAGGTAGTTCCGTGTTTTGACGTTGAATTACATTGTTTATTAAAACATTTTTGAATACTGAAATACTTATTTTTCCTTTCTTTTATTTTAATGCATGTAAGTCTTACTATGAAAATACTTATTAAATATAAAATTTTCTAATTAATTTACATTTTTTCTTGACTATTGTGTGAAAAAAGTGAGCACAGTGATAATTTTACACATGGCAGAATAACACAACGCACGTACAAGTATATCCAAAGCATATCTAAAGCATGGCTTTAAATGTGCTTGGTTTGCCGTGAACAGCCTATACCATAGAGTTGCAACTGTTTCCTCGTGTGCTCCGGGCTGGTCGGAGTCACGAGCGCTGACCTTGCTTTGCGGCCAATCATAGCGCGGCTCAAGGAACAATAAATTTTCTTCCTCTCCACTGCGAACGAGAGAGGTATGCGGCAGATCAAATGTTGTTGCTCTGAGTTTGCTGCACAAAGCCACTTACTATGTGCGCCGGCTAATTGCATATGTCAGGGACAGAACGCCTGGCGTTTTTATTGCAATGGAAGTTAGTGCATACACACTATAGTCGATTCATGACTGGAAGAAACTTTTGAAAATCAACCTATGAAAAAACACCCTAGCCGTTAGCGACATGCATATAACATTACAAACAGCGGCGAGCGCGGATACAGTTATGCTGTTAGGTTGCCAGCACAAACAGAGTAAATAGTTCCAAAGTTTTAACGTAATTGTTAATTTATCACTTACAAATGGGTGCCGAAAAGACTTGTAATTTATTATGATGCCAATTATTAAAGACGTGATGCTAACTTATTTAGATGTCAACGTTTCTTGCATAGTCACATGATCACGCTCAAGGTGAAAGTAACGCGGCCATTTGTTTACTAACCTTCGTTCCTTGTGTTATTGAGACACGTGCCAGAGAATTTGTGCGATTATCTCGTTTAACCTATGATAATTCATTTATTTGCCTTGTTTTACTAATATCTGCTCTTTATTATTTGGTTTTTAATAACGTATGATTTTAATTTGTGCTCACTTTCTCGTTGTACTGATGCCTTTTGTTTTTATGTGTTTCGTGCACGTGGCATTCCTTTGCCACTCTATTATAATGTTGAAGTATTTGCATATAAGAATTGTTTTCACATTGTCGCAGACGTAAAATCCTTCACTCGCAAACTCTGCCGTCCTGTCGAAAACCGTCACAACACTTTTTAAATAACGTTTTACAATTGCGCGAAACATCCGACTCAGTCTATCACCACGCCATTTTAACATCTGTAGCAATTTCGATCAATACTGATGATCTTGCCTTCGATGTACGGGAATTTATCGAAAAACACTAAGAATCGATTGTAAATAGACAACAACTACCGATTCATCAAAATACTAGAATTTTGGATTTATAGAATGAAATGTTTTTGCTGCGTTGCATATTTTTTTATGTGAAATTCTCAAGATTAAAACCTTTACGCTTGTGGAATATCCATAAATAATATATAGACTTTTATAATGGGTACGTGCATGTATGAACACATGCACACACATTGGCCTGTAAACATTGCCATGTGACTGCCACATGGCAGTCACATGGCAATGTTTTTTTACCTTTGGCGGAAGGATACGAAATGGGCTTGGAAGTAGATCTTTAGCAGGGCTTCAAGAAAGTATCTTCCAGTCATGAACCGACTATAGAGATGATTGTGTTTACTCTCTGCGTCGTTTCAAACGCTTTATGGGCAATCAGTTCTCGTTATGGGACTTCCAGACCTTTATTATAAGTAATATTATTATCATCGGCTAATTTCAAGCTTAATATCTTGATAACGCAGGTTGAAGCACTCTATAATTGGTGAACATCACACTACATAATTATCGTTTCAAAATGATGACCTCTTCATTGTTGTTGGTAATATGCAAATATATAAAAAAATTTGGAAATCGGTTTGTAATTTCCTTTCAAAAAATTGCACTTAATAACTTCTTTTTCAATGTCTCGCGTGTCCGCCCCTGATATTTTTACGTGCAATGTACATTTTCACGTTAGGAATAAGTTTGGCGAACAAGTGATTTCTGAAAAAATCCAGCACCTATATGAATTGTTTTCACGCGATAACTAACGCTGTGCATTACTAGGACACATTGGTATTTCCAAGGGATGTGTAAGCGTTAAATGTCGAGCATTGTTGTGGAGGAACGACAACGATATCTATCTGTCTAATATAATGCTGCGAAAAATACGTCTGGCCATAATATAAAGCCATTATAGCCAGTAAATATAATAAACACAAAGAATCACAAATATGAGTAAATCTATAAAAAATTAGAACCTCTAAAAACACTATAAACCACAAAACTCGGCAGCAAGCACGACATAATAACACACACAGATATGCCGTGCCTACGGTACCAAACCTAAAGAGAGATAAAGGTATGCGGCGGTAGTGTACGAACTAGAAACAACAAATAGCTGCTTCTTTTATGAATGAACCAGGCGGTTTCAGGTCTCCTGGAGTTCAGCAACCGGCAATACAGTGGTAAGCCGCATACTGCCTGCTCTTGTATGCCGTCGAACTCTTTGCATTGCATTTCGCATCTAACACCGTACTGGATTCGAACGTTCTTCCAGACAGTTTGCATTTAAAATGTTTAACAAGAATTCTTAACTTGCGAAGGGAAAGACTGATAAGTGTGAACCCATGAAGCTTTTAGTGTCATGTTGCCATATAATGTGAAATCAATTCAACTTCTTCATTGTACATGCTGTTCACGGTTACTTGAGCACTTTTTGAAAAAAACATTCTATGAAATCTCACTGCCCCTATCACCACATATTTGAATGGGCCAGCCTGAGTGGTGGGCGCGTAATAAAGTATGTTAAAGGCGGAGAGACAGTAGTTCCATGTCTTAACGTTGAATTAAAAGTGTTGGGTAAACATTCCACAGCCTTCTCCGCTCTGGTACCCCTTGTGTCGTTTTGATTTTAAAGACGAAGTCACGTTGGAAGGAGCTGATTGTTGGGAGTCGGAACTAGCTTGCTGCGCATGCGGCAGTACTCGGTGCACGCGCAGGTAGACGTGCGCGCGAATAAGGGGCGGCAACCCCGTTAGCGGGACTGCGCACGCGCACGTACCCAGAGTCGATTGCTGAGGAGGANGGGGCGTTGCGAGCCACACATGCGCAGTGAATCAGCGGGCGGCATTGTTCAGGCGCGACCCTGACCTTACACCTCGCCACGCATCCCACGCTCCCTGCCCACTACTTGCCGACCCCTCCCCCTCTCTTCACCATCTGACTAACAACGTCCGTTATCGTACTTCGTGCTGTTATTTAACTCTAACGGACTGCTTTCAACGGTCTAAATTTGATCCTTATGAGCTTCTTTTGTGCACTTGATGGAGCTAAGTTTAATAAATTGTTCCTTATACGCTGTTCGCCGTTACTTCCAACTTTTATGAAACCCTGCTGAAGTTCTACTTCCAGAATATTCCTCCGCCCCATGCAAACAAAGCTTAACCAAGCATAGAAAAATACACAAATGGTACAACGCACCGGATTCTTGCGCACTCAATGTAGTATTATATTGCATAAGTACTATTTCTTACTAGGCGATACTAACAAAGCTTTTTTCTCCCAATTTTAATTCATATTAATTATTTATGAAGAAAGTATAATTTATATATAGAATATAAGTAAAAGTTCAATTCAATTAAAACAAGGTACTTTTATGTTAAAATATGTATAAAGCGCTTGTAATACGTGACGTATTTAGGAAAGAACCAAACACGTCAGACATAGGATGATTTTTTAAAGGTTTGATTAAACATGTGTGAATAAACCGTGAATAGATTATAGTTATGGATTGCCGAAGATCCGCAGAGGAAACGTTACAGGTGTTGCAAATAACAAATGTCATGGTGCGTGCTGCACTAATTTCGAGACAACACTTGTTTCGCCGCCACAACCAATGAGCTCGTGTTCGGCCTAAGTAAAGATCTGTCTACAATTAGCTATCCCACCCTGTGTCTTAAGACAAAGATACGCAAATTGATGCACGTGACCCTCTGACGTCATGGCACTGTACCTTCATCCCGTGTCACAAGTCAACCTGTGTCCCAAGTAAAGGATTCAGAAAATATATCTGTTGCCCATAGTTGTGTCCTAAGAAGAAAGAAAAACATTAACACTTCAGATATTTTCGCGCGTATTCGTGGAATGTTTACGTTTTTAAATGTAATCTATGGATGTGCAAGGTGGCTTTCTCATGATGAACGTGACGCAATGCTAATTGGTGCTGCTTGCATTTGGTCTGAAATATTTCATATGAAGAATTGAATTTTGGAAGGTAAGTTATTAGAAGATTCTTGGATGTCAGTTGGAGAGCTTATTTAAAATAAACCAGTTATGTCATAAATATAAATAAAAATTCAAATCATTCAACTCGAAAACATTAAATAATCAACAATTCAGAAATATTAAAATCACCAAGCAGCCAGAAATAAAGTGCAGAATTTACTGCAGCCTGGTGTCAGATTCTGAAAACTCACTTTTCCAGACAATAAATTTGGTAGGAGCAGTAGGCTACATATTTGCTTCAAATTCAAACAAATATTTGGTGAGTGGGACACAAAAATACTACAGGTGCACATATATAACCGACACTCACATCAGTAGTTCACTCAGAAGTCCAAATCGGATCACCCTAATTTTTGTTAAATTTATAACGTTACATCGGTACACTGACAGTCCACATTTGTAATGTGAATAATTGTTTAGAAAGAATGCAATTTGTATAGGTAATGAATTATAATAAATAGTTTGAAGGAGAAGGGAAATTTAGAACACGGTCGTCTTTAACCGGGGTTCAGATTCTGAATGGTGTCAAAGGAAGTTATGCAACAATCGCCAGTACTGCTTTCTCGACATGCGATCATTACAGTAAAGCGATTATGAACACCACCGGCGATATTGTGACCGTGCCAAGGAAGCCTAATCCTTAGTCTACTAAGTGTAGACGTGCTTTGAATTTAAACATATTTATGCTTATAAAACTGTCCTCGTTAATAAATGTGTGGCAGCTTCCTAAATGAAGATAACATTCGACGGGAAATCGAACAGTTTCTGCCAACAGTTTCACTGGTATGGCATTTTTTTTATGTATGGTAGTAAAGTTCATTATCGTATACCTAACTGCCACAGTCAACTCCTTTGATCCGCACGTACTTATTTCTTACAGAACGGTGTTGTTACCTTTACCGCTTGTGGTAGGGCAAACTTTTAACTGGAGAGTTGTGGTGGCCGCCTACATTTCTAGGCGTTTTCATTTTTTATTTTCTCAAAAACTGCCGAGGTTAACATAACACAAGGCAGCCTTTATAGTTAAATTGATATGTTCGTTAATAATCCTTCACTTTAAAAATGCGATTGTGCTTGAACTTCACGAAATTTAACATAAATTATAGGATGATGACTTCAATTATTTATTTACATTTAATAATTTTACGATGGCAACACATTTTGTAATGATCAAAGATACTTATTTATTACACGTTATCTGGACATTTAGAGTTAACTTTTAAATACTTCGTGTGATAATTTCAGTGATCTCGTGGTGTAGCTCCACTTATATTCCCTCTTTTGAGCTTCATCCGAGGATGTTAGAACCCACTGTTTGCTTGTATCAAAATATCCATTGTAACCATTAAAACTTATTTGCGAATTTAAAGGGACTGATATATTTTGATCGCATGTGATGTAATAAGAAGTTATAATAAATTTAAAAGTAAATTATTTTCAATATTGCATCTAAATAAGTATATACTGTTCACAAAAAGTTTAGCATATATCAGAATCCAGGAGGTCATATTAAGTAAAAGTAGTTAACATTTAATATTGTACACCTAATAACACATAAAGAGGAAAATAAAGCAAAACTCATTTACATCACCCCAGCATGAAACAAACAAAAGTAATACACTGAAAAACAACTAAGACAGACTGGATCTCATCAGTTTCAATAACAACAGAAACGGTCTTCTCAGATGCATTGACAAAACTTCAATAACGTGTAGGACCTGCACGATTCCTGAAGCACGCTTCTATCCGACGAGGCATGCCAAAAACAAGATCATTTAACATTTCCTGAGGCAAATTGTACCATTCTGTTCCTCAATTGCGGCTGTTTGTAAGATCTGAGGTTAAATCAACTTTGTTTGTGTACGTGCAATACGCATGTCGCTGGAGAGGAAGAAGTTAATTTTTGCATGATTCACACACCGTAGGTACGATCCACTGTTAACTACTACTACAAACAGAAATAGTACGTATTATATGGAAAACGGGGAATATGCTAAACTTATTTTGAGCAGTATGCATGTAACTTACACATACATATATAGTATATTTATGCATTAATGTGTTTACGTCCTTAGTTTAAACCTGGAAAACAAATTGGCGGGTGGCTTACAAATTTAACCAAAATTAACGTCATTAAATGATGAACGCATACTCATAAATTACTTATAAGAAATTCTAACCCGAGAAATTTAAATTCAATACACTTTTGAATTCCTCGAAATACATAGTACACAGTGTCACAGATGAATAACACTAAAATGCAAATGAGAAAATTAACTAAAAATTCTCAATTAAGAAAATGTAGAAAAAATAAAATAAGGTATTTTACATTGCCATAACACTGGTATTAAAAAGAGCAGAAATTTTGAGTCCTTTTTGTAAATGGAGTCCAATTCTTACTGTCTGCTTTCCAGCGCAGCAACTCTGATACAGCATACATTACCATTTAAATGCAAGTCTGTTTTATTTCTGAGGTAAGTGCGGGCGCTTGCATTTATGTGGACTATGTAAGGTTAGATTACTCTGAAGTGTAAGAAATTACTGCGGCATTTATGAAGTTGATCGTTACAAAACATTAAATTCCATACATAGGTTACTATTTCTAAAACAACTACTTTCGTAATATCATAATTTAAAAAACTTTCACCTAGCTGCAAGAAATTGATCATGGCCATCAGTTACATAAAACTTTATTTAGAATATTGGCTTGTGAAAACGTCTCCCCAACTGACACTGCGCATTATGTTAGAAAGATTGTCTGCACTTAATAAAGCGCTTATAATATTTTAATAAAGAATTTTCGTGCTATTTTTTCAACTTGATATCTGTAAAATACTGGATGACCTTCATAATCTCGCACATTTACATACGACTGGGCCAATAAAGGTACTGCGTGAAATGTCAAGAATATTAGTATTGAGTTAATCAGTACATAAAAAAAATACTCCTAGTTTTCTCCTTCGAATTCAGAGCACACAAATGTAGTTCGATATATATTCCATAACTCGTTCGCCTTTTTATTGCGTTATTCTGAGAACACCTTTATATATTCTATCTGTAAGGTCATCCAGATTTTGAGGCCACAAACACGCTACTTTGCCATTCCCACAGACAGAAGTATCAGAGGTCGGAGTATTCTGTACCCTAACTTTTTTTATATGTCTGCGAGGAATGTTAAATGGAAATAGCTCCAGGAAAATATTTATCGCTCGCAAGAAAGATGTCATTTTGTTTAGAAAACCAGTGGATCGTTTCGTTAATGTATTTTGTGTATATCGGATTTAAAATATCCGATCATGATTTCCGATGCAGATTCAAATTCCAGTGTGAATGCTTCCATGAAGGGTATCATTTCATTTTTGTACTTTTATTGTCAACATAACTGCTTACTGCCGCAAATAATTATATTATATCAGCATACATAAAGTGCTAATAAGAAAATTTTCTACAGCTTTATCTCTCAGCCTTACAAGCAAAGAAATTAATGCAACGTTAATAACTACGTTTTTTTTGCGATAGGTGCATTTTTTCATGCTCTGAGGTCTGATACGCCTACATAACTGTGTACATTTTCATTGTCGTAATCAGTGAATACTTGAGATTTGTTTATTCATTCACATACGTACCCTGGACATTAAGGAAACTATTGTTACCAGATATTAGCACACGAAACGTATAAAAGACAGGAAAATCCAGTTCTCGCAGCTAAAGTGAAATCTTTGGCAACCCTAAAAATTATTTATTTCTTATAACATAAAATAAGGACTTATAATCAGCATTTTCACTGCCGCTTCGCAGTTTGCCTTATCCCTGCATCAAATTCTTCTATTTTGTAATTATATCAGTTTAATTTTTAAAGTTTCATAGGTTATCATACTGTATGTGTTTGACCGCAGTTTACAAGTCAGGTGTTTTTGCTCTGCCATGCCAGCACATAAAAAGTCATTATCACCCACGAACTTTTAACTTCTCCAGAGTTGTAGTTTCGCATAAGTGCGATTGATTTCATAAATACGGAGGGCAATTAACAACTGGATCTTTAGCACCCATGAATTGAGATTGAATTCATGGGCGAGGGAAACGGGAATTCTCCGAGAAAACGCACCAGCCAAGGGCAGCGTCCACCACAATTCCCTAAGCAAAAAGTAAGAGTGATTCTAAACGGTGTCGCCTTTGACATAGGCTAATGCATAAACCAGTTATTGTGATCTCCTTGCCCGTCTTCTGAGGGTTGCGACAATTTTTCTCTTTGGATGAAACAGAATCAGCTTAATTCAAATCTGAGAGAAAAAGACCTCTAGGTATGTTATACAAATAAAATTGTATTTATGTTTAAATAATAACAAAAAATACGCAGAATATTTTAAAAAACCTTAATCCGATCGTGAAAATTTCTCATTTTCCATATGTTTTCCTTTATTAACGTAATTATCTTGGTACATTCACAGTGAGTGAGTGAGTGAAGAGATTTGGGCGGTTCTTAACATCGAGGTCTTGAGAGCCGATAAGGGTGAAGCAAGGTGAGTATGGAGCAGCGCCACCGTAATAAACGGGCGGGGGAAAGGGGAGATCCCCGAGAAAACCCTCCGACCAGCAGCATCTTCCGGCAGGATTCCCACTTGCGAAAATCCGGAGTGACCCGACCGGAGATTGAACCCGGTTCACCTCGCAGTCATTGGCGAACGTATTAACCAGAATTAAGGCAGCTTATGGAAAGCATACATAAGCAAATAATCCAACCCAGGCTGCTGACTTGTGTAGTCGATGCACCACGGAAAAAGAAAGAAATGTAGTCTGAGAAGTAGGCTGCAGGGAATTTTGTGGCCTCACTGTGTCATCAGTAATCGTTTGCGTTTGACGTCCATCAGTATATCATCGCAGTCTCGTAACTGTGAAACTTATGGCACTATAAATCAACCAGCTGATGAACTGGTAGAGTCGGGTTCCCTTGTGTGGCAGTGAACACACTCACACGCGCCCAATAAACACACATCTCGCCTCGTCCAAATGCTCTGCGGTTAGATCTGGCCTGAAAAGCGTCGCTGGTTACTGCTGACTATATTTCTGGATGTTGATCGGACTTTTCAGATGTTTACTTTTCGTTTCTTGACTTCTGTACTGAATTACTTGTAAAATACAGTCGTGGCCATGCGAAATAAGCTTGGACCGACTTTATTTCTGGATGTTTGTCGGACTTGTCAGATGTTTACTTTCCGTGTCTTGACTTCTGTACTGAACTACTTGTAAAATATGGGCATGATCATGCGAAATAAGCTCTGAGAGACGTACTTCTCAAAACTGTTGCTTGGAAAACGTTTTGGTGTTGACCGAATATCAGCCAGTTTGCCCAGACATAAACTACAACGGTTTAACCAATTGGTCCTACATCACTCGTTTCTAAATAAACCTTTAACATTATTTTGAACTTATTTAAACACTACAATAATCCTTCCCTTCCTGCTCTATTAGTAATGTGTAGTTACACTAAATATTTCGTGCAATCGACATTACTAGAGGAGTAGACGCCTAAGGTGCACACGGCGCTGACTGGTAGTTAGCCTGACGACTGTGTCGAGTGGTGCATTGTGAAGAAACTGCATGGCGTTCTTACAGTTCCGTGACTCTCAGTAAAACATTGTTGACCGGCTTGTAAATTTCGTTAATCCCCTCGTGACGAGGAATGGTAAAGCACGTCATTACACTGGTAGTCCTTCAGAACATACCAGATCGTCTCAAGTGTTTTCAAAACTATGTACGTCCGGCATTTTGAAATCTAGTAACGAAACCGTAACAGCGAACCTTTGTGACAAACAAACGAAGCCGTATAAGTTGCAATCAGTTTTTATCAGTAGACACATACAGGTTTTTTTTTTATCAGGCTTTATTCCGTTCCTTTTTTAAAAACTGAAATGGTTCGAAGATCTATTTTTTTTTTTTGGTCAACAGTCTATACTATGTATGGCTTACATACAAAAGTAACTGTAATGATACGCATAGAAAAGAACTCGCATCATTCATAGCTAACATCGGATTAAAACCTGGGACCTGGTCGCCTATAATTAAAAATCATTGCATCTTTGACCATGCAAAGTAGCTATACCCCATTCTCAATTACTTCAAACTTTTCTGAAGCCCTGTTAAAGTCCTAATTTTAGAATATTCCTCCACCTAATGGGAACGAAGCTTAACAAAGTCTTAGGAATTACACCAAAGGTACAACGCACTGCATTTCTGCGCACTCAATTTCATAATATTTTTCAGGAAACTATTTCTTACTAGTCATTACCAACACACCTATTTTCTATCTCTTTACATTCTTGCAAATTAAATATTAAATATTATAATTTATAAATAATATATTAGTGACAGTTCAATTTAACCTAAAATAAGGTACTTTCGTATTAATTTAAGCATAAAACGCTCGTTATAAATGACATATTTAGGAAAACACCAAGCACGTCATACAGGGGTGATTTTTTAAAGCTTTCATTTTAAAATAGTGAAGGCACCGGGAATAGACTACACCCTCAACTTGCGTGTTTATTTCATAAAGTTTTGAAGTACCGTTGTCAATCTGGTGGCTTACTCTCTCGCTTATCCGTGGTCTGCGATCTCCGTAGAACGTGACCATCACTAACAAACTCGTGGTGCTAGCCATAAACATTGCATCAAAAAACTAACATGTGTTAAATGCTGCTGATTTAAATCTCCGTTAAAAAGTATTTAAGTGGTTTATGAATGATGTCGGTTTTATTATTCATTAATGTTTCCTTAAAAGTGCCAAGTCATTCCTAATGTAACAAAATTTTTATTGTATATTTTTTAATAATAAGGATGCATTAAAGAATCGGTTAAAACCCATGCAATGCAAACGCACACCGACAGGGCAATAAAACTCAAAATTGGCCTGTGTCAACTAGAAAACTTGTAGGGGAATGACTTTTAATCAATATATATTTAAACAATTTCATAGCCATGGTAATGTTCACAGACACTTTTTTGGCAAGTCGTTTGTTGAATTTATATTGAAACGATTAAATCAGTTATCAGAGAAATCACGCTGAATACAACACAAGCTCTAAAACATAAAAAGGGATATCTGTAAAATTGTGTTAAAACATTTTTACATTTAAAATGAGCAACTGAAATGTATGGGTATTTTCAAGTTCATTTTAATGGCGATGTCCTTACCCAGGCATCAGAGTTTCAAATAATTGTTGTCCAGAAATAGAATACGTATAACTGCAAAATCGTGATACTATTATAAGTATTTTGTCCCATCCGTTATCACGCAAAAATGAGGGTGCAGATTTCAGCCCTATTTGGCAATGTGATTTGTATTTGTTAAGCATAATTTAGAATTATTCTAACTAACACAACGGAGGCTGGATTAGTCATCACGTTGTATCAAAGTGGTCATCTTAACAGTAGTGACAATTTTCTCAACTTACTTTCAAGTTACCAAAAATTAATCCTCCTACTAAATTTAATGATTTACTCTCGGTCGCTTATAGCAAAACTGAACGAAATCGTTCGGTTATTTCACATTCCCTAAGAACGGGATAACACCTCGCACCAAAGTGAAAATGATATATTCAAAAACCAAAAAACTTCGGATCAAGCCGAGTATTCAGTATTACAGCGTTGACAAAAGATGGAAAATTTCTATCTGACGAAAGAATGCCATAAAAGCAGTCTGTTTTTCACACCTCGAGAAAGAGCAAGGTTTTTCCTGTCCAAATGCCTTTTTTCAAGCTCGAGGTTACACACTTGACCATGTCGATAAGTCAATGTGTCTAACCTTAACAGGAGCAG
This sequence comes from Clitarchus hookeri, assembly GCA_002778355.1. NCBI lineage: Eukaryota > Metazoa > Arthropoda > Insecta > Phasmatodea > Phasmatidae > Clitarchus > Clitarchus hookeri. The sequence continues at coordinate 128,630 of NQII01002577.1, read as the reverse complement.
GAAATGAAGGACTTCAAGAACTTGTAACATTCCATTGTTTACAAATAGTTGATATTCCTCTTTTTAAAAGTAAGCTGGTTGTGTAAGGCATCTTTTAAATTTTATTTCACATGTCTGTGTACCTCCGAATATAATATGTTTGTTCCGATGCACAGATTTCAATGAAGAGTTTTCACTTTCGTGATGTGACTCTTGACCGTGTGCGTCAATTTTCAAGTTACTCTTAAGTTATTTCCTTTAAACATGTTCTCTAGATGGTCCCGACACTAGACTAGGACTATAGATACTCTTGCATAGTATATAAATAGAGAAATGAATTAATATTAAATAATTACGAATGTCAAATAACACTTGTTAGAAACACGTTCCCTTTTATTTCTTGAAAGCCGTTCATACACGGTCTAACTCGAAAATTATTGTTGGAGCATTAAAAGTTAACTTAATGTGGCATATGTCGAATTCATAAATGTAAATATTTGTCTAAACATTTTAGAGCTAGCACATCTAAGGAAAAACCGAGAAATATATGATTATCATTAAGCTATTAAATATGTCACAGTTTCACGTAATACAATTTCTAGAAAAATAAACACGAGGCGGTGGTCTCATTCTGCACTAAAACGTACGTACTTATTACTCGTGTCACCTGTAGTAGGTTTGTACATTTTTAAGCTATTAAGATTTCCGTTTTATAACTTATTTTAAAGTAACCATGATTTGATGTGTTTCAGATTTCCAATAAATATATATATATATGTGTGTGTGTGTTTGTGCAATTAAACTGAAGTTTGCAAAGGTTGTAACATTTGTGTGCGAGTGAAATACTGGGTTGTTAGGTCGGTGAGTTTTCGTACAAGAAGAAAAAAAGTGGTCTGTTTTATGGATAAACTTTTCGAAGTCTGTAAAATAAATTTAAAGTAATTAATCATGTGAATTCTTGCGAAATAGCGCCTGTAATTATTTAAAAGAGATATTTGCAGAGTTATTCAGCGAACTTAATAGTAACTTACAGGTGATGTGGAATGGAAAACGCTTCATAAGCTACTCGTCTGTTTAACAATCTACACAGTTTTGTACGTGGATTATCACAAAAAGACTCAATATTTCATTTCCTTGCGGTACTCAAAGTTAAGTAGATTTTTTTCTTTCACAAAAAGAAAGATTAGCTTGTTAAACATAGCAAAAAATTTATTTACGCAATAAACAAATTGTAATTAGAAAAAAAATATGTACATTTTTGTTTTGTGCTGCTTTTAATAAATTAACTCTAAACAAAAGGGCCTGTACTATCATGTGAAATAAGGTATTGTAAATTAATTTTTGTCATGAAAACAGGTGTGTAAATATGTTTCACACAGTAACTCCTCAATGTACGTGCGTACAGTAGTTACCGTTTACTTAGGTTAATACGCAATAATTTATCTATAGACGTTGTGAACTTCATTTCGTGCAATCAGCGCGTTTGATAATTTAGGGTCCTGTTTACTCGTATTTCGAAGGCTGTATGATCCTAGTCGATGTATTTCAAGCTGGTTTCCAACTCCAACTTAGGGAAAATGCTGATGCATTTCTATAACAGGATTTATCACAGCTGTTAAAATTTTACACTGTGCACTTTTGCAACTTGCACGATGGCATGCATAATACTTACTGTAAAAAAATTTCTTTACTGCCATTCAACAGATACATTTCAAATGAGCTATTATAATGAAAAATATCATGCTATTTTTGGATTATTTTCATTTTTAATTGAAATAACTCGTTTTTGTCTACAGTTTTTGATTTTATCTACAACTTCCGGTTCGGTATTATTTTAACTTGTTACATTTAAACTATTTTTACAATTTCAATAAAAACTTTTTGTTTTATCTCCCACTGTCGCAGCTGAAATATTTAAGAAAAACTAATATTACGAAGGCAACATACAAGAAAATAATGAAAGATAAATAAACTGCGAGGACAACATTGGAGACAGAGAATTAAGGGAGAAAGAGAAACCGACAACTACTGTAGGATTGTGATAGGCCCCTTAATCAATCGCAGTTCGTCGTGAAACGCAGGAAATAATTTCTGCATTTGATGAATTTTCTTAAGCGGTCTGCTGGNTTAATCAATCGCAGTTCGTCGTGAAACGCAGGAAATAATTTCTGCATTTGATGAATTTTCTTAAGCGGTCTGCTGGAGCTTGAACTGCGTTGCATAGTGGGTTCAATATACGTATTATATTATATTAAACGTGCATCTAATGTGCTAATCTAAGAAAAGAGCACACACTTTAGATGAGGCAAACTGAGTGCTTTCAAGACGACACGCACATTAGAAACATNAGTGCTTTCAAGACGACACGCACATTAGAAACATCATTTCTGAGCACCCCAGCATAGCTAAACACCGCATTTCCAAAGCGCGTATCTCAAAATATACGTGTCAGGAATACACAAAACTACCCAAGGGCCTTGCATTTCACCAATAAAACGATAGGGTAATCTCTTAAATTCCCAAAGATAAACGCAGCTCGACGAGAACAGTGCACGCCAGTTCAGTGCCTTGCGCTTAGTGACGATGGCGGACTTGGTACTCGTGGCAGTGTATCCCTTATAACTCCCGCGCTTCTCGGCCTCAAGCGCAGATACTAGCTCCAGGTAGGCGGGCTCCTTAATAAAATTTCCCAATTTTTCGCCTGTTATAAATACACCCTAATTTCACATGTAATTAAATGAAAAATATTTATACAATTAATTGTTTGAAATAGAGTACTAATACTATATCAGTCAATAAGTTCGTGGACGCCGTGATGCGTGGTTGCCTACACTCGGCGCATCAATAAGACCATATCTTCTACGTATGTACGGCAGGCTCAAGCGTATAGGCCGTTCACGGTTAATTCAAGATTTCTGAAATCAACCTTCGAAAAATGTCACTGCCCCTACCTGCATGATTTTTAACAGGCGCCATGACTGCCAAGCCCACAGTAATGTTGGTAACGACGGACGAAATGTAGCTCCATGTCTTCACATTTTTTTTTGGCCCCTAAACATTTGTGAGAACTGAAATAATTTATTTAGCATTCTGTTTTTTTTTTATTCGTGTAAGTGTAAGAATTGCGATATTTGTAACATATTTACTTTTCTATTAATTACACAGTTTCACTTGGCCGGAGCATGAATACAGTTATGTGGCCCATGGCAATGTTAATGTTACATATGGTGGAAGAATATACAGTGTAAATACAAGTATATCTTAAGGCTCCCGCCTACCTAGGGCTTTTTTCCGCGTTTGAGACTGAGAAGCGCCGGAGCGATAAGGGCGATACTGCCATACTCATCAAGTGAGCTACCACCGCTAAGCACAAGGCTCTGAACTGGCGTGCAGTGTTCTGATTGCACTGCGTGTACCTATGGGACTTTCAGTGGTGATCCTATTATGTTATTGATGGAAAATATGCAAAAATGTTCAATGCAGGGTCCTTGAGTAGTTTTGTATGTATCTGACGCGTATAATCTGAAACACGGTGCTTTGAAAAAAGCCTTTTTTAGCCTTTTTGAAAGCTATGAAATGGTTTTTCTAACGTGCGTGACTTCCTTAAAGCACTCAACAACCCTCGTCTAAGGTGAGAGTTATTTTCGTAGATGAGCACATTGGACGCACTTTAATAGTTTCGTTGAAGAATGTGTATTTCAAACACTCCGCAACTCAGTTCAAGCACAGGGTAGGCGGGAGTCTTAAGTAAGGCTTTCAAAATAGTTCAGTTTACTTCGAACAGCGTATAGGATGAGACGTAGAGAGTGTTGCCGAGTGTGCCGCCATAGCCGCGGGACGAAGTCTGGCAGACGGCAGGTCGCCGGAGAGCCGTGACCTTGCCGCCAGCTGATGACATGCTGCAGGCCGCAAACACAGCCACTAGAACGGGAACACCGCCACCGATACCATCTCCTGGCACGGTAACTCTCCTCGCAGAGCACAACAAGGATCCCGGACATTTCGGCTCGAGATGAGGCGCACCGATTTACTTCTGCTGTTATTGCCCGTCACCGTTACAACTGTCAGTGCCACGTGTTCAACAGTCATGAACGTGCCGGTTTGCGTTTGAATTATGAACGTACCCACTCTCTGGGGCGCCATCTGCTCAGGACCCAAAACAACGCGCAGAGTTCAAGTCGTGTAGTCCTCATTTAAGAAATGTTCAACATTTTTNCCATCTGCTCAGGACCCAAAACAACGCGCAGAGTTCAAGTCGTGTAGTCCTCATTTAAGAAATGTTCAACATTTTTTAGCGTTGTTTGCATGCGAATAGCATTTAAGACATTGTTTACGTAAGAATGATAGTTTCCGTTTCTAATGTGCATTTTTAAAAAGAGAGAAAGGGTTAAAACCGGTATTTATGAAACAAGCTACTTAATACACTTAAGGGACAGGCAGCACGCCTTTGTCTTTATTTGTTAAGAGGTGAGTTAACGTTATAATGACTGTACACTGGTTCAGTGCTTTGCGCATTTAGACCACGAGGCATGTGATGTGCGGAACGCTCACCCTGACGCTTTTAACCCTCAAACACGCAAGATACCTCCAGGTATACGGCACTCTTAACAGGAATAAAATAATTTGACCGTACTGAATATCAACTATCTGTTATAAAACTAGGTAAGNCCATCTGCTCAGGACCCAAAACAACGCGCAGAGTTCAAGTCGTGTAGTCCTCATTTAAGAAATGTTCAACATTTTTAGCGTTGTTTGCATGCGAATAGCATTTAAGACATTGTTTACGTAAGAATGATAGTTTCCGTTTCTAATGTGCATTTTTAAAAAGAGAGAAAGGGTTAAAACGGGTATTTCTGGAACAAGCTACTTAATACACTTAAGGGACAGGCAGCACGCCTTTGTCTTTATTTGTTAAGAGGTGAGTTAACGTTATAATGACTGTACACTGGTCAGTGCTTTGCGCATTTAGACCACGAGGCATGTGATGTGCGGAACGCTCACCCTGCCGCTTTTAACCCTCAAACACGCAAGATACCTCCAGCTATACGGCACTCTTAACAGGAATAAAATAATTTGACCGTACTGAATATCAACTATCTGTTATAAAACTAGGTAAGAGGAAGTGTACAAACATCTTACGCACTTACTTACACGGACAGTGTTCTAAACTCAATTCCCATCCAAGTTGTTTTTGATAGTGCTATTGGCAGAAAACTCGTCCATGTTGTAACACGAAGAGTGGCTTCTGCTACTGCGTAGCTCTACCCTACATTCGGTGTACACATGGAGTTGATTTGAGACGTTTAGGAGGCTCTTAACAACGAGGTCTTGAGAGCCGATGAGGGTGAAATAAGGTGAGAATGGAGTAGCGTCAGAATGAAAGAGCTGGTGAAACGGAAGACCCCAGCGAAAACCATCGAACCAGCGGCACCACTCAGCACGGTCCTACACATGCATATTTGCAATTCTCGTACGTCTAGTTTCGAGTTTCTAGTGTAGACTATGTCTGTTCTTTATTTTGATATATCGATAATTATCGGTATTAAAAATAACATATCGGTCTATATGTAACTGTGAAAAATATCGATATATCGGTGTTTCGATGTTATCGAAGTTTTCGGTATTATCAAAGTTTTCGGTATTATAAATTTTTGCTAATATAGAAATTTTCGGTATTACAGAAATTTTCGGTATGATTACATTTTTTCAGTATTGTTGACATTTCCGATATTATCGAAACTTACAATATTATCGATACTATCGGCATTTCCAATATTATCATCATTCTTGATATTATCAACCTCGACGATATTATCGACATCATATTATCCACGTGGAAAATATTATCGGAATCAGTTGTGTTATCGGCATCCTCTTCATTACCGACGTCCTATATACCATTGGCATTAAGGATATAATTGACCTGATAAATAAAAAAAACAATAACGATATTATCGATTTTATCTGCACCATCTATATTACAATCCTAACTAATGTTATAAANATTTACAATATCATCAATACTATCGGCATTTCCAATATTATCATCATTCTTGATATTATCAACCTCGACGATATTATCGACATCATATTATCCACGTGGAAAATATTATCGGAATCAGTTGTGTTATCGGCATCCTCTTCATTACCGACGTCCTATATACCATTGGCATTAAGGATATAATTGACCTGATAAATAAAAAAACAATAACGATATTATCGATTTTATCTGCACCATCTATATTACAATCCTAACTAATGTTATAAATGCGAAAGTGTGTTTGTTTGTTTGTCCTTTCACGTCGCAACGGAGCAACGTATCGACGTGACTTTTTTGTACAGATATAATTGGAGGGCCGGGAAGTGACAAAGGTTACTTTTTATCTCGAGAAAATATCTTATTCCTTGGGGGAAATTCTTATTGGAAAATGAAAAAGTACACAAACGGAATAACAATGCAACGTCGCAACCGAGCAACAGATCGACGTAATGTTTTGCAGAGAATTATTTGGAGGGCTGGAAGGTAATATTGGTTACTTTTTATTGCGAGATAATATCTCAAAAAATTTAAGACGCTATTTGAATCAAGTTGTAAAAACGTTTGCCACCAGTGCGCTCTCTTGCTATACGCTGTCTAAACCTTTTAAGATGGAACAATATAATGTAGTAAAGAATTGTGTAGAACACAAAGACCTACAAAAAAAACTCCACTGTAGCATATATCTATCTATAAAAGACAAATACTTATAAGTGTTTTAATCATTTTATTCACCAAGACGTTGAGTTTTATAATATGTATGGAGTATAGAATATTAACATTAAATAAAATTCAAGTTTATTTTAAAAAAAACCTAAATACTAATTCTTTATTCCACGCGATATATATATATGTCTTTCATTATCGATGACAATGGCATTACGATGTAACAAATATTATACAGTCTGCATCAGGGGTGAAGTTACAAACTTTCAGGGATAATGAAGAAGGGCATCAGCGTCCATTAGAGATAGGGAACCCCGATATGGAAACACTTCCGTCGAACGTTACAATCTAAACAATGTTGAGATGCCTATTATAGTGTAATACGACGACTTACAGGACTTTGTAAACTAATTTAATATACTAATGTACTACGTATCTGACCGGCAACCTATGAAGACCACAGTTCACAACTGGTTAACTCGTCCGCAAATAAGCACAGATAGCAGTCTACCCACACTCGTACCTCAGGACAACCACATCTTTGTTAAGGCATTCAGTATTATATGTGGTTCACCATAATGTGNTAAGGCATTCAGTATTATATGTGGTTCACCATAATGTGAGAACTCTTAAAATCAACATTTAGAAAAATCACTGGCCATAACTGCACATATTTTAAACATTTTGGTCACCTGCAATTCAGTCTCTTTTTGTTGTAAGTAAATAAGAATAAAATATGGCATGAGTGTAAAACATTTATATGTTTAGAGAATTTTTATGTCATCGCCTAGCTTCCGCAAAGTTTCAGTTANTATGGCATGAGTGTAAAACATTTATATGTTTAGAGAATTTTTATGTCATCGCCTAGCTTCCGCAAAGTTTCAGTTAGCTGGTTCATTGTTTTGTTTTGGTTTTCTCGCGGTCCGCTCTCGTGTGTAAACAAATAGCGGTTCACGACCAACCAATGTGTCAGTTTGTTTCTCCTGAAATAAAGTATTCATTAACGTAATAAATAGAACATTTCTATAGATGTTCTGAGTGAAGTGACATTGTTAGGAATTTCTGTATGCTGTATTTAAAAGAAGTTTCTTGTCGTGGAAATTCTTGAAATTTCACATGATATGCCGACCTGGAAAATGTGCTGCTTCATGCAATTGAAGTCGGTATACATTTTAAACCTCNTGAAATTTCACATGATATGCCGACCTGGAAAATGTGCTGCTTCATGCAATTGAAGTCGGTATACATTTTAAACCTCAAATAAACCTCAAGATGAAACAGTAGATGGTAGAAGAAGTGGAAGAAGAACTTTAGCAAAATTTCTGAAAAGTTGTAAGTAACCGTGAATGGACTATATCCGATGAGTATTCTCTAAGCATTCCCACTTCCCCCACAAGTGCAATCTGTTCTGATCCATTTTCTCTTTATTGCCATCTACTATTAAACGCCGCCAAAATATTTACTTATTTCGCTTACTCTCTCTCACTCTCTCTCTCCCTATCTCTCCCTCTCTCTCTCATCCTCTCTCTCTCTCTGACGCGCACACACGCGTAAGCAATCAAGTAGCTCCATGCCACACTCAATAGCATGTAAAGAAAGTCACTGAGAGTACACTGAATTCTGAGCAAGACGGACTGTCAACATTTACATTCACCATGATTCTGTGAACCATGTGGTTACAGTGCTCATGCCCAGTTCAGAATTCNTAAACAATCTAGTAGCTCCATGCCACACACAATAGTATGTAAAGAAAGTCACTGAGAGTACACTGAATTCTGAGCGAGACGGACTGTCAACATTTACATTCACCATGATTCTGTGAATCATGTGGTTACAGTGCTCATGCCCAGTTCAGAATTCGTTAAGTGTAGTCCACTTAATTCTTTGTAATGCGCAAACATAGATTCTCTGTGTCAGGTCAGTGACAACATCAGAGTTTATGGATAGACACGTGCGTCATGCACCTTTCACATCGAAATTTGAAAGGTATTCTAACTCGTTCCGTTGACATAGCTTCTTCTAGGTCGACAGCTTAGATTGATTTTACAGTAATAAAAAGAAATACAAACAGTGCTGAAGTTGAATCGAATAGCGTATGAGCCAAATTGCATCAGAATATTTACGCAGCAATGCAAAAGAAATAAAAACGGATATTGAAATGCTCGAATTTATCGTGTATGTGCCATATTCACCACTGAATAATGTAGAATTCCGAGTTTACAAAATATAAATCTTGCACGTGTAAGGGCACATGATTTCATTTAGTTATTTGATGGTGACGACAACTGAATTATTGTGACGTCAATTATTCAGTAATACAAGACATAGCCAAGTAAATTATGAGGGTTTTTTTTGTAAGATTTAGTTTAAACAAGGAAACTGGTCTTAAATAAACTACGATTTGGGAACATCTACGTAGGCTTACACATTGATAAGTTTTTACAAGGGAATAAATTTATCAGTTTCCTACTTAGAATCGTTTATTGTAAGAGCTCCGGTTCAGGTTTGATGAACTTGGCTTAAGCAGTAATCATGAACAACAGACGACCACTTTATATCAGCTACTTGCAAGCCGAAATGTCACTGCTTGGTTGCCAAATTTTTCTTTACCAGCGTTTAGCTAACCACCAATTTCTTAAAACATAATAGTCTGTCGAGAAACAGTCCAATAAAACCACCGATTAAATGTTACGTTTATATTTATCGTGATGCCAGATAACCATTAATTTAAACGAATGTTGTGAAACCGGCACTTCAGGAATCTGCGCTCCCGTTAATTAGAATGTTTGTCATACTTAATTTTATAATTTATTGCCAGTTCAGTTGTGAAGTCATGTTTAAGGCATTATAGGTGGTTTAAAATGCGTGCTACCAAATAATCGTCACAAGCGTTTAGTAGTGGTATAATGAAGTACGAATTCATGGTGTAGGATAAATCATACGATATAAACAATTTTTTTCAAAACTAGTTGTTTAAGACAAAACAAATAATCCAGCATAACTCTAGTAATGGAGCTGTCATCTTGAAGAAACGATTCGTGGTTATTACTACGGCAAAAATATTTTTCGGACAGAGTCAAACGCTTGTTAAGAAAAGCGGGAGATCTAATTGTATAGAAAACTGAAAAGTCTGTAATCCTGGAAGCTACTAACGAACATCCGGAGGTAAGAGTTATTGAGAGTCAGGGACAACATGAATGATATTATAGGTGTCTGGGGCCAAGTGGAGCTTATTAACTTACACGACGAGCACATATGCTATTCCTGGTCAGGTTAAGGTGAAGTTATGTGTGGATGGAGCAACGGCAAGATAACATTTACAGAGTAAAACGAGAGTACCCGGGGGAAAATAACACCGCGGTGTTTCCCAACAAATCATCCAGATAATAATTCACACTTAAAAAACTTCTCTGTGCGTCGGTGTGTGGGATTTGAGGAGGTCTCCTACGTTGAGCTACTTTAGTTTTTGAGGCTAAGAACCGCGGGAGCGATAAAGGCGACATGCTACTCGCATCAAGTGTGCTGTTTCCGCTATGTGAAAGGCTTTGAACTGGTGTGCAGTNTGCCGCTATGTGAAAGGCTTTGAACTGGTGTGCAGTGTTTTCGTCGTTTTTCTCGTACCTATGGGTCGATAAGCGGGGAACCTCTAATTTTATTTGCGGAAAGGGTGCATAGGTTGTTCGCGGTAAAGTGACCGCTTTTGAAAGCCCTTCTTAATATCTACTTCAATAAACTCTGTTTATCCTNGCGTACCAAATACGAACGCTGTTCGCCATCTGGTGGCGAAACGGAGTTCGCCGGGTTTGCTAGTATATATATATATGTCTTTCATTATCGATGACAATGGCATTACGATGTAACAAATATTATACAGTCTGCATCAAGGGTGAAGTTACAAACTTTCAGGGATAATGAAGAATGGCACCAGCGTCCATAAGAGATAGGGAACCCCGATATGGAAACACTTCCGTCGAACGTTACAATCTAAACAATGTTGAGATGCCTATTATAGTGTAATACGACGACTTACAGGACTTTGTAAACTAATTTAATATACTAATGTACTACGTATCTGACCGGCAACCTATGAAGACCACAGTTCACAACTGGTTAACTCGTCCGCAAATAAGCACAGATAGCAGTCTACCCACACTCGTACCTCAGGACAACCACATCTTTGTTGAGGCATTCAGTATTATAGGTGGTTCGCCATAATGTGAGAACTCTTAAAATCAACATTTAGAAAAATCACTGGCCATAACTGCACATATTTTAAACATTTTGGTCACCTGCAATTCAGTCTCTTTTTGTTGTATGTAAATAAGAATAAAAGATGGCATGAGTGTAAAACATTTATATGTTTAGAGAATTTTTATGTCATCGCCTAGCTTCCGCAAAGTTTCAGTTAGCTGGTTCATTGTTTTGTTTTGGTTTTCTCGCGGTCCGCTCTCGTGTGTAAACAAATAGAGGTTCACGACCAACCAATGTGTCAGTTTGTTTCTCCTGAAATAAAGTATTCATTAACGTAATAAATAGAACATTTCTATAGATGTTCTGAGTGAAGTGACATTGTTAGGAATTTCTGTATGCTGTATTTAAAAGAAGTTTCTTGTCGTGGAAATTCTTGAAATTTCACATGATATGCCGACCTGGAAAATGTGCTGCTTCATGCAATTGAAGTCGGTATACATTTTAAACCTCGAATAAACCTCAAGATGAAACAGTAGATGGTAGAAGAATAAATAGAGAGCTACCTGGGAAAGACCTCCGTCGATTAAGAAGACAACCCTTTACTGTGGTGGAAGTCCAATTCTGTTTACTTCCCGAAACTTGCAACACTAGCTAAAAAATAGCTTTGCTTTATCGTGGAAGAAGAACTTTAGCAAAATTTCTGAAAAGTTGTAAGTAACCGTGAATGGACTATATCCGATGAGTATTTTCTAAGCATTCCCACTTCCCCCACAAGTGCAATCTGTTCTGATCCATTTTCTCTTTATTGCCATCTACTATTAAACGCCGCCAAAATATTTACTTATTTCGCTTACTCTCTCTCACTCTCTCTCTCCCTATCTCTCCCTCTCTCTCTCATCCTCTCTCTCTCTCTGACGCGCACACACGCGTAAGCAATCAAGTAGCTCCATGCCACACTCAATAGCATGTAAAGAAAGTCACTGAGAGTACACTGAATTCTGAGCAAGACGGACTGTCAACATTTACATTCACCATGATTCTGTGAACCATGTGGTTACAGTGCTCATGCCCAGTTCAGAATTCGTTAAGTGTAGTCAAGTTTATTCTTTGTAATGCGTAAACATAGATTCTCTGTGTCAGGTCAGTGACAACATCAGAGTTCATGGATAGACACGTGCGTCATGCACCTTTCACATCGAAATGTGAAAGGTATTCTAACTCGTTCCGTGGACATAGCTTCTTCTAGGTCGACAGCTTAGATTGATTTTACAGTAATAAAAAGAAATACAAACAGTGCTGAAGTTGAATCGAATAGCGTATGAGCCAAATTGCATCAGAATATTTACGCAGCAATGCAAAAGAAATAAAAACGGATATTGAAATGGTCGAATTTATCGTGTATGTGCCATATTCACCACTGAATAATGTAGAATTCCGAGTTTACAAAATATAAATCTTGCACGTGTAAGGGCACATGATTTCATTTAGTTATTTGATGGTGACGACAACTGAATTATTGTGACGTCAATTATTCAGTAATACAAGACATAGCCAAGTAAATTATGAGGGTTTTTTTTGTAAGATTTAGTTTAAACAAGGAAACTGGTCTTAAATAAACTACGTTTTGGGAACATCTACGTGGGCTTACACATTGATAAGTTTTTACAAGGGAATAAATTTATCAGTTTCCTACTTAGAATCGTTTATTGTAAGAGCTCCAGTTCAGGTTTGATGAACTTGGCTTAAGCAGTAATCATGAACAACAGACGACCACTTTATATCAGCTACTCGCAAGCCGAAATGTCACTGCTTGGTTGCCAAATTTTTCTTTACCAGCGTTTAGCTAACCACCAATTTCTTAAAACATAAAATTCAGTCGAGAAACAGTCCAATAAAACCACCGATTAAATGTTACGTTTATATGTATCTTGATGCCAGATAACCATTAATTTAAACGAATATTGTGAAACCGGCACTTCAGGAATCTGCACTCCCGTTAATTAGAATGTTTGTCATACTTAATTTTATAATTTATTGCCAGTTCAGTTGTGAAGTCATGTTTAAGNACTCCCGTTAATTAGAATGTTTGTCATACTTAATTTTATAATTTATTGCCAGTTCAGTTGTGAAGTCATGTTTAAGGCATTATAGGTGGTTTAAAATGCGTGCTACCAAATAATCGTCACAAGCGTTTAGTAGTGGTATAATGAAGTACGAATTCATGGTGTAGGATAAATCATACGATATAAACAATTTTTTTCAAAACTAGTTGTTTAAGACAAAACAAATAATCCAGCATAACTCTAGTAATGGAGCTGTCATCTTGANAATTTTTTTCAAAACTAGTTGTTTAAGACAAAACAAATAATCCAGCATAACTCTAGTAATGGAGCTGTCATCTTGATGAAACGATTCGTGGTTATTACTACGGCAAAAATTTTTTTCGGACAGAGTCAAACGCTTGTTAAGAAAAGCGGGAGACCTAATTGTATAGAAAACTGAAAAGTCTGTAATCCTGGAAGCTACTAACGAACATCCGGAGGTAAGAGTTATTGAGAGTCAGGGACAACATGAATGATATTATAGGTGTCTGGGGCCAAGTGGAGCTTATTAACTTACACGACGAGCACATATGCTATTCCTGGTCAGGTTAAGGTGAAGTTATGTGTGGATGGAGCAACGGCAAGATAACATTTACAGAGTAAAACGAGAGTACCCGGGGGAAAATAACACCGCGGTGTTTCCCAACAAATCATCCAGATAATAATTCACACTTAAAAAACTTCTCTGTGCGTCGGTGTGTGGGATTTGAGGAGGTCTCCTACGTTGAGCTACTTTAGTTTTTGAGGCTAAGAAGCGCGGGAGCGATAAAGGCGACATGCTACTCGCATCAAGTGTGCTGTTTCCGCTATGTGAAAGGCTTTGAACTGGTGTGCAGTGTTTTCGTCGTTTTTCTCGTACCTATGGGACGATAAGCGGGGAACCTCTAATTTTATTTGCGGAAAGGGTGTATAGGTTGTTCGCGGTAAAGTGACCGCTTTTGAAAGCCCTTCTTAATATCTACTTCAATAAACTCTGTTTATCCTNCATAGGTTGTTCGCGGTAAAGTGACCGCTTTTGAAAGCCCTTCTTAATATCTACTTCAATAAACTCTGTTTATCCTTCCGCGATATGAAAATTTAACGTTGCCACTAGCCTGATCATTTTACTCATGTTTTGGTCAAATGAAACTAAAAAAAATTAATTATAAAAGAACATATTCTATTCATTTGGTCATTCTTACACGTATATGCGTTTAAAAAACAGAAAGCAAACGAAACCATTTCGGCATCCGCAAATGTTTACCACACACCTTTAAATTCAGAGTTAAAACGTTAAACTACTTTCCCCCCGACGTTATGAACTTTACTGGACGCATACCAGTCAGTATGCCCGTTAAAATATACGTCGGAAGGGTCAGTGCCATTTTTCTTAGGTTGATTTCAAGTGCTCATATAACCTTGACGAGCCTTTATTTAGCGAGGTTCATTGCAGGCTCCTATCGTAGTTTTGTTCGTTTCCGGGTAATATCTTTTAAGATACAGCTGCCCAGAAAAGCTGTTTTTCAGAACATTTGAGGTATTCAAAAAAATATGTATATAGCATGCGTGACATTTTGAAAGTGCCGTTCTATCCTCGTCTGGGGTATGTTTTATTTTCGTAGGCAAGCATAATTGGGCACATATTTAATACAGTCGTCAAAAAACACGCATTTCAAAAATTCAGCAACGCAGTTCAAGCACCGGCTAGGCGACCGCCTTAGAGACGTTCAAAAAAGCTAAAAAAAATTTAGAATACTACATATTTTTTTCGTTGTGATATGTAGTAATACTCAGAAAAAAGCATGAGAATTGAGGGCCATGTTTTTAGTAAACAAATTAAACGAGTTACAGTCATTTATAATTTTCGTATTTTTCTTATAAAACTGTTTGTATGTGGTTTTAATTAGTCATTTATGTTATTAAAATGCCAAAAATAATATTTTTTGAAAATTGGTATTTTAGTTTTGACTTTTGAGATAAAAATTTAAAGTTAAAATATCTATAATTTAAACCACTACTGCAGGTTAACAAAGAATCGCATATAAAAAAGGCAACGTTCCACTCTTTTGATTTTAATAAACACTTAATTTGAAACAAAAACGTATGTTAAAATAAATTGTTTTTGAAATTTTTAGGAATAAAGATTTTAAGTTGTATTTACGCCAAAAGAATATCAATTTTAATTTTTAAATGGGTTTGTAGTTTTATTGAGTAATTACATATGAGATGTCTCGAAACCATAATCTATCCTCAAAATATTTAATAATATTTAATAAAAAAATGACTGATAATTGGCAGTGAAAAACACGTAAACAAAATAATAGAGATTTTTGAGTAAGCAAATATTGCCGGCGCTCGTGTAGGAGTGAGGAGGTGCCGTAAGGTCGAACCCGGCACGCGGCGAGAATGCGCTTTCGCCTCTGTGACCAGTTCGTGGGCAGCTCAAGGACGAATGAAATGGCGTGGGAATTCATGCAGTGACCTAATTTTTTCTGCATTTACAGATCTTGTTCATAAGTTCAACGCAAAGCTAACTACGTGGCCTCTACGTGTAAACCAAAATATGTATTTCCCACAGACTAATTGCTATTGTGCTGTGTACCGACACTGCGGTTTCAGTTAGGAGACGAGCGGTTGCTAAGTCGAAATCTGAAGAGCTGATGAGGGTGAAGCGAGGTTAGTATGGAGCAGTGTCAAAATGCAAGGGTGGGGGAAACGGGAGATCTCCGAGAAAATCCGCCAACCAGTGGTATTGACCGGCACGATTCACACACGCGAAAAATCCGGAAACGACCCTTTTGGGAATCGAACCTAGTTCACCTAGGTAGGAGGCGATTAGTCTAACCACTAAACCACCGCGGCGTCTTCAGCATGCCTTCTGAATGNACCTAGTTCACCTAGGTAGGAGGCGATTAGTCTAACCACTAAACCACCGCGGCGTCTTCAGCATGCCTTCTGAATGCATTATTTTTATTTTTCAATATAGCCGTTTCAAACATAAACTATTGTACATGACATTTGTTAANAACCTAGTTCACCTAGGTAGGAGGCGATTAGTCTAACCACTAAACCACCGCGGCGTCTTCAGCATGCCTTCTGAATGTATTATTTTTATTTTTCAATATAGCCGTTTCAAACATAAACTATTGTACATGACATTTGTTAATGGTAAATGGTACGTTAAAAACCTTGCCAATTTTTATGTTTAATGTATTTTCTTAAATTTAAAATCTAAATTTACGTTTTACATACAAAAAAAGATAAATGAATTTTATATACATATGTCTTAACGCAGCAGCAGTAATATATTATGGGAAAGTTGTGTATAATATATATTTGTTTGAAACGGCTGCCTTCTATAGTTATACAATAAGACGGAATGTTTTTTACACTCATTTCCCCATTTAAACTTCGTGACTGCAGGCTTGGTACGCAGAACCCTTAATACGAATGTGTATAGCCTATTCACGGTGACCTGAGCTTTTTTTAAAGTCCTATCATTCTAAATTTAGTCAAAAAATATATTTCATTGTAGCCTTCAACGTTAAATTACGAGTACAGTGGAATATGCACACTGTGTTTATTACTTAAATTGCAATATTCATTTTAAAATGTTGTTAAAGGATAATAAAATGGCTGAAAGAAAAACGTAACTAGGGTATCAAAAGCGCTCACTTCACCGTGAACAGCCTATACCAACTACGTTAAGAAATAGATTGAAGGACAACAAATGACATAAAATAAATAGTTAATATCACCAAGGTTTTGAATTTTTGTTGTGCAACCATTTGAATGTCTCATAAATTATCCTCGATATTAAACACCAAATCATCAATTTTCTTTTTATTTGCATATTTTATAACGAATTGAAGTATAACGTTTTATGATAAAATTTCTAAAAAATTCAGTAAGAATGCAGTGTAAAGCATAAAAGAGGAACTGGGCTTCAAATTACTGTAAAAAAAAACATAAAGTAGCTTCGCTGCAAAATATTTGTATTTTTTCTTCCACTGACAGGACTGTAAGTCTGTTACTTACACAGATAATGCAAAGAAGTAAAAAAAAAAAAAAACGTTAGCATGAGAAAGTCTATGGTGGAACGTTGCGAATGGAAATGAAAGGAAACAGCCGACGTCTTTTCGTGATTATTTAACATCGCCTGTGAGATACTGTTAGATAAAGTTTACAGCGGCAACATGAATAAGCAGCTCGCTACACGAAAAGTGTTGTAGAAAGTGTCAGGTGGTGACTGAGAAAGGAGGAAACAATGACAATCAGTAGCAAGAGCCAATCAAAGACTAAAATTTGACCTTGTAAATTGCTATATNCACGAAAAGTGTTGTAGAAAGTGTCAGGTGGTGACTGAGAAAGGAGGAAACAATGACAATCAGTAGCAAGAGCCAATAAAAGACTAAAATTTGACCTTGTAAATTGCTATATTTTTTCGCATTTTAATGCTTTTCAGGGTAAAATATGTACTTTTCATGCTTAATAATACTACACGCCAATTTTAAGCCACAATAGGTGATTTTTTTTATTGAATGTTTAATAGCTGCATTTCGGTTTTAAGCCGCATGGTTATACACAGAACGGTCGATGCGATGGACATCGTGTTTAAAGCAAGTTACAATGCAGTTGGTGGACGGCTTTGTATCCATATATTTCTGTTCTTTTGGTGGTTGATATCTTCCTTCACAGAAACGTATGAGACGTGAAACAATATTCCCTATCGGGCTTATTTTTATAATATATACAAAGAAAACTAAATCTCTTTACTTTTGCATGGCACAGTGGTGGTTTGGCCTATTTCATTTAATATTCATATCAAAATTTTTAAGCGACAGTGCATACCTTCGTCGACATAGTTTACTTCACACTTAAAACCACATTTTATGTTATTAGTCGTTGGTGTCATTTCCTCTTGCAAAAATGTGTTTCCAAGTCTTTCTCATAACGAAGGTGAAACGAGAACGAGACAGCTGCAACGAAATATCCCCTCGCCCAGCAGCGGCTCACACTTCTGTACATCTGCCGGGAAGGGAGCGGGGAAGATATTTGGGCAGTGCCTTACAGCTGAGGGCTTCATTGCCGATACAGATGAATGACGTGGGTATGGATCGGTGTCGGAATGCAATCGAAAGGAAAGCACTCAAAGAATACACTCCGGCCAGAGGATATGTCCGCTACATCCCCACACGTGCAAACCGGAAGTACCCCCGCTGGGAATCGAACGTGGCTCGGCTTGGCGGAAGAGTAGTGGTCTGACAACGAGCCCATCTACAGTTGCGCTATCCTACAAGTTGTGTCCTAGTAAATAATACGTAGCTTGCTACATTTTGCCATCTGATGCCACGGCGCTGTCCGAAGCACCCGTGACTTAAGAAGACTTTGCACTAAAATATTTTCTAGTGAAATTGTTGTTTGCGAAAATGAGCGTATCTCTGTAAATAAATGTTCTGGGAATACGACTTTTTGCCAGTAAAGATAAAAACAAGCAATCTATGGTCGTGTTGTTTTTCTTTTATCATATTAAGTGTAGTCAAAGAAAATAAATATCGTGAAATGGTACCATTTTGGGCCTGTCTGTGCAATTTCCTTCTGAGGTAGGGGAAAAGTACAACTATACTTTTGTAGTTCACCCTGTGGGCTTTCATCACGTGTAATTAAGTCTCACAGTTACGTACAGTATCTAGTTTGCAAAATGCAGCGCAATGACGGAAACGCTGTAAGCCAGTGCAGTAACTTTCACGTATGGCGACTGGGCGCAGGGCGCGCGAATGACAGTGTCGGCCGTATCGCTCTCTCGCTTCTGGGACTTGCAGGTGCAAAATAGCTCCAGGAACGTGGGAGCTTTAGGACAGGCGGTGTTCTAAGACAGACATTCGCCAACTCTCATTTTTTGTCCCAAACTGTGCCTTTATATGATAAAAGAGGGTTTCCGTTCTTATTTTGTTTCCCTTGCATGCAAAAAATAATATATATCTAGACAAAAAAAATTAAATTCCATTAAATTTCATACTTAACTTCAACACCTTCACTACTTATAACTATTTAATTACGTAATATATATTTATTTGGAATGTAAATATAAAATAAATTGTGTCAAAAAATTCCCAAATCTTACATAACTTTGAAAATATCAATATGTAAAAATTACACTCAATGTACTATTTTAAATTTATAACGTGTGTCGCGTAAAATTCTGTTTAATATATTGTATTGGACTTAGGTAAAGACTTTTCATCTATAAAATGATAGGGTCACCGCGGGAAGTCCCATAGGTACACACAGCACTACGAGGACGCTGCACGCTAATTCAGAACCCTGCGCGTAACGGCGATGGCGCTCTTCTAGCGCGTGCCAGTGCAACCCTTATAGCTCCCGCACTTCTCGGCCAAAAAAGGAAGAAAACGATGCAGGCAGACAGGACCCTTAAGCCCTGCCTACCAAGGGCCTGAAAGAAACAACACATGAGGAAAGGATGTGAGATGTGAGATGTGCAGTTTGACGGACGACGCGCGGCGTGCTGTCTCCTGGCTGGCGAACGGTCATGGTCCGGCGGCTCAGCTGGCACGCGGGTCAGTCACACCTCGTACCTTGGTGAGAGGTGGCGGGAGACGACGTCACTACCTCGTCCGACGTTACCTTCGCGCCGCCCACCTCAGCCGTCCTCGGCAAGGAACCCCGTGTTGCATCATCGCTGGAGGCTTACCAACGTCTGCCGCCTGACGCGCTTTTCACCTATGGGGTAGAGTGCACATGCGCAGTGGACACACTCCCTCCGTGTCCCAACATTGCACTACTTTTCTGCTAATATCATTATCAAAAACAACCTTGATATGGTTGGAGCGGAGACGAAACGTTTGGGCAGTTATTAACATCTAGGTCTTGACAGCCGAAGAGGGTGAAACGAGGTGAATATGGAGTAGCGTCGAAATGCAGTAAAGGGAGAAATGGGAGATTCCTGAGAAAACCCACCAAGTGGCTCAATTTCTACGTGCAAAAATTCGGGAATAACCCCTCCAGGAATCTAACCCGGTTTGCCGTGGTGGGAGACGAGATCAACCTGATAGTATTTGTGGTTAGGACAATGTTTATGCACGTAGGTGGTTTGAGATGTTGTATACTTCCTCTAACCTAGTTTTGATGCAACTAGAGTTAGACAAGTTTTTTTTCCATGTACAAGGGTGAGTATGTTGAAAATTAAAATATAAACAAACACGTTCAAAACTGTTGACAATGTGATTTGGACACTTTTATTGAGGACGGGTGAATTGATTATGGGGACACACGAAGAAAACGACAGTCAGTCTGCATCATCGTTAGTGTATATTTTTACACCTACACTCTTCCCTGGGTTCCGGGGTCCGACGATGTAGCAGAACCCAGTTAAAATTCGCTGTGACCATTAACGTGTCTGTATCCTAATACCAATTTCATTGACGTCATATTGACGCAATAACGGTCTTGAATTACGATATCCGAAGAAGAGATTTATCAAACTGCTTCTAGAGCCCCGTAAATACAGCAAGGTAAGTAGGTAGGTAGATAGGTATGAACGTCTCATCAACAGTGAGGTCATTAAAAAAGAAACAAGTTGTTCACAGATGTAGGGACTAGGAAGGAGTCAGCAATGGCCTGTAGGAAGGAACTATCCCAGTATTCGCCTTGGAGTGATCACGGGAAACCATGGAAAATCGAAATCAGGATAGCAGGGCCTGGATTTGAACCCAACAGACTACTAATGATCACAGCTCGGGATCATCACCAACCGAGCGGGGTGATGCAGTGGTAACTTATTGGACTCGCATTCGGGTGGACACGGGATCGATTTCCGGTCCGGCCATCCTAATTTCGGTTTTCCATGGTTTCCCGAAATCACTCCAGGCCAATTGTGGAGTTGGTCCTTAATAAAGGCAATGGCTTATTCCTTTTCATTCCTTCCCAAATCCTTCTTCGCTGAGCAACTTACTTCGTCTCTAATGCCCAAGCTGTCGACGAGACGTTAAGTCCAAACACCTACCTACCAGCTCGGGATCATGTTATACTCAAATGATGTGATCGTATAGTGTGCAAATGCCCCATAGAGCAAAGATAGTTTGTACGAAGGTCAGAATCTCAGTTTTAAGTACATTCATAAGACAATCGTGGAAACTTGAGAACTTCACTCACGTAAAGTCTATTACATAACACTTATTGTGTCACATCATAACCATGCAAAAAATCCAATGAATGTAATACCATTGCTCAATAGGTTGACCTATTTGTGTGAAAGTTGTTGTTTATCTGCAATTATAATCACAAGTAAAAAATAAGTTAATTTTTTTTAGACAATACTGTACAAAATTTATTTTGTTTACAATTCAACAAATGTATTTTAAAACTAGGTTTTTTTTGTGGTTCAAGACATTGCTGGTATTTATCCCTGTAGTTATCGTGAGCAAATAACATTCGAATTTTTACATTTTAAAATCTGTAGTTTACAAAATACTGTACATTATCTTTAGAATAATTCAGAATAATAATTTCAAAAATTAATAAATTAAGTTTTTACGTTATACAACATAAAATATATTATTAAATACAATGAGCAGTGTCTCGCCAATTTTAAATACAAAAATTTATCATGCACTAATGGGGATTATTGCACGTGGGAAATATGCCGGACGTTTCTGCTGGTCGGCGGATTTTCTCGGGGCTCTCCCTTTTTCCCGCCCTTGTATTCCAGCACTGTTCCATACTCACCTCGCTTCACTTTTATCGGATCTCAAAATCTCAGTATTAAGAGCCGCCAAAATCTTTCCACTCCATATTGATATTATAGTTTTATTACATCCATTGCAATATATTTACATGTAGGGCCTAATGTGTCACCGGGTAAAGAAAATAACTCGCATTTACAACACCAGTTTTCTTCTAATATCCAAAAACAGCAAAATACCGAAGAATCAGAATAAGCCTGTGAAATCTAGCTCAAGCAATTCGCGAGCGATGAGATCGAGTACGCATCTAACTCGGCGTGTGTTGAAAAAATACCCTCTGGTACGTAGGTGGGAACGGAATGACTTATATTGAGGAAGTCGAGTGGCGTTCGCCCTCGACATGCGTGTTAGTGGTAAACAAAGCACTTTTGAAACTGAAAAATGTAATATGTCCCTGTTCGTTACTGCGTATATTTTAACGGCCACACTGACTGTCGTGCTCCCAGTAAAGTTGGCAAAAGTGTAGCCAAGAAGTTCCGTAAATTAACGCCGTGTTAGAAGTGTGTTGTTTAAATATATAGACACTGAATGTGTTGTATTTAGTTTCAGTTTATTTAATAAAGATTCGCGTACGATTTCGCATAAACATAGCATATACATGTTCCTTATAATTCAACAATTTCACGTGATCTACGCGTTAATTAAGTAATCATATGTATGTCGGTGTTAATATTACGTATAGCGGAAGGATTTAAAATAGTGTCAGAAAAGTATATCATAAGCGAGATTGTCAAAACTACTCAGTACACTCCAAACAGTCAATAGCATATACTATTTATGCCAATAAGCTAACTGAGGGACGACTTACATACCATAATAACCTACACTTGCATATGAAATGGCATTCACATACGTATGGTTTACCTGGGTGTCGAAGGAACCCTTAATGACTTCGGCTATAGTTGTCCCTGTGTTACAAGAAGAATTTGTCGTATCTAGTAAGGTATTTGGCTTTAACTATTCAGCTGAGTTGAGAAACCAAGATATCGATTAGTTTTCGTTGGACAGTTCGATGCGGTTTAGCTTTTTGGCGCAGTGATATTATGTATTAATTAGATTTGAATTATTTATTTGTCCTGTAATTAAAGTTGTATCACAGTATCGTGGCTATTTACTAAGGGTGAGTCTTTCTCAACGGTTTTGTACATCACCATAGGCGTACAGTAGATCACTCGTATCGAGTGGAATAAAATGGTGATTTGTATATATGTGGGATACCGGCGGCCGACGATGAACAAACCCACGGCCTATAGGATGTAATTCAGTATCACGTGACGCGACAGCGCTGCCGGGTTGCGCAGCGACGGCTCGCACTGGTTTTTGAAGCGGCTGTAGTTGTTTCACGGTTGGCTGAACACTTTCTAAACGACCTTCGAAAAAATTCCTCGTCGTGACTTTGTATATATTCACGTAAAACACTTACTGCACTACGTAACCCAGCTCAGTGATCTGGGTGCCAACTCACCTTTGGATAAAGAAGTTGAGTTCGACTCCTGGGTAATGCATTAATGTGATAATGTTATTTTAAAAATTTAAAATAGATTAGTTTCGCGAAGAAGTCATCATGAAGTTAATCTCCTGATACAGAATTGACTATAGGCTCTTCGCGGTTGAGCACTTTTCAAGCACTGCTTGAGATCTACTTTTCCCTCATTTTTGTATTTTTGCGCAATTTGTAAAATTTACTTTGCAATGGGCTTGAATAACTTTATTCGTGCACCAGTCAAGTTGGAACGCGAAATCGTTACAGACCTAAATGAGTTACTAATAAGCTGATTCGTACTCTGATTTGTATATATCAAACGAAACAGCAGTCTAGGAAACAGTTTACTTAATTTGCCTCCAACTTAAATGGCAGACTGCGTACCTGTGTGTGCGGTAGCATATTCGCGGTTTATTCACGCTTTTTGAATCAAACCTTTGAAAAATCACCCCACGTACACGTGTTTGGTTGTTTTCTAAATATTGCATGTATCACAAGCATTTTATAACTCTGATAACATAAAAATGCTTTCTTTAAAAAAATGTAACATTTGTTTATATTTTATCTTTAAATTCTAATATAGAATTAATATAAATCAACACAGTGGTAAGGTAGGTGTGTTGGTAATATGTAGTAAGAAATAGTTCCCATGCAAAATATTATTAACTGACTACTCGCGAATGCTGAGCGTTGTCTCGTAAGTGCGATTTTCTAGATACGGTTAAGCTTTGTTTGCATGATGCGGAGGAATATCCTGGAAGTAGAACTTAAGGAGGGCTTCATAAAAGTTGGGAGTAACCTTGAATGGATATATTTATATTTTGAAGGTTGATTTCAGTGACTATATAACGTCTGAACGTTTTATTAAATATTTGATAGGGGCTGCAATGAAATAATTGTTTTACCCACTCATATCTCACCCCNCCCTCAATAACATACAGAGCTCAATTCTTGGAGGAACAAAACCCGACTATTCGCATGTGGAAAACGTGTGGTAGTTCTTCTCTGGTCTACTAATGGTTACTTCCAACTCTTGAAGCCTTGCTATGGTTCTTCTTTCAGCTTACTCACTACGCATTGTTCCCTCTTAAGTGATGAAAGACTTAAGCAAGTTTAAAAGGAAATACTAACGCTAAACCAATCCACTCTATTCGTGCACTGTACAGACAGATGAATATTTTTGCACATAACAACGAAATAAATGTTTATCAAACATTTCATTCCTCAGAATCTAAATACAGCAGTAAGATATACTTCCTTTGCAAATAACGTAAAAATAAAAATCTGATATATTCTTAATAAAAACTTTTTCTTACTAACCACTACCATTAAACTTTTTTTATTACGCATCAGAGTTACAAGTAGAAAAAAGTTAGACGTGTTTGTGTTTCGGTGGTAATTTTGCAGTGTAACTTGACGGGCGTTGCAACAGCAGTCGTTATGTCCGGGGACAATTGTCATGCAGATGTGTGGTGCCGACAGGATTAGGCAGCGGGTGGAGGAGAGTATAAATAGCGAGCAGACAGAAGCGCAGTGCGGGCATGCGCTGGGAAGCGGGACAGTAACTGCGCAAAGGGACAGCGTGGACGGTAGGTTAGCAAGGTCGCCCGGTTCCCAGAGCGCGGCTCCTCACCATGGCGCCCGGCTTACCGCTCCGCTGCGCATGCGCCGCTATGTCTGCATCCCCCTCCCCCTAACACCTCTTTAAACCTTCTCCCTACATCCCCTCTAATCCCCTCTCCTTCAGCCTTACTTCGCGAAATTCTGCTGTAATCCATGCATGGTTACTTACAACTTTTCTGCAGCTCTGCTTGAGTTCTACTTTCAGGATATTTCTGCGCCTCATGTAAACAAATTCTAGAAAATCATACCAAAGAAACAATTCACCGAATTCGTACGCTCTCAGTTTAACAATATTTTGAATGGGGACTGTTTCTTACTTGGCATTGCCACCACGCCTATTGCTTCGCGGTTTTTTAATTAATCTTAGCTTTAAATTATAATTTCTAAATAAAATATAACTTAAATTTCAATTTAACCAAAATATATGTCATTTTTATGTTAACACAAATTTAAAACGGTGTGACACGTGACATATTAAGCAATCAACCAGATACGTCACGCAAAGGGTATTATTCGAAGTTTGGAAACATCGGCTTCGGAGCGCTTATACTAGCTTTTTGCAGTAAACATGTTTGTGTCAATTGAAATAAATTAGGAAATTCTGTCTACCAGCCACGGGCTATGTTCCAAAACGCCTTTTTAGAGAGTAGGAGTAACAAGAATTAAAGCAGCTCAAAGTCAAAGTGAGTACAAGTGGTTTTCGAACGAGCATATAAATATAAATACTAAATGTTTATTTTACTTGGGACGTATTCAGTATCACCCATAATAATGTCGCTTATTATACCCAAAGTTCACTATAACAACTCTGGGTTTAAAGAATTATATACACTATAAGATACACTTGCCATAACCTTATCACAAACAATATAGCAAAAAACGCATAAGGATTTTACAATGTGCACGTTTACTTTCACTTAGCTTAATTCAAATTAACTTAAGCTATTTCTCTCTTTATCCTTCGTTACTCACCGAAATAATACATGTAAATGTTTTACTCTCGTAAGATATTTAGAGTAATTACTCTGCAGTAGTGAAACACCGCCAAGAGAAAATAAAACATTTACTCAGCACGTTTTGAGACAGCCAAAAATTAACGTTTACTCGCAGAGTAACGTTTTGCAACACAGCCCTGGAGAGCACACTTAAACACATATGTGTTGGAATAATTATTATTTTAGATTCCTTCCTTTTGAATACATACTTGCGTCTCATTTAAAACTGCAATACCACTAGGTCAGAAATAAATACAATGCAGTTCAACTCGCTCATTAAATTACTCATTAAAAAATAGTATAGAAAAAATTTGTATCGTTCACTCGCTCTTATTTTTCCATTTGTAACTTTACCTCGCGTGTTTTCTGAACTTCTAAATGCACACCCCCATTTAATTCGCTTTAAATGTTAAATTTTGTGCTTCACCAGATGTTCCTACATTTAAATAACTGATTCGATGTTTTTCTGGCGTACCCCTTAATCGAAACAACTGCCTGTAAGATGTGGGGTAGTGAATGAATATACTGGCCTGGTCTTTAGATATATTTCAGGAACTGAGTTTTTCGTAGAAGTTTACTCTGCCTAGAGAGACCTTCACTGGCAAGTGTTCATGAAGTCATCGACGTTATTCTCCATATAACACGTTCCCAAGTTCATGACTTGGGCTGTCGTTGCGTAGAGTCGGCAATATAGTTTTAGGAGACAGGAGTTAATCGCGTTCATCGTCTACTCAATTACGCTACTATTGTTGATGTGACCTTCTGTAATGGAATTAAACATATTCTTTCTGGTAGATGAAACATACAGTTCGTGAAATTTGTATGTTCCGTTCCGGTTGGGATTTTTTTTCGGCTTAGCTGGGAATACAGTAAACACAGATGTGTAAGGAAATGAGGTCACTGAGGCCGTATGCGTATCATTGATTTCGAGGGGAGAGTTATATTAAATAACACTTCGTGCCTGGGCGTGCTAATATAGGCGCTGCCGCAAGGCACCCACATTTAGCGCCTGGGAGATTAGTGTCTTCTCTACGCACGCGTGTTGTAGCGTCAATCTAACTTTTAGTGGCGTTAAAAATTTCTCAACGCGGATGCTGGAACTGTGAAATATTGGCGCTAGCGGCATTTTAAATACTGCATATATTTTGCTTATGTTGAGGCAAAGACTTCCTACCGCTCGATTTTTGGTTCCTAGGTAATAAATAAAATCCTATGTGCAGGCTGCACCAGTTATTCAAGGGATTTCTACAAGATGTCTAATTTTTACAAAGAAAACTAGTTTATTCAGGGAGCATGATGCAGTTTCTGTTTAAATCAATAAAAGTTATCACTTTCCTTTACATATTCGACCATTTTCAAGATATTCTGGCTGCTGTTTACTCGTAAACATTCAACGTTTGTCCAACTACAAAACGATTCAATAACATTCTAAATCTGAATCAGTGAGAATTTCACTGTTTTAATCATTTAACAGTGCCTGACTGATTCAAAAGTCACTTCGGTGAATTTAACTAATGAATCAATGAAAAAACGCCAGTTTTCATTGACTTATTGATTCAGTGGCATTTTTCACTGATTCACCAGCCACTGTTTTCAATGTTTATCAGTTGTTAATTTTTTACTGGTGGATATGTTAAACAGCGTGTAAAAATTTCCGTGAAACAATGTGCAAATAGGCCGTTAAAAAAAATGTATCAAGTGAAATAACGACGCCTTAACTAATAAAACCAATTAAAAATACTTTCTAAAATGTGCTTCGTCTTTCAAAACACCATTTATTATGAGGTAACATGAACATTCCCGCTTTCAATCCATTTTAACATTTTTCATTTCACTTTCATCTAATAATCACAGCAATCTGTTTGAATGTTTAAACTGCATATAACTTGGTGAAGAGAGTGCATTCATGCGTACTATCAATTTTAACAATCCTAACGTTACCAACTAAACTAAAAACTAAGAGAAAGGGCATACAATTTAAAACTTCACATTTTCGATGAAGAACTATAACATATATTTTCCCCTTCGTTATCAAGTTGACTTGATAACTGAGATGGTAATTTAATGGTCTGAAAGTGAAGTGGAGAGGGTGTGTGTGTGAATGTGTGTGTATGTGTATGTGTGTGTATGTGTTTGTGTATGTGTGTGTGTATGAGTGTGTGCGTGTGTGTTTTTTTTTCTATGCCGACCACCTGCGAACATTTTTTCAATTTTTTAAATTGCTGTAAATTGTGCAATATACATAGTTAACAGTCTTAAATATGTTTATTTCTCGTAATTATGTGGCTCAATTCAAAATAAACAATATTTAATTTGCCGCTGAATTTGACCGTCACTTACCCAATCAGTGAAATTCTTTCACTGAAACAAACAGTGGTTTTTTTTACTAATTCTAAGTGGAGTTCTTTTCACTGATTCTAGTAGTTGAAGTTCACTGCAAATCAGTGGTTTTATACTTATTCGAATTTAGAGTGAAACAAGTAACATATAACGTAGGGATTTCATGTAAGCATAACCTAAAATTTGTTTGTATTCCGACAGCGCCTGTCATTATTGTCTAAAGTAAAATTAAAAAAAATACTGGAAATCCAACTTTTACTTTATGCAAAATCCTGTTGTTGCATAACACGATCCTTTAAACCAGTCACTTGTTTTGTCGTGGAACGACAGCAACACTACTATAAGTACTACAAGTGCTGGCTGCTCGCCAGTTTAAGATGTCTGCCCTGCGGCCGCCAGCACGGCCCAGCCGGTGGCAGCTGACATTAGTGACGGCCCGGCTGTGTACAAACTGTTACAAAAATACTCGGCGCACGTTGGCGGACGCGCAACTGATTATACGGAAACTAATGTTTTTAGCACCGCACCAAGCTGCGGCAGGCTGCGCGCAGTTAACTCTCCCCTCGCCGAACGCACCCCGCACTCGCAAAATGGACACGTCACCAGTTTTGGCCAAAATTGCCCGGACACTCTTTGCTCACTGTCAAATCGCCCGGTAAGACGGCATATAAGTGAAGGCCGAACACTTGAACACTTTACAGAAGTATACTCTCATGATAAGTGAAAGAAGCCACCCACCTTTAGCTTGAATTGCGTTGCACAGTGTTCAAAATCCGCGTTTTTTAAGAAACCACTTAACGTGTTCTCGTTATACCAACATAGGAATATAAGGCACACTTCAGACGAGGTTCGAATAACACTCTAAAATATCACGCATATTATAAATACTATTCCCGAGCCTGCAATATATCTAAAAATGGCTATTTCACACTGCTATATTCCAAAAAATACTGTTCTGAAACATGCAAAACTATAACAAGTACCTGCGCTGAACTTCACTTCAGGTTTTTCACCAAAATAAAGATATGGTCACCGCTTAAAGTTCCATGGGTACACGCTGCACGATGAGAACACTGCACTCCACCTCAGTCTTTATGTGCATAGGAGCGATGGGGCACATGATGCACAGGTCTTTGCACCCTTTACACTCCCGCGCTTCTTAGCCTCAAACACGCAAAACAACCTCCAGGTAAGCGGCACCTTTAAAAGAGAGAGGCGTGTGCTTTTGAAAGGAACATGATTTAAAAGGACTCATAACTAAGATATTCTTTCAGAGAAACTTTTCCGCAGTTATGTGTATTTTTGGCATACTCTTGACGATGTCATTGTCAAGTGGAAACGTTATGGAAGCACCGGCCCACAGCATCGCTCTGGTATTCCAAGAAAATAATTAATCAAGACCTGAAGAACTCTAAAGCGTGTTGTGCAAACCGATCGTCACCTAACCAAGTCAGTGACTGCAGGGGACGTGTACTGCAGCTCAAGTACAGGGGTCAGTGCAAGGACTCTCCACCAGGTGTTGTTAGCACTTGCTTTTCGTGGTCGTGCTGCTGCCAGGAAGTAATTTAACACACACGCCAATGACCGACGTCGCTTGGAGTAGTGCAAACAACAGTGGAAGAAGGTCTTGCGAAGTGATGAGTCACGGTACATTAGCTGGCACTCAGGCCTAGAGGATGCAAGGCGAACGGTATTTACGTCAGTGTGTTGGGCTGACCTTGAAATTTAATGCCATGATGTAATGTTCTGTGGCTGTTTTTCTTGGTTTTTGCTTGAGCGATTTGTTTGAATTGATGGCTGTAAGAACTTTGGCATGCAAAAAGACATTGTGAACAGTAACATGCTCCCTACTTTGTAAAAAGACTATGGAATAAGCCCTCTTCTCTATCAGTATGATATTATCCTGCCCATAAATTAAGATGAATTGCATTGTATTTGAAGACAACCAGATGAGACTGCTTAAATGTTCCATTCCAAGCCCCGATCTGAACTCAGCTTATTTGGATCAAGCTGGAGCGTGGTTTGCGTGCTAGACCCCACTCGACTAACTGTCAAACGTCAAATACTCACCATTCTACAGGACTAAGTGCAGGGCCTACTCTCAGTGGTAACTGCGTACAAACAGCTCATGGACATCCGACACGCTGTTAGTTTCATGGCTGGTATCTTAGGAACCAATTTTGATGAGCGTCCGGAAACTTTTAGCCACATTACTATATATCTCTTCTATAATGGCGAGAGAAAGTTCTTATAGACATTTTCTTTTACTTAGTTACTATGCACACCGCTAAGTGTGTACCAAGTTAATTTTGTCCAGGCAATTTCTTTCCACGTGGTTTTAATAACTAACGAAAACCAAAATTTCGCATAAGCAGTTTTAACGTTGAAATTAATTGCAGTAATAAAAATTCTGAGAATTTAGCAGCTGGCAGTTTTATAGAATCTATGACAATCATATCGCATTGTCTCTGGTTACTGTTATTCTTTAAATTATAGCTTAACTCATCGTTGACCGTAAGGTCTTTATGGTTGGAACCATCGGCTGAAAAATCATAACTTAGAAATGAAGCCGAGATGGGGGGTGCTAGGACACCGTCCTGGCATTTACTTGGAGTGATTTCGGGAAAAACTAAAACATGGATAATAGAAATCAGGATATGTGGAATGGGGGAGCTCCTGAACTGTCCTATGCGAGAGTTTACGGAGAGGTTATCTGCATCCCAGGCTGGGTTTCAATCGTGGGTAGTCATTATGGTGATCGGCCTGGTGGCAGACTGGTGGACTCCTTATCAGTCAGACCGTTGGAGCCCAAAGCAAGAACTCCAATATGAAAATAAAATGCATGGGCAATGGTCAAAGGCACAATAGTAAGACCTGCAGTTAACATTGCTCGGAGGGCACATGGTTTCCAAGCCCCGATTGTGTGCTGCCCTAGTAAGCTGTGGTACCCACTAGTGTTAATTAAAGGAAATGAGGAGCGTGGGCTGACTGATCTTGCTAGACACTGTTTGAGGTTCCCTCAATTGTAGCTGCAATTGTGCAGTTATTGAATGACGTGGACGATTGCGGGAGAGGGGATCATGAGGGCAGAACCACCTCTTGGCGGACTCTCGTTTTGGTCTTTACCCCCAAAGTCAGATTGGCCATTATTCGTGCTGGTAGTGGTTGGAAATTCGCTATGGTGTTAGATAGTTATCTCCTAATTATGGAGTATACTGGCCAGTTTCGCTAACGAGGAAAATTTAAAAAAATTGAAGTGTTGAAAATACGATTGGAAACCCTGGATGGCTAGAAGACCAATATAAGTCAGGAAGTTCAATGTTTGTTTGTTTGCGTGGAATAGAGATCGAATGCGCGTACTCTCAAATACATAGCCAAAGTTTTCGAACCGTTCCACCTCACTTCGGACTGACTTTGTGAATATTTGGTTTATTGCAGTAAAAGAAAATAACAAGTTTAACGCATAAACATGGATGGTCTTAGTCGATATGATATGCTCTTGATATGCACTCGCTCTTTTCACGGCGTTCTGTGCATGTCGCCCAGTCCTGAGTTAACATTTATGCACTGCATGAGATCGTCAGTTGTTTTCTGTCACTGAGCACCTCAATGAAACAGCTGGTAAGAGTGCCAGCCACATATCGGACCGCAGTGACTCTGCTGTCACAGTGTGTGAAAACCAGAACGACCTACCATAAATTTCGTTAAACCGGTATAACTTGTAAGTATAGAGTGAAAAGAAGAACTTGTTTACATTTGTGCTTAGCTTGGAATGCGATATAGTGGTCGTTACTTCTGTATGCATTTGGTTTGTTTGAAATAACACATGCGGTTCGAACGGTACTTCTTTTTACTTTTAGAATTAAAATACTTCGCTGCGCCGAGTAACTCGCCATTTTCCCAGACCATGTTGTAAAATAGATGGGTTTAATTTCTAACAAGAAACCTTATATGTTCCTTACAATTTCAGATAAATATTATTGCATAACATTTCTCTTGAATACAAATCAACTATTCGCCATGTAAAAGATGGTATATGGTGACACCGGGGTTTCGTATAGACGTGAAAACTGAGACGAAATTATATACGGGTAATTTTTCAGCACGGCCAAACATTTTGTCGCAGCGGCAGTACCAATATATCGTATTATCATGTGTGGGGCACTGCACCACCTACACAGTAGTGCTGTAATAAAATAACTAATACATTGTAAAGTTTCTCATGTGATACATCATATAATGACAGTACACATTAATACACGCCTCTCTACAGTATAAGCGTAAAAGCCAATCAAGCAATCCACAACAAGGGTCCACAAAACGTTGTGAGACGGAAGGGATTTCAGATGTGTATAGTGTCCAGAGTCCATTCGCTGGCATGTGGCCGCACGTTGCGGAATATTACATTGAACGTTATTCAGCATCTTCTCATCAACTGTAGTAACCGCGGCATGAAATTTTGCCACCGTATCTGCAATACAAGTTGGTGTACCCTTGCACTCTAAAATCGCAACGGTTAAAACTGCTCCAAATCATAACATTTTACTGCAGATACGCTGTAACTGCTCCACTTGAATCAGTAAAATTCCACTGATCATTTTAATTGCTGGTATTCACTGATTAAACAATTTTCTCTGATTCCTAGTGGATTTCACTGGGCTGGCAGTAAACCCTCAGAGAATTCCACTGATTAGCCAGTAGATAACAGCTCATTAACTGAAGATTCAGTTAAATAATTTTATTGATTTAAATACCTCATTCCAGTTTAGAGCGTGTAGATTCGTGAGGCTGCTGCGACCAAGTCAGCCATATTACAAAACGACCCACAATTTTCACGCTGGACTCCCGTGGCTCAGTCGGTTGCTGCGCCGCCAATCTGGGATGCGGGAGATTCTGGGTTCGAATCCTAGGTAAGGCATAGGTGTTAAGTTAAGTTAGGTCATGAGTTAGTTTGTAAGCCGTTCCCTGATAAGCCTTCAGTCATGACACCGGGAAACGTTAATAAGCCCTTTCCACTCCAACACATTTTTCTCTTTTCTACGCAACTCCGTTGTTAAAATCCACCATTCTCTTTTAACACGTGTATGTTGCCCTGTATTTCGAACACTCTAAGTACGCGGAGGTGCGTTGTGTGCGGCAGGTTCGGGTTGCAGTGTGCTATAGTGGGCGGTGAAAGGTGCACTCGCACACACACAACACGCCCAGCTGCCGTGTCGCAAGCCTCCACTGGCCTGAGACGCCTTGCCTCACTGGAGGCACATCGCAACTGCCCCCGCCATCAGCACGCCCCGCGCGTCTTGACCTTCCACACTCCGCTCGGAAGGAAGACCTCTCTCACTGCTCTGTCACCTTGCAGCGGTCCACCCACGGCCTGGCTAAGCCCCCGCCGTTACGACCACTTCACGTCACACGTAACACGCCTCACTTCACACTTTCACGTCTACGTCAAACATCGTCGCTTCGCCCCGTATCATATACTTAAATTGAGGTAGGGCGATATCGCTGGTTGCGCACGACCAATCTCCGTGTCCCAACACTGAACTGCTTTTCTGTCAATACGGCGACCAAAAATGGCGTGAATTGGGCTTGAGGTTAGAACACTGATTAGTAAATAAGTGCTGTGAGATGTATTTATACTTCCTCTAACTAATTTATAAAGAATTGTGATTACCCTCAAATTGGTAAAAGTATTTCACTCAAACAATAGTGCTAGTCGTATAAAAATTAAAATATGAACAAACGAGTTAATCACTATTGACCATGTGACTTTGACAGTAGTGTTGCTTTGGGGTAGGTCAATGCTCGGTACATGCGCAGAAGACAAATAAGCGGTCTACCTCATCTTTAGTCTATGTTTCAGCCGCCACATAATGATTACAGGTGATTATATATCGCAGTCGTAGCATTCACTATGATGTGGGGGAGGGCCCTTTGAGGTCTGAAGCCCCACCCAGAAGTATCAACAACCTTGAAATTAAATTAATGAGCATTCAATCATGTAACATTTTATCAACCATGTGTAAAAATTATTGAAGAGTAGAAGGACATTCTAAACTATAAGGGATGAGTGTTGCAAGTGTGTCAAGCGACTAATGCCTCTTACACGACGCCATGAAACGTCTAGCCAGTGTAAACTATCAGCATACATTTTTTTTACAAATAGCAATGAGACTATTTTTTTTGTTAAAGAAACCCCAAGAATACTGGGTTTTGTACTGTAGGGAGTAAATGAACTGACAGTGAGTTTGGGAACTAACACTACTTAAAGACTCCAAAATTGTGTTGTGAAATAATTATATTTATTTTTACTCTACATCCCTATCCGTTATTATTGATCTATGACACTTAAGTAAATATGCGTAGATTTTTCAAGTGATTTAATTATTTTAAGTCAGAATGTATTATACATAAAGCTGAGTCTGAATTTAAATAATTTACAATTATGTGGATTGTTATTGACCAAAAACCCCTCTCAGCTTCAGTTACCGTGATATAAATTTTTATTGACCTAATCTCCTCCAGCTTCAAAGTTTGCAGAAGTTTGGCGTTCGTGATGCATTCCAACTCTGAAATAACTGGATGGCCATAATCTCCAGAACCTTGAAGGTACAGGTATTTTAGTCCCTTAACAGCTTCATGAATTGGATTCACTTCCGATTCGAGTACATTTCCGAAAAAACTTTGTGGGCTGATATACTACTTTTAAATGGATTTAAAATGAAAGTTAAAATTATTACAGCTGTTTTTCTTTACCACTTGAATTTTTCGTATAATTCACACAGGTACATGTATTGAAAAGAAAACAGCATGACTTATCCACCGGTGAAACTTTTATTAACTTTATTTTTTGAGCTTCATTGTGTATCACTTCACAAAGAACAGAAAAGTGAAATTAATCGCGATACCAAAACTTAAAGTCACGTGTAGGCTGATACAGAATGGGAATGGGCGTTTCATATGAGAAAGAACCCGCGGCGCCTTAGGTGCAATACTAGACGCACCAAGGTGCGATGGTTCAAAAACCACGGACTCATCGTCTCGTCACAGAGTGAATAAGAATGCAGAGTTGAAAAAGTCTTTTATTCAGCGAACTCAAGCCGCACACGGGACCGCGGTGGCTAAGCGGTTATCATTCTTGCCTCTCACCAAGGCAAACCGGATTCAATCCCCTACTGGGTCACTCCCGGATATTCGCATGTAGAGGAATCGTGCCAGACGATGTCTTTATTCGACGGGTTTTCTCGGGGATCTCCTGTTTTCCCCACCCTTTCATTCAGGCGCTGCTTCAAAATCACCTCAATTACTCTCATCGGCTCTCAAGACCTCGCTGTTTAGAGCCGCCCAAACCTCTTCACTCCAGCCGCACACGCCAGCAAAATGGCGTCATTAGTCAACAACATGTCGGGATGCCGTTTGCCAATCAGCGCCTGTAACCTACCTGCCAGCCGGAAGCCGAGCCAATAGGGACACGTTCGCAGTGCGTAGAAGTCAATCAGACACAGGGTCCGTTCTCAGGCTCTCGCAAAACCAATCAGCGAATGGGTAGGCCCACACGAAAGAAACCGCCATGCAAATTGGTTTCTGTATATTTATTTACTCTGTGATAACACATTTTTTTTTTTTTTGTTCTATACACGTCATAACGCCTAATTTGACGCTTAACATTTCTATAGTAAACTCAGATGTAGACATGCGTGTAAAGCTTGGTCTACAATGAAAAACTTGTCCATAACGAACGTGTAGATACCTATCAAAATTAAAGTATGTATTATTTATGGCACGGTTCATTTTCATCGTGTACGTAAGGGCGGTTTTAGTACACGATGGC
Source organism: Clitarchus hookeri (assembly GCA_002778355.1). Lineage (NCBI taxonomy): Eukaryota > Metazoa > Arthropoda > Insecta > Phasmatodea > Phasmatidae > Clitarchus > Clitarchus hookeri. Next base: position 92,645 of record NQII01002577.1, on the reverse strand, counting down.
CATGAACTTGCCATAAAAAATACCAACTTGAATTTTGATGGGGCCACGGTGGCTGAGCTGTTAGACTGCTTGCCTCCCACCAAGGCAAACCGGGTTTTATCCCCGGCCGTATCACTCGCGGATTTTCGCAAGTGGGAATCGTGCCGGATGATGTCGCGGGTCGGTGGGTTTTCTCGGCGATATCCTGGTTTCCTCGCCCTTGCATCCCGGCGCTGCTCCATACTCGCCTCGCTTCACCCCCATCGGCTCTCAAGACCTCGATGTTAAGAGCCACCCAAATCTCTGCAATCCACTCCACTCCATTCATTTTGATACGTGCACATTCGTTACGTAGACGTCTTTCATCGTGAACTGAGGTAAGGAGCAGGCGGTCAGCAGCAGCTGGAAAGCGGGGGCGGGGTTTCGCAGTGGCAAGGTGCCTGCAATACTGACCCAGTTCCCCGGCCGCGCCATTTACATGCGCTCCGCGACCTGGCTGCAGTCTACGCCAAGCGCCGCGCCGCTGCTGCACCGAATACGTTCCGAGCCGGCGAACTGCCCAGAACTACATCATCACGTCCCCTCCCCCTCATGCTGCAACACTGACCGCCATCCTGATGTCTCTGCCTAGCTAGCCTTGTGGCCACACAGTTAAAGATTTCGCTTAACCTCTTTTGCAGAAATTCTTCGTTTACGCGCTATAATTTCGGATTCGTGGTAATTATTGATCATGTATCTTTATAAAACATTTACATTTTACGAGTTATTTAATATTTTTCACTTAATTTTCATTATGTGTTATCTGTTAGCTGCAAAAATTCATGGACATATTTATATTTTATTAATATGCTTTTGCCTTTATGCAAGCAGGAAAGTATTCAAGAACGAGTAAATTTTAAATTTTCTATAATCGAGTTGCGGTTAAGTTGAACAACATACAGTGATCGACAAAACTGGTGTTCCCTTAGCGTTGGAGAGAGACGGCTCTCTTAGCTTATCTGAAATGCCGAGGAATGAATACAGACCTGAAATGATAACCTAGTGGACGAGGAAATATGAAGACATGTTCTAAGGAGCTATGCCGACATTTTCCTGGAATAACGGCGGATGAGCACGTCCGGAACGATTCCCACTTTTGAAAATCCGGCACTCGAACCCGATTTGCCTTGGCGGAGGCAAGCACTCTAGCCGCCACATCACTGCGGCCTCTGCAATCAGGCTTATGGTTAAAAAGTTATAAGTAGGGGTAAACAGACATTTATACGGCCATATAATCGTATAAGCCTATATTTACAAAGAAAATATGTTAAAGAATCATAAAATAATAAAATGCATTTTCTAGGGTATGATAATTGAGCTCACTCTAAAGAATGGTTTTGAGATTTTACTACATCAGCTTACATAGGAATTGAGAAAGCATTTATGAAAACGGTATTTATTTTTTTGCATATTGTACGTATGCATTTACGCATCTATCTATATTAGGTAGATTTCCTCAGGAAATAGTCAAAAGAGCTATTAAGCTCCCTACTTTGTAATCTCTCGAGAGTAGTGTTTATATGGCTAGTCAGGCACATGCATCCTGCAACAGGAGATATGAGTTTTACGCCATCTTGACAGGCACGTCCGGCGGCCATAGTGGTCGGCGGCCTGAGATGGTCATGTTATCGACAAAATTGCCTGTTTCATTCCAAAACCACTTCCGAAATTAATTATTTCTCCCAAAAACCAGCTTTTTCACAAAAAAAATACTTTTAAAAATGTAAAAATGACGAAGGAGGATTTAATGCTCCTTGAAGTAAGAGCCGAAATATCCTCCGTTCAGCATGAGGATTAGAGGCTTTTAGCGGAATGAGCTACATAATCCTCAGACCTGGAGAGGAGGATTCGTGACTTCGGGCCAGGTCAAGCTGACCGGGGAGGACCAGCGGACCTGGCACCCTCCCCCAAATTTCATCTTGCACCTACCACGTCCACACCCCGCTACCTCCTCCCCTCTCCATTCTCAAAACTGTCTTCTCTAAATTCACCCCCTCCCCACACCCAACCACTAGCAATTATTACAAAAAATCGCAAAAAATTACACAAATAATTCTAAATAAATATGAACATATAATTTTTTCCTAACAGTAAATCCACCACCACCACCTCACTCCCTACCCACAACCAACCCAACCCAATCATTAAAATATCAAGAAAAATCTCATAATCAAACAAATTAAAAACAATCTAAAGAAATTCTAAATTATCGAGGAACATAAAACCTTAAACTCACACTCATCTCAAAGTTCTCACCACACCACATCTCCACAGTCACTCTTTCCCAATCATAAAAAAAATCGAGAAATGATACAAAAAACCTTAAATGAAACTAATACAAGTTACGAACATATTGCATCATGGACTGCGAAAACAATGTTGGATGCCGATGGCCTTGACCTAACTCCAATGACCTTGAAAACAAATAATTTTAAATAAATTCATTGAAATCGAAGATCATATCGTTACTGACTCCGACCCTTATGTTGAATGTTGGTGACCTTAACCTTAACTCCATTGATATAGAACTCTAAAAATGGAGAAAAATTTAAAAAAATCGATGAAACATTATTAAAAACCGATTAACATAATACATTACTGACTCCGACCACCACGTTGAATGTTGGTGAGTATAAAATTAACTCAAATAACCTTGAACTCAAAAAATTAAGAAAAAATTGCAAAAACTTACAAACAACACAAAAAAAAGGTAAAAAATTACATACTTAATACCAAAAACCAAGTCGGATGTGTGTGACCCTAAAAGTTAGATTCTCGTAAAGATGGCAGAGCACAGCCACTCCTTGGCACTACAATCAGCAGACGTCTGAACTCCCACCTCTATATTCCATTGGCTATAAAGTCGATCAATCTTACGACCCCCAAAGCGAACTATTGGCTTTATGTAGCACACATGGACCCTCCTCCTTAACTTCAGAAAACACACCTCTCGTCGCTCTACTTACATCACCATTTACTTAACATAGCTCAGCCAACATCAACATTTACGCATGTCACCGTCCATTCAACCGACTCCCTCCACCCTACCCCCCAAAACCAGCCACAATAACCCGCAATAGATCGTCCCCTCATCATACACCCTCGCCATCAACCAACCATATGATTCACCACCCCTCTCCCTTTCTTTAAACAAGACCCCAACCGGTTCCTGAAGAGACTAACTCTACCTAAGACTAGCTCTTGCCAAGATCAAGTCCTCCATAAATGGCTAGCACAGTTGTCAAGACCAACCCAACATACCACCCAGTTATACCAACAGTCGATGACAACCAATCTCAAAAAAGTAAACTAATATGAATGACCAGACCAACTAACCAGTTGCGAAACATTCCTGAAAAATATTCCCCATTTCATTCGTTTCCTTATAGAACTCAGCTGGATTTTTAATCGAACAGAGTAAAGCATAATACGTCATATCCTACCATGGCCCCCTCATCCTACGTACACTAGCATAAGTTTTAACAAAAACAGAATCCCGCAATTGATTGTACACATCACTTAATTAATAAGTCTTCATAGAAGCAGAACAGTTCGAATAACAAATTAAACTCTTATTATTATGTATACATACATTTAATTTAATTACTCATTACACATATTCCATATTTCTAATTATGTCATACATGCGATCTTTGCATTTCTCAGATGTTTGCAGATCATGTATAGTAGCCAACAGTCTCATCTGATATAACACCGATTATTCAGTTCACTTAAGTTATATGATACCTTGTTATGTGCGAGAAATTTTAATTTTGTTGCAAAGCGATCAAATGTCTGAGTCTATCATCTAGTTCATTCGGGTCTTCGGTAAACATGTAGTCAGTATTCTCAGCGTCTTCTGCCTTCTCCATTTCGCTCGATGCAGCAAATGAACGAGCATTCTTGGCGCCTTCAGCATTCTTCACGCCACTTTTCGAAGGAAACTCATAGGTGAAATGTGTGGGAACGTCAAGAGAATCATCACCCATATGATCAGATACTTCATCAACACTGTATTCATAGTTATTATCATCAATGCTGTCTTCATGATCGTCTCCGCCTTCTGCTTCATCCTCAATATCAAGTTTACTTTTCTTTATAGGAGTCGCATGGTCATCATCAGTATTTAGAGCCAAAGTTCGTCGACTTCGCGCGAAAGTCTTCCAAGTGCACATTCCACACAATCCGACTATACTGCACTCATTCCGTCCTTAGCATTAACTGTCTCATCATTATCGCCTGACGAATCAGTACCCACCGAAACAACATGGGGTATTGACATCACTTGCTGGCTTCTAGTAGATGTACCCTTACAGATCTCGACTTGTTCCTTCAATTTATCGCCTTGCATAAATGCCTTACTCTGTCTGATTAAAAATCCGGCTGGGTTCTACAAGGCGAACGAATGAAATGGGGAATATTTTTCACGAATTTTTCTCAACTGGTTAGTTGGTCTGGTCATGCATATTAGTTTACTATTTTTAGATTGGTTTTCATTGACTTTTCTGGGTGGTATGGTGGGCTGGTCTTCACCACTGTACTGGCCATTTATGGAGGAATTAGTCTTGGCAAGAGCAAGTCTTGGGTAGAGTTACGTATCTTCAGGAACCGGTTGGGGTTTCGTTTAGAGAAAACGAGAGGG
>NQII01002577.1:19798-87931 GCA_002778355.1 Clitarchus hookeri | reverse complement strand
GTGGGGAGGGGACGAGTTATTGCGAGTTATTGTGGGTGGTTTTGGGGGTAGAGTAGGGGAAGTCGGTTGAACGGATGGTGACATGCGTAAATGTTGATGTTGGCTGAGCTATGGTAAGTAAATGGCGAGGGAAGTAGAGCAAAGAGAAGTGTGATTTTGAGGCTGGGAAGGGGGGACGTTGTATGTGCGCTACACAAATCAATAATTCGCTTTGGGGGTTGTAGAATGATCGGCTATATAGTCAATTAAATATACATGTAGGGCTTCAGACGTCTGCTGATTGTAGTACCAGGGAGTGACCGTACTCTGCCATCTATACGAGAATTTAACTTTTAGGGTCACACATCTAACTTGGTTTTTTGTATTAGGTATGTAATTTTTTTACCGGGTGGTTTTTTGTGTTTATTGTGATTTTTTTTTTTTAATTCAAGGGCAATTAATTGAAGTTGATGCTCGCAAACATTTAACATGGTGATCGGATTCAGTAACGTATTATGTTCCGCGATTTTTACTAATGTTACTTCGATTCTTTACAATTTTTTTTAATTTTTAGAGTTTACTGTTAATGTGGTCAAGGGTAAGATCTACAACATTCAAACTGGGGGGTCGGAGTTAGTAACGTAATATATCGTCGATTTTAATAAATTTTTTTTAATTTTTTGTTTTCAAGATTATTTGAGTTATGATCAAGGCTATCGGTATCAAACATGGGTGTCGGAGTCCGTAATGTAATATTTTCCCACACTTTTATTAGTTTCTTTCCGTTTTTGCGATTTTTCTCGACTTTCTCATGATTGGGAATAAGTGGTTGGCAGCTAGGGGGTGTGGTGAGTTGAATGGGATGAATGCGAGTTTAACATTATATTTTCTTAGATAGTTTAGTTTTTTTTATATATTTCTCCAATTTCTCTTTATTATTTTATGTGATCCGTTGATCAGCGAAACGGAAAAAAAGGTAGGGGGGTTAAGAGAGTGAGAATAATAGTGTATGTTCCTCGAGTTTAAAAAAAATTCAATTTTTACGATTTTTCTAGATTTTTTTTTTTTATGATTGAGTGGAGTGAGTTTGGGTAGGAGAAAGGCGAGGGTGGTGGGATGATTGTTAGGTTAACATATTTGTTTCTAGATATTTTAGAATTATTTTTTTTATTTTTTTATATTTTCTGTAATAATTGTTCGGGTCGGAATAGGAGGAGGTAATTGTGATTATAGGTCATGGAGATGGGAAGGGGTGGAGATAGCAGGGTGAGGACATGGTAGATGCAGGATGAAGGTTGGGGGAGGGTGTGAATCGCTGATCTTCCTCAGCCAGCTTGACCTGGCTCGGAGTCACGAATCCTCCTCTCCAGCTCTGAGGATTAAGTAGCTCATTCTGCTAAGAGCCTCTTATCCCCATGCTCGACTAAGGATTTTTCAGCTCTTGCTTCGTAGAGCTTCAAATCCGCTTTCTTAATTTTTCCTTTTGTTAAAACATTTTTTGGTGAAAAAAGGGGTTTTTGGGATAATTAATTAATTTCTGAAGTGGTTTTGGAGTGAAACAGGCAATTGTATCGATAGCATGGCCGTCTGAGGCCTCATACCAACATGGCGCCGGATGGGCCTACCAATGATGGCGTAAAACTCCTACCTCCTGATACATGATGCATGTGCCTGACTCGCCATATATACCCTACATACGACGTTCATCATTACTATATTTGGATTCTGATAGACGGTAAATTCCCCATACTATTTATGAGTATGGTTCACAACTTCCAATAAACATTTTTTTTAATGTAGATTCACACTGCAGTTAACTCTGATATATTTGCGTTTAGTTTTGTGTTGTAGTTATGTTCAGGTTTAGATTACGCAGTGGTGTTTTCATATTGAATTAAGAGGCCCACCTGCCGCCATCCTTTTTGTCTTTTTTTTTACTGAGAAGCTTTGGGGAACTTACAAAAGTTGCACTGGCACGTGCAACAAGAGCGCCATCGTCGCTACGCGCAAGGTTCTTGAACTGGCGTGTAGTGTTCTCGTAGTACTGCACGTACTTATGGCACTTTCAGTGGTGCTCCTATCATTTCATTGATGGAAAATTTGTAGCAAAGTACGATACAGGCTCCTATCGTAGTTTGACTCATGTGCGGCTAGTTTGGCAGTATGAAAAAGCCGTTTTTAACTATACTGTAGGGCTATAAAATGATATTTACAGCATGCGTGGTAACTTTAATTCCCCTATCTGGAGTATGGTATATTTTCATAAATAAACATACTGGGGGCACGTTTAATAATTTCGTCAAAAAGCCAGTATTTCACTCACACTGCAACGCAGTTCATGCGCCAGGCAGGCGAAACGGGAAGTTGACCCAACCTCAACACAACGGCGAAGTAGCGTTGTTTTCTTAAATCAGAATCATTGGATGAGTATTTCGTTTTTGTTTTCATGTATATTCCTAACAACTTCCGACTGGATTGTTTATTGTGTATTATGCCACGATTGCAACCAATGTCGAAGTTACCACTTTCATTTGCTTGTACTTGAATGATAAAAATATTAACGATTTGTAAATCTGTGGAATTAAAGAAAATATAAGCGTGTAAATAGGCGCCAGTTTATGGGAGAGATGAGGTTATTATTGGCAGGTAGAGAGAAACTGCACATATGCTGGTTTAATTGCAAATATACGGAATACGCTTGTATAAACTAGCCACTGGCATATCCCAGATACAGCGCTTGTTCAGTAGTGCTGAATTCCAACTTATAACATGTCAACACGGGTACGATATTATCAACAATTTTGGCTCAAAGTTAATGTAAAGGCAACATAATGATCGCTATGTTAACTTGAAAGTGAAGCGGCGTGTACAGTGAATGTGGTGGGTGTGTGGAGAAGCGGAGTGGTAGATCACAGCGGGAGATCGCAAGCGTATTGGGATCAGCCTGCCGTTGGGAGGGAGCGTGCAGTGACGGTGCAGTAGGAGGTCAGTACCACGACGCAAACCGCTGGACCGCTAGCTCGGACGTCCTTCGCCGGTCGCCGCGCCGTGGGTCGTGACCGGGCCAGGGGAAACCCGTCCCTGCTTACTGCACATCCGTTCCTCCACTCAACACCGCTCCCTCTCTTCGTTCTATTCTCTCTCTCACTCTTCCATTTCTCTCACTCTTTCCTCTTTCCCTTTTTTTTCTCTCTTTTCTCTCTTTCTCTCACTTTTCTCTCTTTCGGCTTTCTCCATTATTCTCTCTATTTCCTCCCTCTTTTCTCGCTCTCTGTTTTACGTTTCTCTTTTCTTGTTCTCTGTTTTCTCTTCCTCTTTTCTGTAGATTTTTTTTCTCTCTCTCTCTCTCTCTATATATATATATATATATATATTTTTTTTTTTTGGCACACTCTTCCTTTTTCCAGAAGAGTGATTGCTTGCGGCGAACCACCGAACCGATTTTACCCTCAGTGCTATTCAAGTGCTACTTCATCGCGAAGCACAGTTCTCTTCGCACTAGAGCGAACACACACTGCAAAAAACGATATCAGGTTCTGCTGGATAAACAGCTCCTAGCGACAACGCTACATTTAAAGTGGCATGTTTATTCGTTTTCTGCTGCGAGGTTTGTGATATTGTGAGTGGTTATTCATGTATCCAGAAAATAATTTAATATCTTAACATAACATAATATAATGTTAATGGTTGGTAGCAACACAGAAAATATTACAAATTTCATGCTCATTCTTCATTATGTTGTGTTAATTTCTCACTTTCAACATTACTGTTCACAATTCCTTCAGTCGCTTGATATATGCTTATTTCTGAAACCACATTGGCACTTCATGCAATGTCTTCTTGCAGCAAAGTTCTACGCTGCAATCTTGCAGCGGTGGGGCTGAAGGTCATGAAGTGGTAAGCGCTGCGGAATCGCTTTGCCCTTTGAATGCGCCCATAGTCACACATGACGTTTCACGAAGGTCTGCGACAAAACCACAAAATAATAGGAAACGAACAAGTACTTGAAACCTCTTCTTCACGAATGGTACCGCGAAATTAATTGGCTTCTACACATGTATTTATAAGCAATGTGATGCTAAACTTTAAAACCTTTTTTCTTACGAATAGCTATGAAACATTAGACATATTAGTTTACTGAAACGTGGTAAATATCTAATAAGCTCTAACTTCCACTTACGTTTTCTTACATGTAATTTCGTTTCTAATAAGTTGTATACGGGTTTGGATCGGTTTGGATAAAATTAATGTGAGGTTACAATCCTTTCAACCTCACGAAGATCCCGTAAATGTAACGAGTGTTAGATTATTATGGTAACTAATAAGTCTACTTGACCATGAAATTTTTTTTAATTGCACGGCTTGCTTCAGATTCGTGGATGGCAATACCACAGTAGGAATAATAAAGCTGGAACCAATATAAGAAGAAATTAGGTACTGACAAAATTGTGCAGTAATTCAGTTCGAGAAACTTGCTTTATATAAATTATCCACCAAATTAAATTTAGAATAACTTACAAGTTTTCATAGACGACATCTTGTATTCAATAAAAATAAAACCTTTTAAACATCACTATTGCAATTTAAATAAAACAGACGAAATATTAATTTATTATTCATGTGAATAGCTGCTTCAGTAAAAATAAATAAGTGTCAACTGACATACTCATACGAGGTGTGTTCAAAAAATAAGGTGACTTGTTATTTTGCGACTTTGTCTCGATAAATATTTATGTATTCATCAATATCTATCTTGTCCCTTTCAAAGTAATCCCCCTCAGATATAATACACTTGTGCCAGCGCTTTTTGCCAATCCTCGAAGCACTTATGATATGCGCATTTTGGTATGGCATTGAAGTCTCCCAGGTCTTTATCTCCTCAATCGTGGCAACCCTCCGACCTTTCATGGGTCTCTTCAGTTTTGGGAACAAGAACAAGTCGCAGGGGGCCAAGTCCGGTGAATACGGTGGCTGAGGCATGATTACGGTGTTTTTAATGCAGATTTTTTGATCCATTGTTTGCGATAGCAAAAAATCGTCAAGCCCACCAAAACACGTCTAACCGTTATATCTGTCAGAAACAAACTAGCAATGCAAAATGGCTGATAATGTCAACATATTTTGGAGACTTTGTACCAACATAACAATAAAAACAATCGATAATCGAATGTACGTAGCCCTCAAAGTTTGCAAAGCCACCCTATTTTTTGAACACACCTCGCATGTATCCACCATATATTATTTTTTCGTTACACTGAATATTTATTAAAAACATTGAACTATCATGAGTAGGCAGTCCATGTCTGTCAAATATTGTATCTAAAAAGGACACTAGATGTCGCTTCGTACAGAGGGCTGCGTGAGACGACCCAGACGAACACCATCAGACACGGCGGTGTGTCGCACTTAGTTTAAGGGCACCACGTTACTGTGCTGAAAGATAATGTTAATTGTAATGTGTTCAGAAATGTTTCAATGAATCCAGAATGCAAGTACTTATGTTGACAGACAAGTAATATTGTAATTACTTACGTCTTATGTATAGATACCAAGAAACTGTATATAAAATAAGTATATTTATTCGTAACAAATCAAAATTTGTCTTAAATAAAAATAGATCTATCCTTAAAATTATTGCAGTTTCAGCACAACCAAATTATGAAAAATTGTGCGATTTCCTTAACCTTGCAAATATTAATGTAGCTAGTTTTAAGGCACGTGTTCTGGAGTATTTTTGGCCCGTCTGTTTGCGATTTGTTAAACATTGGTTTAGATGCAGCCAGACGTAGTTTATTGCCACGCTAGGTGCCAGTCGTGATTACCTTGTGTCAGGTGGCAAGTAATTTGAGAGCGATGAATTGGTTGTTTGGCAGCTGTTATCGCCACGTTTACTGCCATGGCCAGCCTTCCTTGTGGGAACGCCCCTCCTCCCTCCCCCGTCAAGGCCTTAGTGAAGCTCCTAACCCTAGTGTTCTTATGGCTGTCACTTGGAGCTTCCCTTCACTTCATGCTTTAGTGAGTCCTCGTGGCGGTGGAAGTGTGAACGTTCATATCTGCAGCCGTGTTTTGTGGGTGTGAAAAATAAATACACTGTAAATATGTTATTTCCCTGAAGGTATTGGGAAAGCCTGGTTGGAAAATCTAATAACGGGGACAACATAACAAAACCCTTTTTACAGTTTTCGCAAGAGAAGTTTAATGAGTGTGACGGATAACTGTGCAGTTATTTATTACATAATATAATTGAAATTTTGAAATCTACGTAAGAGTATATTCTATGTCTTGGCAAAGATTCATTGCGATTGAAATGTCTACAATAGTTGTTTTTTTCGGGGTTGTCTATTGATTTAAATTACTGTACAAGACTCTTCAGTGACGACACAATAATAAGTTATATTTTGTTAAAGTTTGGGTTTTTTACGTGGCACGTGTACGTATGCGTAGAATAGCCAAAGAAGATGAGACTTGTTTACAACAAAGAGCATTGCAGCACTTGAACTCGACGCAGCAATCAAAAATTGAGTCATTTTGAGAATATGCCTCCTCTCTTTATTTAGTAGGCGTTGTTCCTTAGTTAGCACATCGATATAGTCATTAAATTCGTGGACGCTCGTTTGTTCGGCTGCCTACACTCAAAGCGCCCATCCATAAACTTATTCAACGTCACCGTGATGTGTGGCTGCATACACTCGGGACACCAGTCAGTCAGTCGACGAACTTACTTACTGGTGTAGAAGAGAATTCACATATACATAAATTTGAATAATGATCTTATAGGTTTCAAAACATTGTTGCGTGAGAGTTCTACTCTCGCGCAAGTAGTTCACACGAGTTAAAAAAAAAAGCGTAATTCCAACGATTTTTAAAAAACTTTTAAATCCTGTATTTACATTATGTACACATATATATGCACACACACATACAAATACGCGCCTTTAATTCACACGTCTCCGTAAAGAAAAAAAATCTTTTATGTGGAATCTTGTAATATTTACAGATTTCGTTAAGGAAATTTATAAATTGTCAAGGTGAATATGTTATTTGTGTGTTATTATGAAAGTCCTTCAAAACCTTCAATAATATTTAAAAGATTAATTTTTTACGAAAATTATAATTATCGAATGTGAAGGCGATTATCAGTGTGAATTAACACAGAATAGCTATTCTCTTGGGCACAGATTGCTGACGGTGTGCTGATTTCCGGGTTCGCATACCGATAACGGGATGGATATTTTTGCCATTTGTCAGTGTAATATCAAGTATAGTTTAATATGTCCTCCGTTCTTCCTCCCAAATTAATTTACCCCTAAGCGACGTGTTAGTGTATCACAAACAAAAACTTACCATGACCACAGAGCCCAAATGTAGCTGCATTAATGCACACGATAATGCAACTAGCAGAGGCAATTCTATAGTTTACGGTATTTCTTTTCAGATTTCACGGGGATTGCACATAATGGTTACAATGGCTGGAGTGCATGTGATGAAATTGTATGTCGGTCCACTCGATCGTGTTTCCTTTCACTCGCTCTCCCTCCTGCCCTCTTGCAAGACGTGGCTCTAGGTAGAAAAGCCAGGCCTTACACTGAACGTATTATCAAAGCCACTGGATATTTTCCACAAATAAGCAGCAGCGTTTTCTTTGGATGGGGCATGGGGTAGTGTCCGGAGGTATATTTATCTGGTACTTCGACCATCTCTTAATACAGGATGAGTATAAAAGAATACCCCAACTTTGAAAGTGTATAATGTCAGATCCAAACAACTTACAACATTGATTGGGCAGTCCAATTAACCGTGGAACCGTGAAGTTTGTTTACCATACATTCAAAAATGTTAAATGTGACCACCACGAGCGGCCCGAATGACATCTACGCGATAATAAAACTCGTTCCACGCTCTTGTCAACATGTCCAGTGTTACGGTTTGGATGGCGTTCGTAACTCTCGGTTGACGGATGCAACGGATGGTTGTGAGTCAACCTATAGTCACCGATAACCTAGGTATGAATTAATGATATACCAATAGCACAAGAGCCTTCACAAGGGCACGTACCTCCCTGGCGCTGAGGGGTAGCGTGCCGGTGATTATAAATAGCAAACAAAGTTAAACGAATTTATGGTTTATTCTACTCAGGTTCGGAACAAAACGAGATATCGTTTGGTAGAATTCGGCTAAGGGAAAATTTCCGCCGCTAGATGCGCAATTTTCCAAAAGGTAACTTTAAATTAAAATTTTAAGCTACGTCAATAATAAAAGAGAAAGATTTTATTTAGTTACGAAGTTATTTTATATTTTGTTTATGATTATTGCAATTATCATGTTATTAAACTTAGAAAATCTAGGAAATCTGGTACACATGCGACACTAGCGTGTACCTAGTGGCGAACATTTTCCCTTTGCTAAACTTTTTAACATTGATCTTCCCAACTGTAGTAGAAGTAACCTTGAATAAGTGTAGGAGTTACACCAAAGGAAGATCACACCGCATTTCTGCTCAGTCAGATTAATAATATTTTCATAAGAACTATTTCTTACTAGGCATTACTAATACGTCTATTTTCTGCCTGCTTTTATCCTTATTGGTTATAAATGAAATACTATAATTTATAAACAAATTATAAGTAAAAGTTCAATTTTACGAAAAATAATATATGTTTATTTTAGTGGAAGTAAAAAAATGATTGTGATACGCGATATATTTAGGAAACAACCAGGCCCGTACTGCATTGGGTGATTTTTCAAATGGTTTGACTCAAAATGTGTGAAGAAAACCGCGAATAGAATAAAGTAAGGTTATTTATACTCAGGTTGAGAAGATCAATGTTAAAAGTTTGGCAACCAAAAATGTTTGCCACTAGGTAAGCGCAAGTGTCACATGTGTACGATATTTTCTCTATTTCTTACGATAAACAACAGGACATCTGCAATAATGCCAAATAAAATATAAAATAACTTCGTAAAAAAGTTAAAATGTTTCTCTTTTATTATATACGTAGCATAAAATTGTAACTAAACGTTACCTTAATGAACACTGCGCACCAAGCGGCGGAAACTTTCCCTGTGCCAAACTCTCTTGTAATATACCTCGTTTTGTTCCTAACCAGGGTATAACTGACCTTAACTATAGCCAGATGGAGGTGTAGGTAGGCAGGAGGTGGTGCGGTGAAGCAGTGCGCAGAGGGAGCGGCCGGTGTTGACGGGCTTCCCCAGGGGAGGAGATGGCCTCGGCAGTTCCGGATCTTGCACTGTAGGTGACGCCGCACTTCTCAGAGTCACGGTCCACNATCCCGCCCCGCCCCGCCCGGCAGATGGCTGTAGCTCCGTCAGCGTGCTGCACCACATCCGCGAGACGCGTCTACGGAAAGTAACAGGGCAGAGTCGACTTCGTTATCTCGGCCACGCGAGCAGGTTTGCTCCATCACTAGACGTTCACTTGGTTAAGAACCCTTTCAGAACCACATTCATTTATTGCTTTTAATGTCGCGAATCAGAAACTTTTTGAAGCGTGCTATACTAATGTCGATGCCACCACTTTTTCCGTCATCACAGCTAGTGAGTTGCTTTTTGTATTCGCCTATAGTAAAATGAACCATTCATAACATAGGATAGTAGAACGGTTTACAAATCAGTTGCACACCGGGAAGGGCATAGAGCGGCAAGCCTCACAGCGTACAGCAACTCCCAAAATAACATTATATGCACACATTGGGTCTGAATGTGTTAAGAACGTTTCAAAAGTAACCCAAACTTTTAACATTGCAGGAGTTCAAAATGTTGATTTTGAAAATTAAGTACCTTTGTTAAATGCAGTGATAATTTATTATGGCAACGATAAAGAGCACTGTTGTAATTCTGTTACATTAAAACATGTAGAGAACACAGTATTCAATATTGCGCAATAATGATACCCTTACGTTTGATGACAGAGCAGTATAAAACTAATTCCTAGATGCTGTATTACTGGTCGAGTTAAATTTTACATGTCTTGAGTGTTACTATACATTATATCAAAACTATTATCCTGAGACATATTAACTTAAAAATCCTTTCAGGTATATTTTCTTCCATATTTTGAATAGTTTTCTGCATTTACTGTTGCAGTGTTTTACATATTTTTGCACCGTTTCGTATGTGTTGCTTGCAAAAGTAAATCTACTCTGGGGTCGAGCATGGCTAGCCCAGAGTTGTTAGATTAGAGGATCAGGTTCGTAAAGGGAAATTTAGATATGGTGCACGCTCTAGGTATGCAGTAGCCAACCCACGTCCCAGCATTGGACTGCTTTTTCCGCCAATACGACTATCAAAAACAACGTGGATAAGATTTTGATGTTGGAAAACTGTTTAGTAAACAAGTGCAATTATATTTAAGCTAAATTGGTAAAAGTACTTTATTCATTGAAAAGAGATTGTATTTTGAAATTTAAGATACATACATCATCACTACCGACCGTGTGACTTTGACAGTTATATTGGCGTGGGCTAAGTCAATATTGGGTACATGCGTAGAATACAATAATCGATCTACCTCATTTTTAGTTTATGATCGGGTTAACTCGGTAGACTTTCCGAACACGAATAAACTCTGATCAATCAGTTTTCAAACGAGCAGAGTTAAAGGTTTTACCCCGACCTGGTTAACCTGGTCGCTTTCTGTAACGCCTAAGAATAGCACCCTAACAAACATAGACCGGTTTAGTGAGAAACAACATAAGCCCTATACTGTCCTAGGCAGACAACAGAGTGTGGTAACAGCATACTGGCGGGACCATAGGTCCTTCTGAGAGCAGAGGGTCTCGGAGTGATGAGAAAAGCAACTCGAGTCGCACAACTGCGCCAGATTGGGACTTCGTTCCCTTGGTTCTCTGGAGCGTTAGNCATAGACCGGTTTAGTGAGAAACAACATAAGCCCTATACTGTCCTAGGCAGACAACAGAGTGTGGTAACAGCATACCGGCGGGACCATAGGTCCTTCTGAGAGCAGAGGGTCTCGGAATGATGAGAAAAGCAACTCGAGTCGCACAACTGCGCCAGATTGGGACTTCGTTCCCTTGGTTCTCTGGAGCGTTAGCNTGATGAGAAAAGCAACTCGAGTCGCACAACTGCGCCAGATTGGGACTTCGTTCCCTTGGTTCTCTGGAGCGTTAGCTAGGCGTGTTCTGCGTTGATTTACCGTATCTCACGAAGGCCGTACTGGATTTTATTTCTCCTTGCCACAGTTGCCAGAAACGGATCTCTTCCTTCGTTAAAGGAATTGCCGGCTCTAACTCAAGTTATTTAGAAAAAAATATATCTCTTAGTTGTGCTTGAAAAAAGCTCAGTTTTCTGAGCCATATTTGTAGGTGGCCTTAGTAACACCTTATCGTTCATGGCAACCAGGAAACTAGTTATTATATATAACTTCAAGAATAGGGAACTATTCGCACCATATCAAGAAAAAAAACCTTGTTCCTCGTTATCAAATGTCTTCGAAACACATTTATTCTTCAGTCTACTTTTACTATTATTCTGTTTTTGCATTTCACGCGTGGTTTTATAATTTTCACAATTCTCTTCTTTTTACCTACCCCACAATCAGGGTTAACAGTATACGTATGTACAGTCGTTTTAACGTGCTATGTACTGGATCATTACGAACGAAAGTAACTTATTGCTCTTTGCGTTTTTTGGTATTCTAGCCGTTCTGTGACAAACCTTTTTACCCACGGTAAGTTTGGTACTTGTGTCTTGAGGAGAACTNTTTTTGGTATTCTAGCCGTTCTGTGACAAACCTTTTTACCCACGGTAAGTTTGGTACTTGTGTCTTGAGGAGAACTGCGCATTTTCTAATCCTCGCATAATGTAACTATGCTCATCATCGTTGCAATTTGCAACCACCTGACATGGCATCTAAAGAAAACTGCTAATGAGAGGAAAGAAAGGGACAGGACGTTGTCTTCTGCACGGTGAGATATTAACTTTCTTTTCTGAGCAGTGCATTTGATAACTCAAAANAAAGGGACAGGACGTTGTCTTCTGCACGGTGAGATATTAACTTTCTTTTCTGAGCAGTGCATTTGATAACTCAAAAATGTACTTTTTAATTAGTAACGTTTTTGTATTGTTTGAACATCTTTAAAAATATTAGCTATACGGAATCTAGAGAACGGTCTGCTCTTGATGACGGAAATGAGCTTTAGGCCTAATATTATCATATTTTGCCAAGTGCTGTTACGTCGGGAACACGCGTTGATACCAGATTATGAAGTTAATAAAAAAGGTGTTTAATAGGTATTCTTAATAAATGAAATCACATTAAAACGTCCGTAGAGGAAAATTATAAAATAACCTCCGGGAACCACGAAGAAGTCACCTTCGGTAGAGTGCCCACTTATAACACTGTTGGTAGGAGAGGCGCCAGTTACCCAGTTACAAAATGCAGATCATCGCCTCTCAGTAGATTGCTGGCAAACACAACACAGAGCAACGTCCGCCTCTGGTTAAATACTGTGTTGCACGCTCCTGCGTTCTGAAAACTGGATCTGTACTGCAGTTCTATATCTGGCTTCGTACAAGCTAACCTGCCTCTGATAGTCAAGCCGCAGTTTGAGAACGTCATGAGCTACGGTTATGCCTCGCGCTACCATACTATCTGCTGTCATATAGCAGATGTCTTTGTTAATGTATAAATAAAGTGGCTTCAAACGTAGCACTGCACTCGACCGTACAACTGGCAGAACCCATCAAAAATGTATTACATACACTACAGATATTTGGGGTAACTTTATACCATCCAGAGAAACTTTGTACCAACTCCATACATTAAATTCAAATGAATGATTGAAGATTATCTGCATATTATTGGATTATTTATTAGTCAAATGATAAACCAAGAACTCTATATCAAAATTTAGACTATAAAGGCTTCATTTTAAATAAAAATGTAAGGTATGATGTTACCTTTAATTGAGACAAAGTTACTCCAAATGACTCTACTATAATTGTCAGAGAATGACTATTTATGTTGCATTTGGAAAAAAAACCACATATATATTTATACATTATAAAGTACTTATTACACCATTTACTTATTTAAATGTTATAAAAAATCAACTCCTGAGAATATACTTTAAATGAACATTTAAGCGCATATACTACCTGGATGCTTCAGAAAGCACATTTTGCAAAAACCCCTTTATCAAGCAAGCAAGATAACCAGGATATTACTCTGGTTTTATGTAATGAAAAATTAGCTATAAATGCTCAAATACAGATTTCTTGCTTTTACGGGCAACCATTTTTAAAAGTAAAATAAATGTACATTAACTAGTTTTGAAATAATTTTTTTAACATTACTACCAATATTTTCTTACCTACCAACATTGGAATTATTATCATTGTATTGCATGATTAAGGTTTCTTTGCACAATATATTATATTAAGCATCCAGAATTGAAATGGTTATAAATGTTGACTATAAATAAACTTTTATTGTTTTTTTNACAATATATTATATTAAGCATCCAGAATTGAAATGGTTATAAATGTTGACTATAAATAAACTTTTATTGTTTTTTTTATATTTAAATAAGTTAATTGTGAAGGAAAATAATTTAAAGTGCTTCAAAATATATGGTTTCTTCTTTCAAATAAATTTTCTGACAATTATGGTAGAGTATGTAGTATTTTTTTACAGTCACAGCATGTGTGGTCCGAGGCCTTGTAAGAGAGCAAGTGGACAGCAGTGATCATGTGACACGGTTTCAAGGCGTCCGTCTGGAAACGAAGAGCGCAGGCCGAGCCGGTAATGGCTGTAGACCCACCCACGACGTGACTCACGGCACGAACAACCTAGTCAGTGACCTAGTGGTCTCGGGCCCACCGCGATCAGTAGGTCCCCTCACCGCTGCCCTTTCCCCGTGCATGAGTGCACGACGCGGACCCCGGCTGAGTCACACACAGCGCTGCGCTCAGCAAGGTTCGAGCCGCGTGACTCGGGCCAACGGGCTGATTACGAGCATCGCATAGTGCAAGATTCGGTTCGTTGAGAAGCGATTTTGTCGGTGGGTAGCTTACTCCGAAGCGTGAGTGTGAACATCTGGTGTTTCCTTATTATACCACAAATTTTATGGCGAAGCGGTCATAATCGCAAGATGTGAGTACGAACGTACGTTTTGAGCGGCCAAATCGTAACTGTCGTGCGCTATTCCCCACGAGAATGATTGTCGGTGGAAAGCTGAAATTATGTATTGCACGTAATTCACTTTAAGCTAATTGACCAATAAATAAACATAATACACTGTTATAAGATGTTAAACACTTCTAATCATTCTAAGATATTTATATACATACAACAGTATTCGTAGGTTATCGCTGGGTGGTTGCTGGCAGTACGAGTAACAGATGTTGCGTAGGTATTTTTTTTCTCGCCAACAAATGACGCGCTTGATGAGCTGCAAGTTTACAAACTACAAATATGTATATAGATACCTACATTGGTGCGCACATTATTTTCAGTTCCTTTTTTTAAATTAAATTTATAATTTTAACAAAGTGTTTACGTATGCTTGGACATATTATTAAAATAAAGTTTATATAACGATTTTTTGTATATTCGTTTGTTCTGTGACGTTGCAGAATTTCGATATGCTTTGAAGTTGAACGAAACGCGTACCGCACTGCAGTTCGTAATTACTTCATTCGCCTTGTCTTTCGTTATGTCTCCCAAGCACAGCGATTGCTTTCGGAGAGTTCATGTTCAGCCCGCAGGCGCCCGGCCCTGCCTCCACTTTAGTCCAGGTAGCCTCATTCCGTCCTCGTCGCCTCTACTTGGTGCCGGAAGAACACTCACGTTCCACACCTGCCCAACTCCGCTGTGGACGACCCTCGCGGCCGAGCTCGCTAATGTGCGTGACCTTCTGACCGCGATCTTCCGGGTTCCAGACTTCCGCTAATGCGAGGGTCCTGGCTTCCACTCCCTCTACGTACATACCTGTACATTTCAATTTTTATTTGCGACAGGTTGTTATTCGCACAAGTGTATATTTTGGGCCATTCCTTATCTGGCACGCCTTGAATATGTCTGCGCGAATCGATACACACTTCAAATCGGTGTGAGCGAATCATTTGCCTTACAGTTATAAAGGAAACTACTTCACACCCAGACAGCAGTACAATGAACAAATGAATCCTCTCCGAGTGTGCACAGGACTGTGAAGTCTATCTTGTTGCCAAACAGTAACGTGAATTATGAACGTCCATGCCTATAGGACATGGACATGAGTGCTTTTTTTACTCGTGTTTTGCATCTTCCGTAAAACCGTCGGTGTCACTACAAATTATCGAGTTAATAAAGGCCCAGCCAAACAAAGCTCTGCACACCCCACACTCTAAGAAATTGTTAGCAGACGTATCACTTCATTGTATACGCGTAAAGAGAAATAACTAATTGTAAAGCTTTCTTCCACACATACAGCTTTCCTACATTTGTTAAGGAAAAATTCATACACGTAATTAAGTTCCCAAATTTGTATACTAGAAGAATATCTGTATTTCCAGCTTAAAGTGTTGTAAGTTTTCCATACTGCTCGGAAATTAAAAACTTGCCTTTTATACTTGAAGTAGTATACAGAATATTTTTTTTACAATGAAGTACATTAATTTACTATGTGAAAAAAAACACCTCCCTTCATTGACAGTGCAACTGGTCATAGATCTCTGTGCTTTATATTTGCAGTGTTGTGTCGCGATCTGCTACTGTGTCGTCTTTGCTATTTTCGTCTACATCTGTGTCCCACAACGTGTTTTTACTCCTGAGTTTTTTCACTGATATTTCGCTTGATGAATCCTAGACCATTTCTACCTTTTCGAAGATTTTATAATTTTATTTCAACCTGGTACGACTCCTTTATCAAATAATGCGTATCTCTAAAAATCTGTTCTTTCTAATTAAAGTGGAAATGTCAAGAATACGTTTTTAGAAACATCTCTACCATCCCAAGTCCGCCACCTGCCAACGTTTCAAAAATAACTAACGTGATTCTTACAGCTGTTCGCTGCCATTGTAGACACGTGGTAAAGCGAACTTTGTCTGCACTGCGTATATATCACCGGGAGAGAAGAGAATAATGGCATGCAATTATCTAACTCAGCGCAGAGGATGTGCCAAGCCTTCCGCTTGTATCCGGGATCGCGTGTGGGTTGGAAGAGTGAGTTTCCTCGTCACGGATGTTCCGCCCCGACCCATGATAGGACTCTGAACACTGCAGTGACGTCTTGGCAACCAACGTAGCTCTTATGTAGATATGTCAGCAGTCGTAACTCATAAAGGCTGTTAATGGTTAGGTGTGAATTTTTGTAATCAATCTTTGGAAATTGTCACTGCGCCTACCTGCATTTATTTCAACGTGCGCACTGACTGACAAGTGCCCAGTAAAGTTCGTAATGAAGAAGGGGAAGTAGTTCTAGGTTTTGACTTTGAAATGAAGACTCTTGTGAATACTTAAATTATTTATTTTGCTTTCTGTATTTTTAATCCATATAAGTGTAAGAATCAGCGAATTTGTAAAATACTTACTTTTCAATAATTTCACAGTTTCACTTGACCAATGCAATAAGAAAATTTTCAGGGGCATGACATTGTTAAATTTACGTACGGTGGAAGAATAAACCAAGTGCATTACAAGTAGCTCTTATGCATGGCATTCAAAAAGTGCTCAGTTTGCCGTGAACATCGCGTGTCAGCGGTCCGCTAGCTTGTCGTACCTTCTCGGCCCGCACCAAGCAGGACAGCTGGCGTGCTCAACCAACATCGGACATGTCTTTTTATTTCAATTTTATCCGAGATTTTGAAATGGGCCTTCAGTATTTATGTTGTACTGTTTCATTATTTTGTTGTTTGTAGAAAGGACATGTTACGTTATGTGTAATGTTATTTGTGATGTCAGCCTCCAAGGTGCGGCTATTTTGAAAGTCAGCTTTCGGTACGAAGAATCTTGATTTCGAATCCCATTTAAGATATATATTTGTGTGATTTCTTAGTCATTACGGTTTACTTTAATAAATTTTTAACCTTTCCTTGGTTGGCCTGCCAGCGCAAAACCACAACGTTAATAAACTAGAGATAAAAACTGCTACTTGTTACCAGCGTAGAATGATATGTACAATGACGTGCGAAAACCTAGAAATGCAGACTTGCCTCATCAAAAAACTTATTATTTATTTTTCCACGAAGACATTTCGGTACTTATTGTTATGCTTCAAAGTTGTAGCAGTACAATAGAATAAAAATTCAAGAAGATAATAAAAATATAATGATATGTATTTTTTAAATTGTCACATTATGTCGGATAGAGTATTAACTCACTGGCGTAATAATTTTTATTCATACACAGGCTATTGATAGTATCTGTATTTTTAGGTATTCTGTGCCTAGACGTCTACTGGCCACTGTACGTGCAGGTGTTGCCGTCTCTCTAGGGTGCAACACACTATACGGGTTATTATTGTACCGAGAGATTTGTATGGATTGATTATCGGCCAAGTGTGCGTGTGGTTAAGGTGGCCGCCTAGGTAGGCCGCCTAACGGTGTGTAGAACTCCAGTAGTAAGCGTGTAATTAAGAAACCGTATAGCGTGTTTGAGTGAGGTCTGCTTACGAATAGCATATATTAAACGTTACGCGTCTGCATACGTTTTTCAGTTCCTCCATTTCTCTCTAAAGCATGTTTATGCGATGGTGAATATGTCCCAAACGGGTGTTTTCGCGGTCATTTTTAGGTATGAACATTCCAATACAAAATAAAAATAAATAAAAAATAGGGACGTGCATCAAACCTTTATTTTTATTATAACGTCATAAAATGATACGGTCTACGCTGAAAGTCTCATAGAAGCGTGTTATCGACAGCAAAACTGCACGCCAGTTCGATGCTTTACGCGTAGAGGCGACGAGAGAGCTGATGTGCATATCACGGTCGCCCTTAGCGCTTCCACGATTTTTGGCCTCAAAAATGCAATATTCCTTTAACCAGGCCCTTAACGTGAAGTTAGTACGCGCGGTCTCTACAGAATGTGCAGGGAAGAGGGGATAGTGCGACGCCTGCAGGTGAGGCGACGCCTCTACGGCGGAGGAGCTACCTTGCAAGGCGGGCGGGGGTGACCTCGCTCCAGGACGCGCGGAGTTTAGAGGGGGAGGGGGCGGGGTCNTCGCCCACATTCCGCGCGTGCCTGCCCGCCCGGCACCACCTCCGCACCGCGCAGCCGCGACATCGTAAACATCTGTACGCCACCGCCTGCGTCCCCTGGACACTTCATCACCTCCTCTTCACACAATGGCCCCCCACTATGCCTTCCCCCTGACACAACACTACTTTACAGCAGGAGTTGGAAAAAAAAAAAAAAAAGAGCTCGACAGGTCGACTTCCCGTCTGCATATTTCCGATCTCGCGTCCTTGAACTTTCAGTTGTCGCATTAATATTTAAACTCTTACACCACGAATACAATGGTTGCTTGAATTCGCAGAACCTCCGCTTCCGTGACGACATATCCGCCCAAATATTTTAGTCTGTAGTTATAAAACAGAGCAAAAATTTTCATTTCCATATCAACATAAGAAAGAATGAAAATCTATGATATTTGACACTCACCTTAACGTGGACACTAATTACTTACCGTAGAAGATAACGTAAACCGTGGCCGTATCAACGGTGTGATAGGCTGCATTATGACAGGCCAAAATATGGCACCCTTATGAGCGCGACGTACTGTAACAACGAAACGTATCAAGGTGTTCCTTTGTCTTCAATGTGTTGAGAGAGATTGAGCTGTATCTACAAGTGGCTACAGCACCGTGCATATAAATGTAATGTGCTCTTCAAAGCAGAAATAAAACCGTGACATTGGTGGTGAACAGAACTGTATGCAGGCAGAGGAGCGGACATTTATTAGCAGCTCTCAAATTCCAGTCTGTTAGTAGGCAATATAAAAATTTCACGGCAATATTCCCGGTTTAACTCGCATTTATAATCAATCTGGTAGGGCCAAAGGTTTCAAAGCAAGACAACAAATTCAGGAAGGCTATTCCGGTCAAAGATATATTGCCTTTAACAATAAATTTTTTTGACAACTGGTGACGCTTACGTAAGTTTTCAGTGGATGTTTAAAATTTCAAATCAAGCAATCAGCTACATCACCCCAGAAGTGTGCACATATCTTATTGAAGGATATGTATAATATTTCTGACGCGAATATGCTCATTATTAATTTTTAGGTTTTTTAATATATACGAATTCATGGATGTGTGTTAAATAAATACGTTTCACGAAAAGCGTTAGTTGTATTATTTTTAGTTGCTCTTAGTTTCCATTTTAATTATCTGGCAGGGATTTAAGGATATTACGCTTAACAATTGTCTACCATTACCTAAAAGTTTGATTTCTATTTTGATGTTACCTGTATTTTTACGCCCGTTTATTTCTTGTTTAAAACCTATAGGTGCGATTTTATAATATTTCATATTCTCAGCGAGGATAGATTCCATTACTTAGAGTAAACAGAATGTTTACGACCACTAAAATTAAATGGTTGAAAAGAACATTTAACTTCGAATGTATAGATGTTTGCTGGATGAATAATATTATATTTCGGTAGATTACATGGAGTACCTCAATGTACTTTCATGACTAACTTGGATAAAGTGGAGATAGGTCATATGTCTACAACTAATGTGGAAGATAGGTGTAGGAGGCTAAAACGAGACGTGAGTTCATAGGCATAACCTTGCGGTCATATACACACCATCTCAAAATAAACTGGTTGATTAAAAAAAGTTGATTTTTCCTAAACAATTTTATCGAGTTACAGAGATATATAAATTCAACGTTGGCTTATTCACTATGTTTCATGCCTTTCAGAACTAACTCCTACACTGTGCGAGGTTACACTGCAAGTCTGGCGCGGTTGAACAATGCACGTGCACTCCCAAACTTTCTCAAACCGTAACCGTATCCCTAACATCTTGGCGTGGCACGAAATACTGGCATCAGGGTGGAACAGTCTGCACCGAGCGCCGTAACCCGGGTTTGCTACGTTACGTGGTTACTAGTCCCACACACACGGTTACGGTCACGGGTTACGTTACATGCTACGGTAACTAATTTATGATCAACTTTACATATATATATAGCTCAGTCTATGTAAATGCCAAATAATTAAAGACTGCTCACTTTTGGAGCCAACATTAAAATAAAAATCACTGCTCGTTAACTGCATGTATACTACCGTTCACACCAGCATGCAGACTTCTAGTTAAGTTGGCAGCGAATCTAGTAAAATAAGTCTTGCAGTTGTAATGCAAGTAAAATTTTTTAATGTATAGCAAATTAACTTTTTTTTTACTATACACATGGTGTATAAATAACTCTCTTTGGTTCCTCACGATTTTACGTTTTCATTTTACTGACGAATGAAAAAAGTCATTAGGCCCACCGCAATATAAGTTTTACATATGGCGAAATGATATAAAATGAAGAGTAAAGTAAAAGTTAAGAAGAGCTTTCAGAAGGGTTCACTTTGCAGTGAATAGCCCATAGTATTGGTCACGCAAGAACGACCAGGAAGGATATTTGTCCGTGGCAGGGGTCCTCGGAATGTGCAAGCAGAAATTTGGTCTTGATTGACGATCATTATCTCTCCTGCTTTATACCGGTAGTGATACGTGGGCAGGCTTGAATACGACATGTATTGACACTTGAAATTGGCACGCGCATACATACATGGCTTACCCATGTTTCGAAACAGGAAATTCAGCTAACGCAGCCTCTGCGACCCTGGCCATGGGGGTCATCGACTAAAGCCGAGCCCACTTTTCTGCCAGCCTTTAATCTTATGTTTAGTATAATAGGTTCTTGTCGCGGTCTTGGCCTTGTAATAAATCAAACGTTTGAAAGTTCTATCATTATTTAGTTTTGTGGGTAATGAGTCACTTTAGTTTTTTCATAATTTAGGCTTGTCCTCATTCTCGTTGCAAGTATTGTAAAATACATTAATTGTTAAAATGTGTATGGCAGCGTTCACATGCTGACCTTATGTTTTCCACACTTTTTTGTTTTTGTCAAATTGTGCGGTTTTCATTGCTTTTTGCCTGTATGAAAACTAGCAAAACGTTCCAGTTCGTTGAATATTTTGGAGAAGGGAAAGAGAGAAAAACACGTTAAAATATAATTGTTTTGCCTTGAATGCAGACGTTACGTGCTGTAACTCTTCAATAGATGTCGGTTCTGTATAATTCAGAAGTTGCAACAGTAAAAATCTACCCATATTAGTCACGGGATTAATTCTTTAAATGATTTAAATGCACTTATAGGTGACACTTACTAGATTAAAATAAATTCCGCTGCCTTGGACACTCTTTCCTGGTGAGCAAACCCCTTTGGCATAATTGACTAAAACGCCACATTCAGACGTGACGAGCCCTGTATTCTACTCTAGGAGAAATCGTGAATAAAGGTACCTTTTTGCAATTAATGTCGACAGCAAGGTTATTAGAGATGGAGCAGTTGCTCGAGAAGCCGAATCAGGGAAGGAATCTTTCATGGTCTGTAATAAGGAACCATCCCAGTATTCACCTGGACCTAAAATGAGGAAACAATGGTAAACCAAAATCAGGAAGGCCGGAACATAACTCGAACGTGCGTCCTTCCGAATGTGGGTCGAAAGGTTTGGCCGTTCAATTAGCGTATTAGTACAAAGTTGGGTTGTTAATTAGTCACACGCATTCAATAGCCATTACATTCCGCCTATCCGCCGAACAACAGCAACTCGTCTGATGTTCGATGGGGGACATTTCAACGACCAAATCCAGTTACTCATATTCTGCAGCGCATAGGCTGACGAATCCAGGAAGCTGGAGGCACGTGTGCTCAGAGGCGCGATTCTTATTCACCTCGCCACTTAGCCGTAACTTAACTACGCTAGCGACACTAGTCGGGCGTAGCAGTTTACGATATCCCGAGGGGCAGTTGACCTCTACACTTGGTGCCGCGGAAACGTCAAACCTGCTCATTCTTTCCACGACGTAAATCAGCTGTTATGATCCATTCGCGGTTACTTCACACTTTTCTGAATCCCTGCTGAAGATCTTCTTCCGGGGATATCCCTCCGCCTCGTGCGAACTACCCTTAACTAAGTCTGAAAAATAACACCAAAGGACAACGTACTGCATTCGTGCGCACTCAGTTGTAATAATATTTTACACGGAACTTATTTATTATTAGGGATTACCAACACACCTGTATTCTCACTATTTTAATGCATACTGTTTATAAATGTATTATTATAATTTATAAATAATTACACTTGACATTTCAATTTAACCAAAAAAAGGATTTTTATGTTAACGGAAGTATCAAACTCTTGTGAGACATGGCATTCTTAGGAAATAACTAAACACGTAATACGTGTGGTGATTTTTGAAGGGTCTGATTCTAAAAGTGTGAAGAAACCGCGGATAGACTATAACATGTGGAAGCTTGAACGAGTATTGAAGAGCCAGGACTCGCGAAGGAGACGCCAAGGAATCTCCTTGGGAGAGCCCCGGCGGGGCGCACACGGAGCCGGCAGGGCGGCGCTACGCTAACAGCGGAGTCTAATGAGACGTGACCCTGGCAGCGCGGCCTGGGCAGCTCGCGACACTTGTGCCGGAGCTGGGCGTTGTCGCAGCGAGGTCGCCGCTGTCGACACCGCAGTCTGCATCGCTCCTCGGCAATCTTCATAAGGAACACATCTAGCGATCTCTGTGATCCACCGTGAATACTAGTACTGTGCAGTCGCTCATCGCATCGACCACCAGGAACTTCCGCGTTATTCTCTTATATTTCATAAATACGCGAGAATGTATGACAGCTAGATTTCTGATCTCGTGAAGTACGAACCGACTTGAATTTGTGTGATTAAAAACTATAGCCTATTCGCTAACAAATAAACATTTGTAAAAAAACGCCCTCCATTTGACGTGTTTGGTTGTTTCCTAAATATTTCAGATGTCAAAAGTGTTTTATACTTATGCTAACATCAAAGTATCTTATTTTTAGTTAAACTGAACTTTTACTTATATTCCACCTGTAAATTGTAATATCTTATTTATAATAAATGTGAATTAAAATAAGGAGAAAATAGGTAGAAATTGTAACTTATGCTCTATAACGGTATCAGTATTGAAACCTTGCGCTCCTCAATTCTATTTTTTTAGTTAGGTATTATCTACGGGGTTTTTATGTATGTAATAAACAAGAGTCTCTTTGTCTAGCACTGATATTCGAAACGTTTTAGCATCAAGGCTTTCGTTTTATGCAGTAGGAATATTTTGAAGACTGCTATTTTGTTCGACCATGAGTACTACTTTTCTTTCAAATATTCAGGTTTCCTAATGTCCCCCAGTCGTCCAGTCCAGCCACGAGTAGACGGAGTTCTCGAGCATGTAATCAGCGCATCATAATTTCCTACGATGGACCTGTTCAGTTTCAGCGTGACGCCTACCCGTATTAAAAACTGATTGCTAAGTAGTGAGGTAAGTTAATTCTATCTCTCGATTACTGGCAAAACTCCTCGTATTCTAAGTAAACACATGAAAATTTCACTTACAGTATTTCATTATGATTTTCTCAATGTAAAATTAAGTCCAACTGAAGAACTGTCACGTTAGAGAACGTGATCTGTATTACGATCTAAAGTACGCGAGATGTGGAGAGAGTGCAATAACATGACGAGCTGACACTCGCAAGCACGTGTTACGTACTCTTTACCCTTGTGCCCGCAGCTGTAATCACGATAACGAACTGTCAGGAGGCTTTTGTTATAAACACGACTCTCGGGCGGTGTGAACCAATGGATCGTTATAGAGACCACGGAACTAGATTTTCGCTGATCACTTGTGATTTTCACAAACGTCTTATGTCATGGCTATGTAGTTTGGCATACTTGCTCTGAGAATCCAAGAACATATTTGTCGTTAAGGCCACAGGAGAAATTTTAACAAGCATCGCTTTGCAAATTTGAATGTGACAGGCACAATGAGTGCCGACTTTTACCAAGGAATCAAAATGTTTATGTACTCAAGAGATTAGTCGCGCGGGCTGCGTTGTGAACGGCACAAAGCGTCTAGCTCGACCGACATGCTGGTGTGTCCACCTGCAGCCTGTTTTCCTTCTGGTGTTGACCAAAGTTAGAAGGGCTAAGGACGACACTACCACGCACGGCAATTGCCACACACCGCTTCTATACGCTGGGCATGGACTGGTGTTATGTCTGTTCGTCATGCAAAGTGTAACCATAGGACATTAAGTCAGATGACTGTAACTGTTATGAAAGTTTGTAAAAGAATTGACAAGAATGATACGATAGAACAGCTTGATGAAAACTTTTATAATTATCGTAAATAATATTCCAGAAATGCTTTAGAATAAATAATATTCTTAAAAAAGTCATACTCCAAGGTATTATTTAATTGCCCTTCTTGCATAAGAAATTGTCTACAACAGTAGCCACAGTTTTAAGTGTCTACAGAGAGCGTTCGAACTGCACAGTCCACTCTTTCGCTGCTCATATAAGTCCAGGTGGTCTGAGTTTTCGAATGTTCGAATGACTAAGTGGAGTTTAAGCGATTAAAGGGCTTTGTATGAACGTGTTTTACTGTACCATTTTGGAGTATTCAAACTAACTTATAAATATAGCTCATTCATGTTCAGGTCATGGAACTATATAAAATAGGTACCCAAACTTGCTCATTGCAATTCTGTAGTCCCAGCGTGTCAAATTCGCGCCTACAACGTAGAGAAGGGGGATGGTGATAAGCTAGAGGGCACACTCAAGCTACGCAGTAGCGTATCAGCGTGTTCCAACTTCGGACTGATTTTCTGCCAATTTTGCTTTTGAAAACTTGGAAAGGATTTGAAGTTAGAAGACTGTTTTTGAAAGAACGAGGATTAATATGTTTGTGAACTTCTTCTTACCTTGTTTTAATGCAACGACAATATATTAAAGTTAGTCGAAGTATTTTACTAATGCAAAAGAGTCAGTTTTATTCAAATGTAAACAAACACCTTTATCACTGTTGACCGTGTTACCACAGAGTACTTAAGATTACGTAGTTGGAAAAACAATTATACCACGAACTCGAGCAGCACATGGCTGGAAATGTCGTCACTTGAGAGCAACATGTTGGAATGCCGTTCGCCAACAAACGCTGAGTTACCTACTCACCAGCTGGCAGCTCAGTCAACAGTGAAACTACCGCAGCACGCAGTAGACAGTCAGGCACCAATGCCTGGCCCAGAGTTTTGCGCAACCTGTCAAAGAATAAGTTCGCTCTCGTCGAAGTAACAGCCATGCCATTTCGTCACTGTAACAGACCCTGCAAGTCAGTAAACCTGAGAAATATTCCTGCCCCTATGCATAGCTCGGCCAGGATTCAAACCCGGAGCCTGAACGTCGGTGGTAAGCTCGCGTTTACACCAAGGATGTTATCCGTATTTACAACCTTCTCGGTGTATACGAGGAGTGTATGATTGTCCCGCGTCTATGCGGCGGGTGATGTGTGGGCGGGTGAAGGGGTCATGCACCTCTAGGGGACGGCCCGCGGAGTAGAGCCAGTTCCTCCTCCCCCTCCCGCATTCTCGCACTGACCTCTGGCCCTGCCTGCCGGCTGAGATACAGCATCCGCGTGCTGGAGTGTCGCGCAAGGTCGTCCGTTCCCCCGCGCTGGGCGGGCGGCCTGCCTGCCGCGGGGCGCCGCACTCCGCGAACAGTCTGACGCGCGCATCTCTCGCGTGTCGCAGCTCCACAGTGGCTCATGCGAGCTGCACTCTCCCGCCACGTATAGTCCATTCACGGTTACCTCCTACTTTTCTGAATCCCTGCTATAGTTCTACTTTCAGGACCTTCCTCCGCCTCATGCAAACAAATCTTAACTTAGTCTAGAGAATTACACCAAAGGGACAACGCACTGCATTCGTGCGCACTCGGTTTAATTTTGTTTATTATACCTTACCAACACACATATTTTNCCAAAGGGACAACGCACTGCATTCGTGCGCACTCGGTTTAATTTTGTTTATTATACCTTACCAACACACATATTTTCTCTCTAGTTTCATTTTATGATTTATGAGTTATAAACAAAATAATGTAATATATTGGTAAAATACCAGTAACAGTTCAATTTACACAAAAATAAGATACTTTTATGTTGACATGCGCGTAAAACGCTTGTGATACATGAGATATTTAGTTAACAAGCACATTATGCATGGAATGATTTTTAAAAGGTTCTATTCAGTTTAAAAGGTTTTGTTTCTGTGTAGAAACCGTGAACGGACTTCATAGTGTATTCGTGGTTTCTTCACGCTTTCTGAATCAAACTTTTAAAAATCACACCAAGTATGAAGTGTCTGGTTATTTTCTAAGTATGCCATATATCACAAGAGTTTTATTTTTCCTTTTGACATAATACTACCGTATTTGTAGTTTTGTACAATTTTTTTAATATTTTATCTATAAACTTAAATGTCTAATTTATATTTGATACGAATAAAAAACAGAGAAAATATGTGTGTTGGTAATGCCAAGTAAGAAAAAATTCTTATGCAAAATAGTATTTCACGAGTTGTGGANCCAAAGGGACAACGCACTGCATTCGTGCGCACTCGGTTTAATTTTGTTTATTATACCTTACCAACACACATATTTTATCTCTAGTTTCATTTTATGATTTATGAGTTATAAACAAAATAATGTAATATATTGGTAAAATACCAGTAACAGTTCAATTTAACCAAAAATAAGATACTTTTATGTTGACATGCGCGTAAAACGCTTGTGATACACGAGATATTTAGTTAACAAGCACATTATGCATGGAATGATTTTTAAAAGGTTCTATTCAGTTTAAAAGGTTTTGTTTCTGTGTAGAAACCGTGAACGGACTTCATAGTGTATTCGTGGTTTCTTCACGCTTTCTGAATCAAACTTTTAAAAATCACACCAAGTATGAAGTGTCTGGTTATTTTCTAAGTATGCCATATATCACAAGAGTTTTATTTTTCCTTTTGACATAATACTACCGTATTTGTAGTTTTGTACAATTTTTTTAAATATTTTATCTATAAACTTAAATGTCTAATTTATAGTTGATACGAATAAAAACCAGAGAAAATATGTGTGTTGGTAATGCCAAGTAAGAAAAAATTCTTATGCAAAATAGTATTTCACGGGTTGTGGACGAATGCGGTGCGCGGTCAATTTGGTGTGATTTTCTAGACTGAGTTAAACTTTGTCTGCATGAGGCGAAGGAATATCCTGGAAGTAGATCTTTACCATAGCTTCAGAAAAGTTGGAAGTAGCCGTGACTGGACTATATCTTCCTAGTTTCAGTGACTCATCGGTGACTGTGATAACTAACACGTCACGCTCATCTCGCGGGTACACCACAAACTGATACGCGGATAAAAATTTGAATAGAGAACTTGAGGTTCTTTCGGGTGGCAGAATCCACGTAGGTGGGATTCGTGGTGGCAGTGGTTGAAACTTCGCAAGCTGAAGGAGGACAAGAGGGTACTCTCCCCGGAGAAGGTTGGACGCAGTGAGCGGCAACACAGCTCCGGCACTGTCCTGGAGAGACAGTATATGTTGGGTAGTGCCTCGGCCGGACCACGGTTCCTCTGGTTGTGAGGGTTCCAGATGTATGTGGGAGGGGAGCGGACGGCGCGACACAGAATCTCTGTTCTGAGCTTGGAGCTGGTCAACTGGGATGTAAGCTGATCGCACCTCCGCGCTGATTGAGCGAATCTCAATGCTTGCCCGTGGGGAGACTTGTCGGCGTGTTGCCCTTATACTCCAAAGGAGGTCGGATACAGCTGTTTGGCGGTTTTACCCCTAATGGCGACCAGGGAAGTGGTTTTGGCTATATTGTCGAAAATTTGAGGGAAAGATATAGTCGCAGAATTTAATTTAAGAGTATTTTTTTTACGCTGAACAATGTTTTGTTCACTCAACTGATATGCACTTGCTCAAAACATTTATTTTAGTTCTCTTGAACTAAATAAATCATTTAAAAATTATCTGTTGAGCCAAACACGTATTAATTACCATCATCCACGTGTATTTAGTGCACGCAATAATTTTACAGTTAAGTTCAGATAAATTGTTTATTTTCAATAAATATTATACATTTCCAGTTTGAATCAAATTTAAATTTTGTTTGGAGTGAATAAGCATTTGGTTAGCTGCAGCAGACTGATATGTTTATTATTGCAGAATTTTTGGGAGCAACAAGATCAGTTTGTTCCAGTACTGGCATTTATTTGGTGGGTTGTAGGGTAATCGAGTCACTTGCTTTTCCTTCGTTCCAAAATACAGCGCGACAGTTTGTTTGTAATTTTCGTGACAGGTTAGTAACAGTGTTTGTTATTATAATTTATTAACGTGTATAAACCATCCCAATGAAACAATTTCAAAGAGAAACAAAAAATTAAAAGTATAAAAATTAAATTTTTAATTTAGCGTTTATGTTATGTGTTCTAAAATTGTATATTTAAAAACATTCTTCTACCGCCGCCCGTCTTTTTAACCGAGGTTGCAAAGGAATAGTGTTTGCATTATTTCCGGGTCTTGAAACTCGGTAGTCCTTTCACTTTTTTATGCTATCCGAAACTTTTTAATATCCGTAAAGCCAAACTGTTGTTTAACTTTATCAAGCAAATCTTACTTATTGTGATAACCAAAAATTATCAACAAAATTAATTTTATGTAGCAACATAATGTTTTATTGCTCCATTACTAACAATTAGTTAGGGTACATCAAACACATTTTGTTTGGTTCAACGAAACCATTTTTTTCAGCGCACCCTGTTCAAATTGTGTGCTGTCTACAAAATAATTTTTTTGTGACCACAAAATTGAGTTAGGACAACCAAACCATTATTTTTCACCACAAAAATAATTTGGCATTATTGATAGCAACAAAATATTTTCTGGCTGCCACAATGTATATATTTTTTTTTTTGTGGTCTGTGGCAAACACTTGACATAACTATTTCCCATCCAATTATAATAATATGTTAACTTTTCATAATTGTCCCNGTGGTCTGTGGCAAACACTTGACATAACTATTTCCCATCCAATTATAATAATATGTTAACTTTTCATAATTGTCCCAACTCTGATTAGCTTTTGTGTGCATAATCTTCAAACCATAAACCTAAACTTTTAACTTTATGAAAATTGTATCTAGTACATGGCTCAAACCAATACAAGTGACTTATGCCACTGTCAGAACGGCAGCTGCCATGGCGCGTGCTATAATTAATAATTAAATATTTAATTAGACAGAAGCCTTTATAAATATTTTCTGTACTTGAAAACGCGCTTCAAAAATTAAAAAATTAACACATTTATTTGCTGCCTACTTGACTTGGTAAGGAACAAACATGGCTAATGCGCACTGTACAGTAAACAGCCATTGGTAACCAATATAGTAATTTTACGGAATTCCAAAGAACTTCCGATGTTTTGCCTGATACGTTTTTTTACCACGGGATAAAAGGCAACATTAAATATTAATTTGTCTCGCATCTACACCATATCTTGGTGGCCCGCATTAAATGACGATAAGCAAGTGTTTACGGACATAATCAAATACTTTGCATATACTCAATAAGATAGATGGCAAGGCATTGTTGGCCAAATGTAGTTACAAGGTCATGACTGAATAGCTTTTTACTAATTGTCGGTTTTGTCACATGATGAAAAAGGTTTTATTTAACTTTGGATATTTTTTCCATTGCAAAATACTTTTACTGAATTGACTATTACAGTCAGTTTTTACTTTCCTGAATCTTGTAAGTCTCTAGATCCTGTAACATCGTGACCGTGTGAGTGAATTCCTGTTATTTAAGATAGAAGACTGTATACTAGGGATCCGTACAGTTTACTCTGTGATTGAGTAAGAGAGACAGGTACAAGTTTGTGCTAAAAAAAAANCTGTATACTAGGGATCCGTACAGTTTACTCTGTGATTGAGTAAGAGAGACAGGTACAAGTTTGTGCTAAAAAAAAATTATATATGTGTTTCAAATGTCATCAGATTAAGACAATCACCGGAACGTTGTGCACGCGAAAAAAANTAAAAAAAAATTATATATGTGTTTCAAATGTCATCAGATTAAGACAATCACCGGAACGTTGTGCACGCGAAAAAAATTAACACAAGTCTAGCGTGACGGGTTCAAATAAACTTGAGAAAACGATTTAGATACTATCATCGTCACTACCTCTATTCAAAACCT
Source organism: Clitarchus hookeri (assembly GCA_002778355.1). Classification (NCBI taxonomy): domain Eukaryota; kingdom Metazoa; phylum Arthropoda; class Insecta; order Phasmatodea; family Phasmatidae; genus Clitarchus; species Clitarchus hookeri. Next base: position 57,634 of record NQII01002577.1, on the reverse strand, counting down.
GGTCGTTATACTTTGGTTACGGGACACAACTCATCTGGGATTTCAGATATGGCTTAAAGCGAATTAGAATTTCCATCATTGTGACAGTCAGGAAAAGTTCACTCCGAAAAATATATAGTCCTTGCTACATAATGGTATTGCATGCATGTATTAGATAGAAAATTTACAAATATGGCTACAAAAATAACTGAAATAATAGAACACTGAGTTTCATGCAAGATACTACACGTTTGTATTACGAAGAAAACTAAGGAATGTCCTTGCCGATGTAGAAACTAGTGATATTAAAGTTTGGCGAAATATCTCGTGTTTCGTAACTTGTCTTTAATGATTTTTGCTTATTAACGATGCCTGCAGTAATAACCAGCAGGTTAAGTGGAGGGAGGAGTAAGTACTCTCCCATTTTGTATCCTGGATTCAAATCACAACCTCCTGGTTTGCAGGTGATGCCTTAGCGATCTCGCGAACGGAAGTCACACTGCGTTAAAAACGAGAAGTGTGAACGTTGTACGAGTACGTTATCCTGGCAGTGAATCATCACTTTTAACGCACCAACTCAGACAAATAACCGGCCAATTAACATATCATTTCCATATATTGTTCCCTCTTGCAAACAGACATTCACAAACCAGAAAGGACACTGACAAAAACGAATTTCGTGTCCGACTATATTATTAAGCACAAGTACGCGTTATTATACATTTAAATATTAAGTGTTAGTACTACATTAAAAGGGCAGTACTTAAGAGTTCAACGTGCCAATTATATCTGAATAAAACACTGTTGTTTTTATTTTATGCTCCTCTTAGCGATCCTGGTTACCATTGTTGTCTACGGTGTGGGTTGCCACAAGCTGAATGTGTTTCGTGCACATTGTGCAAGTATACGTGTTAACTAAGGTCAAAGTCAATGTCACGCAGCAGGACTGCCCAAATCTCTGCACTCTCTAGTCTCTATGCCATACGCGGCCCTTTATTCAAGTAGTATCGTCACTGTTGCCATTTATTATTACGTGTATATTACGTATATTTATATTAAATGTTACGCGGATTTTATTAATAGAAATAATTTTTCCCCTTTCTATCAGACGGATCAGAATCTTAATCTCTAGGAAGAGAATTACGAAAGTTCATATAGAAGAATGCGTTGTTGTTCGCTAGAATGCGGACCAAAATAACTTGGAAATAACTACTCTGGAGAGCAGCACGGCGGCTTCGAATTCACGACCTCACGAACTCAAAGCAGGCACAATACTGCATTGCTAGACACGTTCAGCCATATGTCGTGAAACCCAGAACAATGTTAAGTAGTTACTGTTAATTACTATTGACATATGTATGGGCAGAAAGGCGAGAATTTTCATCATTCATCTGGTTGGTGGTATGGCGGTGTACTTAAGGTATCAGGCTGATCTGATGGCCGTAATTAAAATTTGTCAGCTGATTTGTTAATAACATGTCGATGATACATCATACACCTATAAAAATGTGACCCCACGAATCTTAACTAACCAATAATCAAACAATCGTTTATATGTATGAACAGTTTCCATTATTACGACGTTATTATAGAGTTAGGTTTGATAATGTATTACAGTAGGAAACAGGCCTGAACTTCTGTAGTTAATATTACTATAGGAAAAAGAAGTTATATATAAAAAGATTTACAAGTCGTCTCTTTAGTACTGCCTTTGTGTGTTTTTTTTTTTGCTACGAATAAAAAACTTAAACATATTAATTAAGAAAAAAATTTAACTTTGTTCGAAAATTGTTTATATGAAGGTCTTTTAAAATGTATCGCTGTTCGTGAATTCCCAAAACATACGATTAAGAACAGAATATGAACTACTTTATATGTTTGAATGGGGTTAGATTTATTGAGAACATATTTAAATTATGGTAACTATCATAAACCCCAATATTCGAAACCTTAATAATTTATAATTTAAGTAATGCTTACTTTTTGCAGAAACTGGGGCTAGAAACAATAAAATACATAAAAATGCCAAAATAAAGTTCCGAAAATTTTATTTTTATTTCTACGATATTGAAATTTCAACATCATAAAGAAAATAGAATTTCTTTTAGCAACATTTTCTGACAGAAACTCTTAAATAATGAAATTCGGTTAAAATTAAAAATTCTTTATTTGTTAGTATTGCATATGTCCTTATTTCATAGTTTGTACACGTTATTACCAGAAAAGCAGTAAGCATCTTCTTTTTAGTCTAAAGATATATATTATAATATTTCTATACGTGATGGTATTAAATTTCATTTGAGAAAATAAATTAAATCCCAAAGAAATAAACTAAGTAGTTCAATTTCAGTTCTCGATTTCAAATGNATGCTTACTTTTTGCAGAAACTGGGGCTAGAAACAATAAAATACATAAAAATGCCAAAATAAAGTTCCGAAAATTTTTTTTTTCTACGATATTGAAATTTCAACATCATAAAGAAAATAGAATTTCTTTTAGCAACATTTTCTAACAGAAACTCTTAAATAATGAAATTCGGTTAAAATTAAAAATTCTTTATTTGTGTTCTTATAGAATACCACATAAGAAAATTTTTTAAATTTTAACAAAATTAGTATTGCATATGTCCTTATTTCATAGTTTGTACACGTTTTTACCAGAAAAGCAGTAAGCATCTTATTTTTAGTCTAAAGATATACATTATAATATTTCTATACGTGATGGTATTAAATTTCATTTGAGAAAATAAATTAAATCCCAAAGAAATAAACTAAGTAGTTCAATTTCAGTTCTCGATTTCAAATTTCGTAAATTCAACGCACAGCGAGTCCTTTCCAAGGCCCTTCAATGCATGCCCACATAGAACTAGTGTTTGAAACACGCGGCAGCGGTGCAGGCAGCGGAAAGTAGGGCGTACGCCTGAATATGCGCCTGCCTGGCAACCAGTCTATCACCTCTGCCACAAAGTTGCTGTGTATTACGGCGACTCGTCTGTTCTCTCGCCACGATTGTTTAAACAACATTCAGCTAACAGTTCTTGCGACCTTCATGGTATAGCTCTTCGCTGTTAGTTGAACTCTTTTAAAAACCCTGCTAAGAATATACTTTTCTCCCACTTGGTATCCTTCCGCGATATGTAAATTTTACGTTATCATGAGCCTAATGACTTGATTTACGCATCAGTCAAGTGAAAACGTGAAACTGTTAGGAACCTAAATGTCCTACTTATATACCAATTTCTACTCTTCAGGGGGGGTCACGGTGATGTAGTGGTTAGACTATTCGCCTCCCACCTAGGTAAACCGGGTTCAATTCCCGGTGGGGTCTCTCCCGGATTATTAAATGCGGGAACCGTTCCAGACGATGCCGCTGGCCGGCGCGTTTTCTCGGGGATCTCCCGTTTCCCCCACCATGTCATTCCGGCGCTGCTCCATACTCACTTCGCTTCAACCTCATCGGCTCTCAAGACCCCGATGTTAAGAGCCGCTCAAATCTGTTCATTCACTCACTCGCCCTACTCTTCAATGTCTAGAGCAGAAACACCAACTTTGATTGCCCTAATTTTAAACATTGCGCTCGCATTACAACATCGAGACTTTAAACTTTTCTGCTAAGTTCGCTGCCATCTTTACTATAAGCCTGCATGCCAGTCTGTATAACAGCATATATATATATATATATATATATATAGATACCGGGCAGTAATTTATATATTGAAATGTAGATTTCAAAACTGTTCATAATACCGTGAACAGCCTATATCAAACAGCCATAAGCATGTCGTCATGTTCATATAACGCGTTGATTTTGCAGGGTTATCTTTGCCATAAGAATACTTTAGGCGAGTGCGTAAAAACTGTCTACGTCCAAAAAATTATGCTAAGAGACTTGGGAAGTGTTCAATCGTTAAATATTTAGGGCCGGTAGGAGTTTATTGAGATGAAACTTCAGCAACAGCAAAATGCAAATGTAACTGAAAGGGGCAATTGGTAGCACTCCAAGAAAACTCACTGTCTAACGGCAAACTNCAACAGCAAAATGCAAATGTAACTGAAAGGGGCAATTGGTAGCACTCCAAGAAAACTCACTGTCTAACGGCAAACTCCGCCACCTTTCCATTGTGGGGAAAACGGCTACAATCTCAGCACGAATAGAACTTTACTCACCATGGTAGATGGTTGTTGACGGTACTGCTTCATGATATTTAATTATCGACGCTGAGATCATTTAAAAGTTTAGAAAAAACGAATATTATTGAAGCTTTTTAGCAACGCATACAAACGTATCATCTCAGGGTAATGATGTGAGCATACTTCACGGTTTTAATTTCCGAACTTGTTACATTACAGACAGTTCACAAATTGACAATTATCACGTTGTGCAATGTTTTCAATTAAATTATACATGCAAAATTTCTCCGCATCAAAATGTTTTTTATATTTAACTTTATCTTCTTCCCCAGTTAATTCAACCAATTATTTATCAATATTCTCAAATACAATAAAATATATTATTCCTTATCTTCAGATATTACACATTTACCTTAAAAAAACCTCTAGCTGCAATTAATTTAATACAATTCACATATGTTCACATAAATATCCACGTCCATCTTTGTAGGTGGTGAGAATTGTTCTGTAGGCCTTATTTAGACTGAAGAGCCAAAAAAACTCGTACACCTGCCTAATATTGTGTCGGGTCCCCACGAGCACGCAGAAGTGCCGCAAGACGACGTGGCATGGACTCGACTAATGTCTGAAGGTATGCAGGAGGCAATTCACACCATGAATCCTGCAGGGCAGTCCACAAATCCATAGGAGTGCGAGACGGTGGAGATATCTTCTGAACAGCACGTTGCAAGGCATCTCAGATATTCTCAATAATGTTCACGTATCGTGATTTAGGTGGCCAACGGAAGTGTCTAAAGTCAGAAGAGTGTTCCCGGAGTCACTCGGTAGCAACTCTCGACGTCTGGGGTGTCGCGTTATCCTGCTCGAATTGTCCACGTCCGTCGGAATGCACAATGGACATGAAAGGGTGCAGGTGACCGGACAGGATTCTTACGTATCTGTCACCTATCAGAGTCGTATCTAGACGTATCAGTGGTCCCATTTCACGCCAACTGCACACGCCCCATACCATGACAGAGCCTCCACCAGCTTAAACAGTTCCCTGTTGACATGTAGGGTCCATGGATTCATGAGGATGTCTCCATACCCGTACACGTCCATCCGTCAGATACAATTGGAAACGAGACTCGTCAGACCAGGCAACGTGTTTCCAGTCATCAACGGTCCAATGGTGGTGTTGGCGGGCCCAGGCGAGGCATAAAGCTTTGTGTCGTGCAGTCAATAACGGTACATGAGTGGGCCTTAAGCTATGAAAGCCAATATCAATGATAGTCCTTTGAATAGTTCGCACGCTGGCACTTTTTGATGGCCCAGCATTGAAATCTGCGTCAATTTGAGAAAGGGTTGCACGTCTGTCACTTTTAATGATTCTCGTCAGTCGTCGTTTGTCCCGTTCGTTCAAGATCTTTTTCCGGCCGCAACGATGTCGAAGATTTAATGTTTTACCGGATTCCCGATATTCACGGTACACTCGTGAAATGGTCGTACGCGACAATAAAAATTTTATAGCAACCTCGGAGATGGTATGTCCCATCTCTGGTGCGCCGACTATAACACCGCGTTCAAACTCACTTAAATCTTGATAGCCTGCCATTATAGCAGCAGTAACCGATCAAGCTGCCGACCGCATCGCGTTTCTCTGATTGGTTCCATACCTCTGTTATTTGCATACGCATGCCTATACCATTTTTTGGCTATGTAGTGTATGTTGTCTCACTCCCTCCTATTGGATGTCGTCTTACGAAGGCACACTTCTCTATTACTTTTGTTTAGTAAACATTTAATGCTGACTACCTCTAGAGAAGAAATGAAAATAAACTGAATACTGTCTCGAAACAAATGAAAATTACTTACGCATGATCTCTACGTCAAATAAACTATTAAAATTACCAATGACCATACTGTTAGCTCCCATAATAAAGCGTTATTTTTAATAATATTAAATTAAGTGACATCATAAGCAAGTACTCTTAAATGATATATACATAATAACAGTTTCCATGATCAACGTTAACCATAGCCCCGAAAATATGCAATTTAACCAACTCACAAACTGAGTTAACGTTGTGGCTTTATTTTATAAAGGTTTTTTTTGGTAAATATATGTGTAATAAACGTAATTAATAATTTAATAGCCCTTCAAACATTTGTGCATTTAAATATCCTTGGTATTTATACCATACACGGTTGCTCAGAGTGGCAGGCACGAAAAATGAATCGACCATGTCCTGTATGAAGGATCCGTCTCAGCATTTGCCTGGAGTGATTTCGGAAAATCACGGGAAACCAAAATCAGGATGGCCGTGCCGGGAATCAAACGTGGCTCCTCCCAAATGCAGCACGTCCAGTTGTTTACTACAGCGCCACCTCGCTCGGCGTGTGCTGCAGAAGAGCGTCACTCACAATTGCGAGTTTTTTTTAACGAAACCCTAGTGCAGAATGTTTTTTTGATATTCGGCCAGCACAGCCTGTATGCTACACCACCTGCGGCATTGGGCGATGTTGGTCAGCCTACGCAGGGAACTGAAGCTCGCGAATTGTACCCACCACCAACCAGTTAACCTTGAACACGTGTTGTTGAGCCGTTCGAAAGATTATATAAGAAAGATTACAGCTTGTTAAAAAGAAGCTCAAAAATAAATTATTTTTGGCGTAGAGGATACAGGCTGAAAACACATAATAAGCCTTGATTTGTGACCGGCACATCCCAAACTGGGAGCGAAAACTGTTTGAAAAAATCTGTGTTGTCGTGTTACAATTTTCTTATGGCTTACCACAGGCGGCTTGCAACTCACTTCTGCATGGTTGTCTCTAGCAACTCTCTTCTAAAGTTCATTAAAATCTCTCGGCAGTCCCTTCATTGGCTGAAAAATAACGTGTTATTTTTTCTTACATAACTCTCTGTACCTACCCTTGGTATTTATTTCGTTCCTATTTGTGGCGCACGCCCCTTATATTGCTAAACAAANTATAACTCTCTGTACCTACCCTTGGTATTTATTTCGTTCCTATTTGTGGCGCACGCCCCTTATATTGCTAAACAAATATAATGTTCTGCACTCGTTGTAGGCCATGTGCTGTGTCTCATAAATATGGCTTCAAAGGCGATTAAATTAAATGACAGGAAAAATATACTAACGCCAATCAAAACAATTCGTGCTATGTTTTTAACAATGTTGTTACGAATATGATGTAAGTTTGTTTCTTTCTGTATCATTCTAAATATCTTTATTTTCGTCATTAGCAAGTAATTCCGTTGTGCTCAGAATACATTTCTTAAGGTATTTTCGTAAGCAGTAGCTGTGTTATTCGATTAATGGATTTTATTTTATTCTTATGGGGACGTGGCGACGCAACGTCTAGANCGTAAGCAGTAGCTGTGTTATTCGATTAATGGATTTTATTTTATTCTTATGGGGACGTGGCGACGCAACGTCTAGAGCACTCACCTTCCGCAAAGACTAACCGGGTTCGATTCCCGGCGGGCTCGTTCACGGATTTTCTTACGCGGGAATTATGCCGGACAATGACATTGATCTGCGGGTTTTCTCGGAGATTTCATTTCCCCCGCCTTTGTATTCCGCGCTGCTTCATACTCGCCTCGCTTCACGCTTATCGGTTGTCAAGACTCGTAATGTTANCGTAAGCAGTAGCTGTGTTATTCGATTAATGGATTTTATTTTATTCTTATGGGGACGTGGCGACGCAACGTCTAGAACACTCACCTTCCGCAAAGACTAACCGGGTTCGATTCCCGGCGGGCTCGTTCACGGATTTTCTTACGCGGGAATTATGCCGGACAATGACATTGATCTGCGGGTTTTCTCGGAGATTTCATTTTNCTCGTTCACGGATTTTCTTACGCGGGAATTATGCCGGACAATGACATTGATCTGCGGGTTTTCTCGGAGATTTCATTTCCCCCGCCTTTGTATTCCGCGCTGCTTCATACTCGCCTCGCTTCACGCTTATCGGTTGTCAAGACTCGTAATGTTAAGTATTGTATTGTATAGAGCTTATTAACATCCCCCGGTGCTATGCCTGAAAAGTTATCAGGGTACCGCTTACAAACTAACTTATGACCTTACTTAAACTACCCATGTTTTACCTGGGATTCCAACCCAGAGACTCCCACACCGCGGACCGGCGGCGCACCAGCCGACTTCGCCACGGGAGGCCGGCTCTGATGTTAGGAGCCGCTAATACCTATCCGTTCATTTTTTTCTTCTTGTGTTGTTCTGATGGTATTCAGGATAGTAATATCTGTTCGTTGAAGTGGGCTCCTCCTGAGTAGATATTTCTGTAGGCAATTGCAAAGTTTGATTTTGTCCGTCCTTAACTGACTCAATCGTATTTCTTAACACTTTCAACGCCGAGCCAAATTATGGACTAACATCATTATTCCCAATAGGCTTGGAGCGAATCATCTTTGTGTATAGTCTATTCTTGGTTTTTTCACATTTTTCTAATCAAATCTTTCAAGAATCAGCCCATTTATGAAGTGTTTGGTTTTATCCTGAAAATGTCTGTATCACAACCTTTTTATACTGTGGCGTAGTGGCCAGGGCACTCGCCTCCCACCACGGCGATCCGGGTTCGATCCCCGACGGGTCCACTCCCGGATTTTCGCATGTGGGAATCGTGTTGGACTATGCCGCTTGCCAGCCGGTTTTCTCGGAGTACTCCCGTTTCCCCCGCCCTTGCATTCAAGCGCCGCTCCATTCTAGGGTCTCATTTCTGTCATGCCCGGGGATGACGGTCACCTACGGGTCCCAGCTGGAAAGACCGTCACTCGGAGGGTGTTGCCTTGCCCTGGGTGCACTCCCCACACGCCATTATTATTACTTGTGTTACATAACAATACTTAATTTTTGGTTAAATCCATCTTTTACATATAGTATTTTATGTCAGCTATAATTTTATTATTATTGTTATGAATAAAAACAGTGAGAAAATATGTGCGTTATTAACGCCCAGTAAGAAATAGTTCTTATGCATAATATTCTTACACTGAGTGCAGTGCACTGTCAATTTGGTGTAGTTTTCTAGACTTAGTTAAGCTTTGTTTACATGAGGCGTAGGAATATCCTGAAAGTATAACTCTATCAGCAGGGCTTCAGAATAGTTGGTAGTAACCGTGAATAGACTATACCTGCGAAGACAAACACTTCTGTGTCTGGGTGCGCTTTGGCATTTTTCTCGCCTCCTCAGAACTCACCAGCTGTACCGACGAATGTCTGTTATTTGTCCGCCATGTTGGAGGGCGTGGCCAGCTTCATGTGCACCTATAAAACGCGTCGTACTTGTGGCTAGTGTTCGTAAGTTCATCGTGTTCTTGGGCGTATTTTAGAGATGAGCTGTTTTATCTCGTGGAGAGATATTTTTTGAAGTATATGTATTTTATTTCATGCTACTTGTTTACTCATGTAACGAACCGAATTGAAGAGGTAGATGCTTGCCTTTTAAAAACTCAGGGATATTAATAAATATTTTCCAGTACGGTATACGTATTTCGTGTTGTGTTAACTCTAAGAATATCTCATGCATGCGTTTTGGACTACCGACCACTTCAGTAAGTAATTTAATTGTTGAATTTGTATACTATTTTAGTACTCATGCTATTTATCGTCTCCAGTTGTTTTACTTGTACCTGCAGTTCTTGTTTCTCTCTTCTGGATATTCTGCTATTTAATGCCACCAAAAATGTTTCCTCCAAACCATTATTGTAAATATTTTTAAACCCTGTTTTTCACTCACATCGTACTTAAAGATTTTGTCTCGTACGATACCACGGCATTTGTGAAAAGTGCATGCGTTATTTGCAGTTCTAGGTCAATATTACTGTGTTCGCATTTACGTTATTTACAACAAAANATACCACGACATTTGTGAAAAGTGCATGCGTTATTTGCAGTTCTAGGTCAATATTACTGTGTTCGCATTTACGTTATTTACAACAAAAATATGCATTACCATTAGTTATGTACCAGTAAGTTTTCATTCTTTCAGAATTTTTATGTTGGAACAAATATTTATACACTGTTTGAAATCTGGCTGAACTTGTAGTGAACTGCGTTTTCACATTAACAGAAATCTTAATAAGTTTCCGAACAATTTTATGAGAAAAACGTAGCGATAACGCATTGCTGACCGGTCCTTGGTTCACATATCCAGTAAGCTACGAAAGGCTACAAGCATGAAGCGGAAATATAAAGTATGTGTCCACTAGTAAAAAGCGGAAGTGATACTGAGTAACAGTTTCACAGTAAAAATAAAATAACTATGGAAATTAACTACTAAGACAACTGGCACTCTGTTGTAAATAGAAGCAAAAATATGTAAGATCTTGTTTGGCAAAAACAAGGTACTACTGTATCAAAGAAACTCTTTTTCTTCCTTGATAAATTTGCTCTTGGAAAGTGTGTGTGCAACAATAGTCATGGCGTGGAGCCAGCAATAATCCTTGACCGAAGGTCATAACATAACCGGTTGTGCAACTTCATTGCATGAAAAATCCATTTGCTTCTTTTTATTTGTGGGTTAGACTCATTAGTCTCCGCAGTGACTGAATTCGATTAACTTCTGATATTTGAGAGTCGGGCAGCTTGCAATACTTTACTCGCATAATGTTTTCATCCTTTGATTTGAAAAATGTAAACACATTAAGAGACTCTGTCGCGTTTTGAACGTATGCTCTCCAGTTCCCTTTAAGGTAATGAATTTTCCTCCGAGATTCTTTTCACGTAGTAGCGTGCGAGACAAATTTGCGTCGCCTTGAATCACTAGTTACGCCTTTGTCCTCACATTGGTCTCGGTAGAACTTTATGACAGTTTATGTGTGACGGATTCAATGACGGCTCAAGGCCGTTTCCTGGTTCTGGAAAGATGTAACTAAGACACATACATGGACATTGCTGGATAAGTTAAGGTTTTTTTTTCTTTAGCAAAAGTAATGAGACGAGGAATTTTAACGCAACCGCATGGCGTAATGCGCGCTGCATGAACTGCGCGCTAAGTATACCTCTGTATACCTTCTACAATTCGTCCTCTAAAGTTTTTACACTAGGAAGTAAAGCAAGCGACTGCCAGGTAATTGGTGCCCCTGGAAATTGAAGCCGCACTTAGAAAATTGCCCTTGGTGATGAAGATAACTATTTGCGAAAGCGTGTCCTGGCCAGCAAACTCGAAATTTTCCTCTCTCAGGTTTTCTAGGGTCAAGGATGCGTTTTTCGCCTGCTCATGTATCATTGGTGCTCACGAATCCCACTCATTTTTTGAGAACGAAATCCGTGTTTTTTGGGTCCCCAGCCCAGTCCATGACCCTTGATCTGTGAGAACTAAGTCGGTATCCAAGTGTATCTAAGCTCACTCAACAAGGAAGTCCGCCGACTTAAATTATTTCTGAGCATAAACGTGTGACGCATAACTCAAAGTAATTGTCAACTTCACTTTCATGCCTAAGACCTCGGGGGCAGCTCCGGTGTTCAAAGTAAATAGTTTAGGCCATATGTATTGCCATTTTTTCTGGCAGGGCTTCTGGGGTTTTCGGATTTGAAGACTCCACAGTATTTTTGTTGCAAGTCGGTGGCGGGACAGCGGAATTCGTTATAATTCAATTTAATCCACCCGTAAGTGGAATTTGGCCATGTTAAAGAATCTGTTCAATTTTGTTAGTTCAAGAGGAGCTTTCTTTAGTGATTTCCGTTAACTTAACTTTGTGTGGAGTTCCAACTGTAGTGCAAGGGTGCCGGTGATAGCTGCTTTAAAATGACTTTTTTTTAAGGCTTTTCGCTGTTATTGAGAACTTTAGAAAGCCCTTCCTTGGGTGTACTTAAGCACCCATTTTGTAACATTCCGCAGTGCATAAAGTTAGGATTATCCTATTACATTATTCATGTGTTGATCAAGTGAAATATTTTTAACTGTTGTTAACATAAAATTTATAATATCCCAGTTCTTACTTTTACGAGCACCCAACGTAAATTAAATAGCATAAATTGTGAGGTCACAAATTTACGCGTCACACTTTTAATTTGGCTTAAAAACGCGGAAATACTTTCCCTGCATTGCTGCCAAATGAACTGTATGGGAGAATATCAGTGTGTAATTTAAATAAAATACAGTTAGGAATTTTTTTTACAAATGTTGATTTAAAAAAATGATTAGTTAACCGCTGCCAATATTAGCTTTATATATGCCTATTTTACTTATTATATGCCAAACATATTTTATTTTTCGTGCGGTTTTATTTATGTTACGTTTCTTACGTTAAAAGTCNACTTTTACGAGCACCCAACGTAAATTAAATAGCATAAATTGTGAGGTCACAAATTTACGCGTCACACTTTTAATTTGCCTTAAAAACGCGGAAATACTTTCCCTGCATTGCTGCCAAATGAACTGTATGGGAGAATATCAGTGTGTAATTTAAATAAAATACAGTTAGGAATTTTTTTTACAAATGTTGATTTCAAAAAATTATTAGTTAACCGCTGCCAATATTAGCTTTATATATGCCTATTTTACTTATTATATGGCAAACATATTTTATTTCTCGTACGGTTTTATTTATGTTACGTTTCTTACGTTAAAAGTTATTAACGTTAAATATTACTTAACAAACAATCAGTTATAAGAATATCCTGAGTTTATTATATTTCTATTTCACATCTGCGTAAAATGCACAGTTCTATTACCTAGTTGATCTTGCTCAAATAGTTTTGATCGTGCGTTTTACCGGTGACATGAATACCATACGCCTGAAAGTCGGTTCCGTTCTGTCCAGTAGCGAACGCAGTTAACGGTTAAGTGTAGAAATTGAAACTGTTACGAGTCTCCTTTCTTGTACTCTAGACTTAAGGGTATTGGACCCCAACAAATTTATAATTTTATTTTTGTAGCAAACATTGTTCAACTTGTACACATTATGTGTGATAAAATTTTCCTCAAATAAAAAAATTTTACTTTTCGTATTTTTTTGATAATTTCATGTCAAATTAAATTTTTTTTCAGTTACGCTGCAGCCATAGTAACAAATGGTAACTAAGTAGTACATATTAAAAATTTACCATGTAAACTAATGCCATGGGCAACCGCGTGACATATATGCAATCGCCAAATATACAAAAAAAAATGGTTAAATGTAAAGAAATTTTTTGCATATATTTAAATTTTTTTTAATGTATGAACTGTTATTTGGTGATTACATATATGTCACTCGGTAGCCCATGGCATTAGTTTACTTTCAATTTTTTTTTCATTTTTACAACTTTGTATTTGTTAATATGGCTGCAGAAAAACTGTCGAATTTAAAATTAAATTATTTAAAAAATACAGGTAAATTTCATGACATATAATGTGTACAAGTTGGAAAATGTCTGGTACAAAATGAAATAATTAATTTTTTGGGGTCCAACACCGTTAATAGTCATCCGTGTGCTATAAGCGCTTTATGGTTTACTTTTTGTGATTATATTTCTACTCGTATCTGTTAAGTTTACGTGCGAGAGAAAGAATAACCGTAATCATTGGCTCCTATAAGATCAGATCTCAATATTCATGGTTGATTTAGATTTAATTTAAATGTTGATTTTCCAATTTAATTTAAACAAATGTTTTGTCAAAACAACTTTTCTGGTAATTTGGTCCTCAAGTAACAAGGTAAAAATATCTCAAATGTAATAGAAGGGGTAAGTATTTCAAGAAAGTACTACAGAATAATATTTTATTTTGAAAAGCACACTGACAAAATATCTATTGAATATTTAATAAATTGTCTTTCACACATCTCGTGCAAAATGTTTTTGAGAGATCCAAAGAGTGTCCAAAAATATATTTTAAGTTAAAATAAATAAACACTACTACTTTACTAATACAAGAAGTGCTAAATTAAAATAGAAAAACGTATCAGATAAAAACACTTGTGCTATAAATATTTTATTAAATGATTTCTTAAGTAAATAAGACTGGTCCAATAACTTAAATTTCATAACTAGTAATACTTGATGACCACAATTGTTATTAACATAAACATCGATTCACTACTCGCCGTATGTGTTACTATGAAAAAATAAACAAATAAAATATTCTAAATCGAAATTGTTTGAAACATCCTAACAATTTACCTAAGTCAAATATGATGTGGCCTCCAAATATTCGGAAAATAATAATCGCATCAAATTCTTACTAAAATAATTAATTTTTACAATGTGTCTAATGTAAATGATAGTGTATTCTAACAATGCACCTATATAATAAATTATTTCTCAATAACACCTTCTCTTAACAAGTTTTTGTGAAATATGATTACTTTGAGAGACTAACCAAATATTGGTACAAAAGTATAATATTTTTCAATACTCCTTGGCGAGCGTTAACGCGTTACTGATGCTTTAAATAACACCAGGAATAATAACTTGATAATAATATGTCGAATCAAATGTGATCACATATATTTTATTTTTTCGATAGATTATTTTAACAATTTTATTGACGATTTGAACTAGTGTGTAAATACCAAAAAATTAAAAATAAGTTTCATACATGCGATATTCCTAAACTAATTTACAATTAAATTAGTTTTGAAAAATGTTTAGATATATTGTAAAACAATAATCAAAATTGATAAACAAATCACTATCACTTAGACAGCCAGTAAATGACCTAGTGCGGAGCAGTAAAATATAATTACGAAATTTATGTGACTACAATCATACGTACTTATTTATATATATATATGATAATATAGTTATACATGTATCGCTGTATGTATTAACCATTTGAACTAGTCACTAAATTAATTTTTCCTCTTCATTTAATTTTATAAATATTATTTTGTGTTGAACTTTTAAGGGTAAACTAAAACAGCCACTTAAACCTTGTCCAAAATAACTTACAATTAAAAATTATACTAATCATTTNTTTTTAAGGGTAAACTAAAACAGCCACTTAAACCTTGTCCAAAATAACTTACAATTAAAAATTATACTAATCATTTTAACCGAAAAATTTGTCTTTTATTTATGCGATAAGAAAAATTTTTTCTGAATAAATTTAATTAAATTGTTAATATATCCGAATCTAAGGTGGTTGCATATCCCCCCGCGTGTTCCGATCCAAGGACACTGCCAGGCGGGGAGTTTGACTGGGGCGGTACATCTGTCAAATAATAACGCAGGTGTCCTAAGGTCAGCTCAGCGAGGACAGAAACTTCGCGTGGAGCAAAAGGGCAAAACCTGGCTTGATCCCGACACTCAGTATGCGTAGGGACTGCGAAAGCACTGCCTATCGATCCTTTTGGCTTGAGGAGTTTTCAGCAAGAGGTGTCAGAAAAGGTAATCGTCCTTCCGCTCATTTATGTATTAAAAATTTATTTTAAAGTGTTTGTGTATTAAAAAACCATTTTTATACTGGTTAACAAACACCAATGTTATACACTTGCCTTTAATAGCAAAACACTTGTTTATAAGATCGCGCGTTACCAATACGGTTAATTTTCCATTGTCTACATTGCTACCTTGAAGAACATTACAAGTGTGTGGACATGTTGACCAATCTTGCAAACATGAATCATTATCCACTTTCGTTTTACATGTTATTAAAAAACCCGTAGTAAAAAAATACGGCTATTCTTCGTACTTTACGAAGAAATACCAGCACTTTATTTCAAAATGTTAAAAAATAAATGTTTGAGTGTGTATATTATATATGTATGTAATATACGCACTCTCTCTCGTGTTTAACACATAGCGTCTAAAACAGAATTTCGCAATAGCTGATTGTCCCATCAGTCTCTCGTTCTGCATCCGTTACAGGGCGAATTACACCCCTAAACTCTGTTAGCAACCAATTTACTCAATTACATCACTTGAATATAATACTACAAGGGAAAGTAAGTTGGGTGATTAAATATATCACTTCTTGTTTTACTGTATGTTGTTTTTGTAAGAAGTGTCAGGTTCGCTCTTGACTGGTTTGCATATGATTCAGCTGTTCTTTTGCTGTGTGTTTCGTACTATCTAAGACTTGCCTGGGCGTGTTAAATAAATCGAGGAACGATTGCAAAAATAATGCTAATACACCATAGTTTCAAACGTAACCTGCCGTGTGCTAATTTTGTTGTTGGAAGATGGTTTTCCTTCTCATTTACGTAGGATGCGTTACAACTTCGTAACTTTTTGCTAGTTATTGGACATGCATAAATGCACATAAAAATTTAGTAAGTTTCGTTTTTTTTTCTATCTTACTTAAAATTATTTGACAAAACCAATTTGGATAAACAAAGTCAGTTGTTTCTCTGAACATTATAGTGTATACAAAGAAGAACAAACACATAAGCGTGTATGTACAAAGTTTTTCCAATTACCATCGCATTATGAAATGTTTCGCTGCAGCGAGTCAGGTATCAAGCGAGTCACGTAACGTCCACGTCACAAAAAGCTTTTCGCGGTAAACTGGGTACTTTTGTAAGCCCTACTAAAGATATGCTTGAACGTAAGTTGTGTATTCTTCCACTACATGTAAAATTAATACTGAAATGGGTGTCATCACTGTATTAATTAGTCGGTCAAGTGAAACTGTGAAACAATCAGAAAATAAAATATTTCACAACTTCGCTAATTATTACACTTATGTACATTAAGAGAACAGAAAGCGAAAGAAAATAATTACCAGTATTCACAAATGCGTACCTGAAACTCTTAATTTAACGTTAAGACATGGAAGTACTTTCATTTCATCGTTACCAACTTTACTGAAAGTATGCCGGTTAGTGTGCCCGTTAAAATACACATATACGAGTATAGGTACGGGCAGTGACAGTTTTTAAAGGTTAATTGAAAAGTGCTGAGTTAACAATGAAAAACCTATAACAAATCAGCACACTGCCTGTCCTTGAGACTGCGCCCACAGCATAAGACATGATGTTTATTTGCTCAGGATTGCCACGAGGCAGCAACATGTGAACGATTACCGGCACGTGTGACAATACGCTCGTCTGTTCCTTGCGTCCACGACGATACTCGGTAAACACCACTGGCGCGTTACACTTCAAGCTGTCTAGATTACGATCTGCACCCCGTATCTTCATTATCAATAGATTCTGTAATGTGTCAGTCACCACTGCCAACACCATTCTTAGAGACGATGGTATATCGCAGCGAAAGTTCCAGTAGTTAATTATTCGCGTTTTTTGTTTGAGTTTTGCGTTTTACAATGATATTCATTTTTTCTAGAAACTGCGTATTAAGCGGTAGTTTTATAATACTTTTAAATCACTAGTTGGAGTCATGCTTCCTAAAGTTACATATAATATTGGTGATTGAGATTTTAGCTGTGAGAATTTCTTGATCATTTTGTTAGTAAACGGAATTTTTTTTATGCTTTCAGACACGTTAGGATATTACCTAGGCTTTTTCTCGCCGTTGTTATTATGCAGTTTTCCCTCCATTCCTTCTTCACTCATACGATTTTCAGTCATCTTGATAGTTTTCAAACTTATATATTTTGGAAGAGTATATCTGACAGTCTCCAAATATCCAAATAAACAAATCAGGTTCCGTAAAATTATCTGCAAAGCGTATGTCGAAAACCTTAGTACTTCAGTAAAAAGCATGCAAACGAGTGATATTTCCACACTAAAGTTAAAATTTACATATTTCTTTATGCTCTACTCTGCAAAACCAAAACCTTGCCCAGAGGTTGTCCATATTACTCAAAATTTAAATCGAATTGCATTACGCAATTTTTACGGCTTTTGCCGTCATCTTTTTTTTAAGTCAGCTAGTAATGAATATTCTCAAGACCAGGCGGCCTTCTGACTGTTTACAGGTGCATTGGAATGGGCCTTCAGATGAAACTGGAATACAGTAGGCAATCGCAAGCAGTATTATCTGCTTATAGGGCATGCGAAATAGAGTGTGAATGCGAGCTGCGCAGTAGCTACTCTTAGTGCTCCAATATTGGATCGTTTATCTGCCAGTATCACTATCAAAAACAATGCGGAAAGGTTATAATACTGTTTACGTTAAGTAAGTGCTTGAAGATATCTTAATACCAATAGAATATGTTCAAGTTACATGAAGTGTTTCATTCTTATAAAATAATGAGTCTGTTGAATATGCAAATATAAAAAACACGTTTCTCACTGTTGACCAAGGGCCGCAGTGGCACAGCGGCTTGAGCGCTCGCCTCTCATCATGACGAACCGGGTTTGATTTGCAGCGTGCTCGATCCCTGATTTTCGCTTTTAGGAATCGTGCCGGACAATGCCACTGGTGGATGGGTTTTCTTTGGGATCTCCCGTTTCCCCGCTCTTCCTTTCCAATTCTGATCCATGCCCATCTAACTTCNCCAACCTACTCGCTCCACTGTTGGTGACATAGATAGTTGTAATTATGAGACAATGTTGGGAAACGTGCGCAGAATACTAAAATCGGCCTACGTCATCTTTAGCCTATGGGCGCGCTGAGCGGGCGAAGTGCCCGTGCAGCACTGTCAACTAAATCTGCAAGCGACGATGCATGTTCTGTTGAATAAATTGCTGCTAGCGACAGCAGGACGTGTGTTTGTTTATTTTCCACGACTTAATTTTATGTCATTCGAGGAGAATATTTTTTTATGCATCCACACGTAAATTTCGTATCTGAAAATTATAAAAAATAATAATGGCAGAAGATGATTACATAAAAGCAAAATTGGCTACAGTTCATGCTCATTTTTTATTCTACAATGCGAATGTCTCTCTTCCAGTCGTACTGAACGTTATCCCAACTACAGCACAATTTATATTTATTTCTGAAACCATTTTGGCACTTCATTCGGTGTCTGTCACCTGCTTTCGGGGGAAATGCAGCGAGTATTTTTCCGCTACGATCGCCGCATGACCAGCGCCTTGTAGCGGTGCAGCTGAACTACATGAAGCGTTGAGTGGCCCGGCTCTCGAACTGCGTTGCAAGGTGTTCCAAGTCGGGTTTTTTTTTTTACGAAACTACTAAACATGCATCTGGGGCATGCATTGAAACTTGCTACAGACTTCCCACCAATAAAATTACCGGATTACCGCTGAAAAACCCAAAGATACAAGCAGCACGACGAGAACATTGCACGCCAATTCACAGCCCTGCGCGTAGCGGCGATGGCGCACTTGTAGCGCGTGACAACGTCGCCCTTATTGCTCCCGCGCTTCTCGGCCACGAACGCAGAAATAAAAAGCTTCACGCAGGCCAGGCGCTTGAAGTGCTACTGAGGGGCTTTGCCCACTGAACGCTCATTATAGGTCGTATTCCGTTACCTCTGCAATGCGCAAACAAGTTATTCCGTTGCCTGTCTAGAAGCGCATCTGTGTACATCAAACGTCATTATACTTCAGGGCAATCTACTGCATTAACTGAATGTGTACTACAGCATAAATGATTCGAGCTTTGCGTCATGCTGGCGATAATTACTGGCAGGAACCTGCTACAAGATAGTTTAGAAATATTAAATATCCTGAACGGCGCCGTCTATTAGTGCAGACAACGGAACCCGGTGTGGCAAAGGCCAAATGTATGCTACGTGCGCACTTGCAACTTTATGTTGGCTATTGGCTATTTGTGGTTGTGTGAAGACATTTTCTAAGATGACTGGGCCAACCAGAATGAAGTTGTTCCGACACCGCTCGTCCCTGATTCACGGGCAGATAGCTGACACGCGTAACAATTTTATTATGAAACATCTCATCACGAAAGTGGGATCTGTCATGCTCAAGTGTTTCGGAGTAAACTGGTTGTGGAATCTTTTTGAGGAAAAAGTGAGCCAAGAGATTTTGGCGGCTCTTAACAGCAAGGTCTTGAGAGCCGACGAGGGAGAAGCGAGGTGAGCGTGGTGGGGTGCAGAAACGCAAGGGCGGGGGAAACGGGAGGTCACCGAGAAAAGCCGCCAACCAGCGGCATCTTCCGACACGATTCCCACGTGTGAAAATCTGGGGCGACCCCACCGGGAATCCAACCCGGTTCGCTTAGGCGGTAGGTGAGTAGTCTAACCACTACACCACCACAGCCCCGGGGTGGGGGGTGAAGGTGCCCCTAGCCGCGGTTATGCAGTGGCGGACGAGCGGATGGTATGCGGGGCAGCCGTGACCCTGAGGCCCGTCGCGAGAAGACACTTTCACCTGCAGGTGCACGGGGAAGAGGCGCCCTTGTTCGTCTCGGCGGCACGGTCATGGTCAGGGGCAGGCGGCTGGCCGTTCGTCGCGCGACTCGCGACTCGCGACATCGGAATGCGCGCGGTCCGCCTTCGCCCACACATCGCGGCCGACACGCACGGCGCCACGACTTTCGTCTCTAGCTGGAGTCATCACACCATCATTAAACGATTCTTGAGAACGGGTCAACTGCCTACCGCCATACCACTGCAGTGTCTCTCCAGGCCGGTGTTACTCCCCTAGAAAATACCATACACTTTGCATTTGTTAATTTAAGTCATCAGAAGAACGATTTAACTTTAATACCCACCATAGACTGAAGATGAGGTAGACCGATTCTCGTCATTTGTGCATGTCGCCAACATTGACTCGCCCATCCTCAGTGGAACTGTCCAACTCACAAGGTCCACGGTGATGAACGTGCTTGTTTACGTTTGAATTTCCAACAGGCCCACGCTTTTGTGTGAAGGTGACAAAAAGGCAGTTCTCATTTAATGCATAAACCCCGAAATATATATTTTTTTTTCGAAGCAAGAATTAGAAATAGGTACTAATGTCCGACATATCATAAGAAAGCGCAATGCATTTTAGTAAAATTGCATATCTGTGATTAAATTGCGATTGCATATTCCATACTCCGTGTTATTTTCGCCTTTTTAAAATAGTTTCTTTCTAGCAGATATACTTACCAACCACGTTACCTGTTAACTATTTTAAAAACTGCGTTATATCGCAGAAAATCAGGTGTTGCTCTAAATTGAACACATTTTATATATTTACCTTCTTTAAAAATAAATTTCATACATTAATTTTACTCGAACTTTTATTTTTTGCCTATCCGCGTATTATTGCACTAAGCGAATTTGCCCTCCTCCCATCTAAACAATTTTGAACATGTCTGTTAACAATGTATTTTCCATATTTAATAGAAAATTATACAGTTAAATATTTATTTAGGCGTCTCATAGATTGTCCCAAACACATAATATTTCAATGCAAATTCGAAATAAAACTTAATTTTATACTTAGCAAAATAATCGTACACAATCTTGATATCGAATTTTTATAGAGCTAAATTTTCTGAAAAGCTTCGGGAGGTTAAGGCGAGGGTCTCATGTCACATGACTATACACAGGTGATGGTGATACCAACAAAGTTCTGGTAGACTAGGGGACCAAATGTTTGTGCGAACCATCTTTGGTCCTTTCTCCTTGTCACATGAGCGTGACGACATACTGACCGCAGACAGACGATCAAGGAGCTGTAGAAGGAATACTTTACTGCATGTATTGATTTGAACATATTGTTATATCTTGAATGTGGTATAGTCACCGGGAATCATGCTACGGGGTGTTGAGATGGATAAAGAAGCGAGGCTCAGGACAGAACAATATGTACGTATACGTGGATCGTTATTTAATTGAAGTCATTACAAACTTACGTGGATCTAAGCTGGTACAGCTCAGCTGGAAGCTCAGAGTGGAATTACATGTGTTTGTAGGGATGAGTAGCGAGGAACGTAGCCGAGGAAAGGACTCGTCCTGAATCGAACCCGCCTTAGCCGTCGTCAGAGAGGAAACTGTTGCTGAGAGAAAGAGACGTGGCTTGGAGGCCTGTCAGTGGCCGACTGCACTCACTCCTTGGTTCGGAGACCTGTACGTTCTCCTCGCCTCCTTTTCATTTGCCGTCGCAGTTCCATGCTCATTGGCTCCCAACGTGCACTGGAGGCGGGGCTCTGTTTCGGAATGCTGAAGTCGTCGCGAAATGTAATGTAAAATTTGATCCACATTTCTTGGTGGTTGGACAGATTGCTGAGCTTATTATCGGTTACCTCAATTACTGAATGATTCATTTTCAGTGTTTGGAAATCTGTTTGTCACCTTCACTGGCGTTCGGTGTTGCGCGAGTGTTGAGAAAATGCGTGCACAATGAAGCCACTTCGTAAAAGTACCAATTCACATATATTTTCCATTCGCGGTTGCTTCCAACTTTTCTAAAACCCTGCTAAAGTTGTTTCCAGTATATTCCTCCACCTCGTGCAAACAAAACTTAACTGAGTCTAGACAATTACACCAAATTGACAGCGCACTGTATTCGTGCCCACTCAGTGTAATACTATTTTGCATAAGAACTATTTCTTACTAGGTATTATCAACACGCCATTTTTCTCCCTGTTTTATATAAATTATAAATATAAAATAAGATAATTTTTGGGTAAAATATAAGTAATAGTTTAATTTTGAATAAGAATAAGGCATTTTTACTTTTATACAAGAATAAAACGCTTGTGATAGATACATGACATATTTAAGAAACAAACACTCACGTTATACACGGGGTAATTTTTCATAGGTTTAATAAAATAAGTATAAAGAAACCGTGAATACACTATACACGTACGTNGTTATACACGGGGTAATTTTTCATAGGTTTAATAAAATAAGTATAAAGAAACCGTGAATACACTATACACGTACGTCTATGGATCTACGAATGGTCTAACTGGTTCGACAATAAGCCTTCCACATGTGGGGGTTCCCCGGTTTCGTCTCAGGTCCCGACGGGCGGTCATTTTCCAGACGGAGGAGTTTGCAAGGTTTCTCGGGGAACTCTCGTTTGCACCTCTCGCTTCATTCCGCCGCCGATCCACCCCTCGACGTCTCAAGTTCTTAGGACTGACCGGAACGACAGGCGCGACCTTCAAGTTGGGCAACCGGCTCCAGTTAGCGCCATTGTCGTATCATGTGTGNGACTGACCGGAACGACAGGCGCGACCTTCAAGTTGGGCAACCGGCTCCAGTTAGCGCCATTGTCGTATCATGTGTGTTGACCTTCCGTTAAGTCTGGAGCAATGCGTATATTTTCGTTTACGCGTGCGTGCTTTCCTACATAACTAACTGACCGTGTTTATTTCTGTTTATAGTTCATTCGCAGTACTTTTCTAATCAACCCTTTGAGAAATCACCTATGCATGACGTGTTCAGCTGTTTCCTAAATATGCCATGTATCACAAGCGTTTTATGGTTATGTTAACACAAAGAAAGCTTATTTTTAAATGAATTTATAATTGACTTATATTTTCTGTATAGATTATAAATTTTATTAATAGTTAATATGAATAACAACAGGGATAAATAGGTGTGTTGGTAATATTTACTGCTAAATAGCCTTATGCAAATATAATAACACTGATTGAGCAGGAAAACGTTGCATGGCCCCTTTGGTGTAATTTATAAACTTGGTTAATCTTTGTTTGCATGAGGCGGAAGAATATCTTGAAAGTAAAACTTTAGAGGGGCTTCAGAAAAGTTGGAACTAACCGTGAATGAACTGTAGTAGACCCTACTAGATGACTGATTATAATCATGTTCGTTCAAACCATAGACTAAATAAGAGAGAGGCTGATTTACGTATTCTGCGTATCCCCAGCATTGACTAACCCATCCCTAGTAAAACTGTCAAAGTCACATAATCAACATTGATGTACGTGTTTGCAAACGTTTGAACTTTTAACTACCTACGCTTAAGTATAAATAAAATAGATTTATTAAATAAAATATATATTGCATTAAAACTGAATTGCAGGAAGAGTAC
The DNA here is from genome assembly GCA_002778355.1 of Clitarchus hookeri. NCBI lineage: Eukaryota > Metazoa > Arthropoda > Insecta > Phasmatodea > Phasmatidae > Clitarchus > Clitarchus hookeri. The sequence continues at coordinate 33,751 of NQII01002577.1, read as the reverse complement.
AAACATCTCCAAGGACTTGCTTAGATAAATATTGTTCTAACATCAAACCCTATTCACGTCCTTTTTGATAGAATTGTTGGGAAATTAGCTGTGTAATGTTGGGATAAGCTTCGCAACTAGCATTGGCACTATACTCCTTATTTCGTCTGCGGTTCAAATTGAGGGCCGGTATACAGACCGTGTAGTCATGTAGTATTAAAATGTATCCTGCGGAACAAAGATGAAGGTGGGTGCATTTTAACGGTCACGTTGACTGTCATAATTCTGATAATGTTGCAAGCGATGTAGAAAGTTGAGGATTTTTAGCTCCATGTATTAACGATGTATTAAAAGTGACGTTTACATTTGTGAAAAGTGAAATGATTTTCATTTAGATTCAGTATGGTTTAAGAGTAATCATTAGCATATAGGTAACACTTACGATTAGCTGAACCTTTAATGTGGACATAACGCCATTGTAACACTTTGCTTTTAAACGCAAAAACCCCACATTATGACGCAATATATACACCGTCATCGTTGTTTGTCTGTTGGTCTCTCATGCTGGTGTTCTTACGCCACCTTTTTCCTGTGATAGCTTCTATGGAATAACATTAATTTTATCTATGAAATGTAATGGCAATGGTGAGTCCATGTTATTGTGTTGGTATGTTTGGGCTGTGTCCATTGCCGACCAAAAGAACTTGGGAGCTTCAATGGGATTTTGATCACAAGTTCCAGGTGGGAGTGACAGTTCTCCGTCCTAGGGATGAGTAAAGGTAAATATATGTACGAAGAAAACGAAACAGATATATGAATGTTAATGTCATATGCCTTGACGATGACTAAAATAAAATACAAAATATATTATACAAGTTATGGTGAAAATTGCGTAAATCCAAGATGATGGGTACTGATCTCCTTAACAGCAAATTGTTGCAATGGCTACTGAAGTCATGAAGGTTTTTTGTTTCATACGTATTAGAGAACGAATTCGCATATTATCAGCCAATTCTTAAAAATTCCATGGTTTCCATTAGAAAAACGCGTCAATAATGTGAGACGGTAAATGACAATAATAATCTTACTTATAGCAGAATTATACAAAATGAGAAGGGAAGTGGATCCTAAGCAGAGGTTTGAAAACTGCTCAATTAATCGGTAATAGCCTAGATAGTCCATCCATGGTTACTTCCAACTTTTCTGAAGCCCTGCTGAAGTAACACTTTAAGGCTGTTGCTCCATCTCGTGCAAACAATTATTAACCAAATCAATACAGTTACACCAAAGGGACAACGGGCTTTAAATGTANTTTGCTCCATCTCGTGCAAACAATTATTAACCAAATCAATACAGTTACACCAAAGGGACAACGGGCTTTAAATGTAGCACTCAATTTAATAATATTGCTCATGAGAACTAATTTTACCAGCCATTAACAACACACATATTTTCTCCCTGTTTTATTCATATTAATTATAAATGAAATACTTTAATTTGCAGATAAAATATAAACAACATTACAATTTTTAAAAAGAGAAGTAATTTTATTTTAACACAAGTGTCAAACGCTCATAAGTAACGTATTTAGAAAACAACTAAAGACGTCATATACGTGGGATGATATTTTAAAGGTTTGATTAAAAAACTGTGACTGTGCCCCGAATATACCATAGAGTCTATTCGTGGTTTCTTGACACTTTTTGCATCAAGCCCTTAAAAAATCACCCCATGTATGACGTGTTTGGTTGTTTCCTGAATATATAATGTATCACAAGCGTTTTATAATTGTGTTAACATAAACCTACCTTATTATTTTAATTATACTGAACTTTTACTTATATTTTAACCATACATTTAAATACATAATTTATAATTAATATGAATAAATACAGAGAGAAAATAGATGTGTTGGTAGTAGCTAGTAGGAATTAGTTCTTATGCGAAATGCTATTAAACTCAGTTCGCACGAATGTGGTGCGTTGTTCCTTTGATGTAATCTTCTAGTCTCGGTTAAGCTGTGTTTGCATGAGACGGAGGAATATCCTGGAGGTATAACTTGAGCAGGGCTTGAGAAACGTCAGAAGTAGCCGTGAATGTACTATAGCAACAAAGACACAGGCGTGACTGGAGCAAGGAAGACGTGGTCGGCGCGGCGGTAGCTCGTCGCCAGAGTGGAAGCGCGCTGTGCGCGGACGCGGGTTCGGCGAAGGCCGGCCGTGCCGAGTGCCTGCGGGCCGCGTGTCTCAACCGCTCCATGCAGCAGAGTGCGAACTGCGTGTTCGTGCCGCGAGCCGCTGCCTCGGCCCAGAGGTCGACTGGATTCCGCTCGCCAACTGCGCCGTCGCACACTCTGCTTCCCGTTTACCCCGCGCTCCTTGCCAGCGGAGGATCTCCGCCTTGCTGTCGGTACGATGCGCGGTGAAGTGAGTGAATGGAGAGATTTGGGCAGCTCTTTACATTGAAGTCATGAGAACCGATGAGGGAGAAACGAGGTGAGTATGAAGCAGCACCGGAATGTAAGGGCGGGGGAAACGGCAGATTACTGAGAAAACCCGCCAGCCAGCGTAATCGTCCAACACGATTCCCACATGCGAAAATCTGGGAGCGACCCAGCACTGAAAAAGAAAATTTGTTAGTGGCTACAAAAACTGTTTGGTTGATGCATTTTGTTGTTGGTAGAAAACAGACCAAGGTGTCCGATAACACGTAGATTGATTACTACGAAACCTATATAGTGCTCAGTAACGTATTTTTTTTATTGAAAAAACATTTATTGGCTGCTACGAAATATTTCGTTGGCAGCAACAGCATTCATGTTATCCACAATAAAGCATTTTGCTGCGACTGCAAAACTACATCCGTTATATTATGAACATCACTAACTAGTATTGCTGCTATCATCGTAAAATTTTCGCTGTGACTAACAAACGCAATATTGCCTATAATCTCATTGAATTTATTGGTCACTACAAACAACATTTCGTAGTTTTCACTAAATGTTGGAATGACAAAAAATTTTGTTGTCACCGCAAAATTTTTGTCATGTTTATTTATATTGACAAAAAAATTTTGTGGTCACCAACANCGTAGTTTTCACTAAATGTTGGAATGACAAAAAATTTTGTTGTCACCGCAAAATTTTTGTCATGTTTATTTATATTGCAAAAAAAATTTGTGGTCACCAACNGTCACCAACAAATTTTTTTTGGTCACAAAAGGATTTTTTTTCAGTGAGCCGGGAATCGAACCCGGTTTGCCTAGGTGGGAGGTGAGCAGTCTAACCACTACACCACTGCGGCTTTGGTTATGTTTCGAGTTATTGTTATAGTCGATTCGCGGTGTCTTCACACTTTTATAATCAAACCTATGAAAAAACCACCCCAAGTGAGACATGCTTTGTAGTAAACTATATAAGACATCGAAAACGTTTTATACTTGTGTTAACATCAAAGTATATTAATTTTGTTTAAATTATCGTTCCACTAAAATTTTATGTATACATTTTAATATTTCATTTACATTTAATACGAATAAAAACACAGATAAAATAGGTATGTTGGGAGGGCCTAGTAATAAATAGTTATTATGCAAAGTGTTTTTACACTGACAGCACGCGAATGCATCGCGTTGTCCCTTTGGTGATTTTCTAGACTTTGTTGGTCTTTGTTGGCATTGGGCGGAGGAATATCCTGAACGCATAACTTAAGCAGGCCTTCATAAATGATTCGTGGGCTGCGTCATGTCGGCGCAAATTGCTGGCAGGACGTGCCAGCAAGTTTAAACATCTTATTCCGTTACTTGTCTAAAGGCGAATTTGTGTACATCATTCGTCATTCTACGTCAGGGCAATTTCGTGCATCAACTGAATGTGTCTGGATTCTAAACGGCACCGTCTATTAGTGCAGACAACGGAACCCGGCATGGCCAAGGCCAAATGTTTTTTGCTGTAAGATCTACCCGCAGGCTAGACTTATATATGCTACGTGAACACTTGCAACTTTATTTTGGTTATTGGCTACGTGTTGTTGTGTGAAGACATTTTCAAATATGATTGGGCCAACCAGAATGAAGTTACTCCGATACCGCTTGTCCCTGATTCCTCGCCGAGTATTGCTTCTCAGTAAATTTCTTGAAGGGGAGCATCTTCCACGGGTACAGCTTGCGAGAAGATAGCTTGCAAGGGGACGTCGTCTTCTATAGGGAGGGCGTCTTCAACGGGGAAGGCGTATTTTACGGGGAGGGCGTCTTCAACGGGGACGTCGTCTTCCACGTGCGCAGACGTCGCGAGGGATGCTTGGCGGACCTTATACCAACCTCTGCGATACGGTGTGTCGGGAACCGAGGTAGAGTCAACCTTGAAATACTCTTTGCACGGGAGGCAGTCCCGAATATCTTCGTCCTGCTGCAGGTAGGCTGGCCAACACTTGAATACGGTCAAAATTTCGTAAGGTGCGTATACCAGGAGAAATTTTTTCGGCAGGTAAGGTAACTCGTCCTGTTTGTCGAAGGCACTAAGTGAGTGCACCCTTCCAAATGCCAAAATAAACGAAAGGATTTTATGGCCACTCGGACAACACACGTACATTTATAAGAGCGATAAAAACGACTGTTTTCCCAAGGGGGCTCGGAGTGCATCTTATAAAGAGTTTTTAAGGGGAAAAATAGTCCAGCTGCGCGATTAAAGTAGGCCGCCGGAACGAATGTTTCCGAAAACACCCGAGTAATTAGCTAATGATAAACATTGGTGGAGCAATTATATATATTGGAAGGAGGTGGGCAATTAGCCAGTGAGAATCAGAGGTGTGGTAATGGGTCAATAAAATGTATTGGAATGGGGGAGTGGAAGGTATCAAGTCGTTTGCTGGGCGTGGTGCTGGGGACAATGTAAAACAAATGACAAACGAAAAAACCTAGATGGCGGTCGAACAAATGTGACAGACAAAGTCCAGTAATGTATAAACAAATGACAAACAAAAAACAAGATGGCGGACGGTGGCTGTGATGCCTTACAAGATTACGGACAGCACTGACCAAGATGGCGGACAGCTGAAGCTACCAATATGGTAGACTGCACCGACCAAAATTGCGGATGGCTGCACCTGCCAAGACGGCGGATTGTGGTTGTGACATCTACCAAGATGACAGACTGCACCTACCAAGATTGCGGACTACACTAACCAAAATAGTGGACGGTGGCTGTGACGCCTACCAAATTGGTGGACTGCAGTTACCAAGATGGTTGAATGAGTAAGTGTGGAGGGGTGTGTGGGGAACCTCACAAAATTTAGGTTTTTTAAAAATTTGTTTTTTAAATAAATTGTTTGATAATTTTTTAATAGTATTTAATATTTTTAATAAAAAAATTATGATTTTTTTTTTATTTTTTGGAATTTTTGGGGTTAAAGGTCATAGGTCAAGGTTAAGATCAGATGGATACCAGATGACTGCCAGGCGACCGGAATGACATAGCACGAACAGCTCCAACGCTGCGGTCCCAGATCCCGATGTGCCAAAGTCCTTTTTAATAATTCTACTATTATAGTCTGAATAAAATAACTTATGCTTCCCATAATTTATTTTCAATGAAATCTACTTCCTCCGGCTACCCCTCGGCCCACAAACACAATATTTTGCGCCATATCATTGAAACGACAATTCCTACCAAAAANCTTCCTCCGGCTACCCCTCGGCCCACAAACACAATATTTTGCGCCATATCATTGAAACGACAATTCCTACCAAAAAAATATATATAATATCATATTTATTAGTAACGAAAATAAGAACATTAATGAATCCCGCTTATTTGATCATATGTCTTNAATATATATAATATCATATTTATTAGTAACGAAAATAAGAACATTAATGAATCCCGCTTATTTGATCATATGTCTTATAGTTTAGGAAATATGGCCGGGAAATGGTTTCGCAAACAAGTACTGTGCGAATTCCAGCCACCATATTGCTAGAGAAAAAATGTTAGATATCAAACTTGTCGACAACAAAATCATATGAAGACTTAAAATTTTTGTATCTTGTACGGTTTAGAAGATATTGGCGAAAAACTATTTGGCAACCATGTACTGTTTGTTACTGGTGACTCTCAAGGTCACTAACTACGACGAATGTGAATGTCCAGGACGATCCAATTGACCAATCCCCAAGAGATCAGGCATTAATAACAAAATGCGTAGTTAAGTACCTTACTAACAGGATAAAGAACCGTGACGTGACACCTTGGCAATAATAGTCACCGATAAACTTGTTAAACGTGATCGGATTGCTCTAAAATAAATAATAAGGAAAACACCGGAAAGTATNTAATAGTCACCGATAAACTTGTTAAACGTGATCGGATTGCTCTAAAATAAATAATAAGGAAAACACCGGAAAGTATGCACCTCCTGCTCGTTTTTTCCCATTGTCCTGTTTTTTATATCGTGAATTGATAGTGCGTTAAAGCTAAAAAGCCACTGGTAGNCTGCTCGTTTTTTCCCATTGTCCTGTTTTTTATATCGTGAATTGATAGTGCGTTAAAGCTAAAAAGCCACTGGTAGAAATGTTTGTGTAATTATATATAGCAGAGAAGAAGCCAGTTTTTGCGACTTTTCTTTCGTCATTAGCGCCAACAGCCGATATTTTCCCTCGCTGGCAACCTTTCCATCGTAAAGGCCAGTAATAAATAATTGCCAGGAGTATCAAACTAATTGAATTTTATTCTGGAAGTGCAGCCACGGTACGTGTCTCAGATTTTTCTTGATTGCAGCTGTCCTACCTGCGTCTCGCGATGTTTTTTTTTCCTCGTTGTTTCAGCTGTTGGTTCCATATTAAAGGATGTTCTACATTCAGTAGATATTTTCTACACTTTCAGAATATACCACATCTTTCGTTTAGACATTTAATGATATCCTGAAAGAAAAAATATGTCAACGATGGAAAATTAATCTTCAAAAATAAATNAAGCTTTTAAACCTTAAATGTTTATTTGCGCAGTTTGCTCAGTACTTGCAATATATTTATTTTGAAATCATTGAACATTGAACTGTAATTACTTTAGCTGAAGTTGCTAGGGCATAGCGCTCGTGTGCGCATGATCTAGATTCTAATCCCGGTTGTGCTTTCACTATTTTTTATTACTAATCAAAACCGTTTAATGAACGTAGAGCCAGACAAATCTTCAGTTGCGCCAACCATATGTTTGTTTGGAGCAACGAAATAACAACAACAAAATATTTTATTGCCCTTATAAAAAAATTATTTATTTGCGCCAAACAAACTTTGATTTATTCAACAAAANCAAAATATTTTATTGCCCTTATAAAAAAATTATTTATTTGCGCCAAACAAACTTTGATTTATTCAACAAAACCTTTTTGTCATTGTGTTAATTGGTTGGTCATCATAATAAAAAATTGGTCAAATAATCATAAACATAAAGACGTCTCAACGATCTCTATAAAAGTGGAGGTGTTAAATTGTTTTCGTTATTTACTTTCTCCCTGTACTCAGGTTCTTGCTATTTATAAAAATGGCGCATTCAATGGAACGGAAGTCTAGGGAGGCTCCAATTTATTGGCCGTAAACAACATAAATAATGGGGTCCGATTGCAACTCATTTGTTTCGTTGACAAAATAATAATGAGAAGTAGATATCCAACGCTTACATGATTGGTAGAAGAAACCACGTGGCGCGAAAAACGGCTTATCTAAACGTTGTAATTTAGAATCATTGTATAGGATATTCACGGTAAAGTGAGCACTTTTGAAGGACCTCTCATTTGTAATAATATTCAATAAATATATTTCATTTTAGCCATAGACGTTAACTTCCGAGCGCTTTGGAATATACACACTGTGNAACAAAATTAACATTATTTTATTTTATTTTATTTTGACCTTAAGCCTTAAGTATTAATTTTGTCAAATTTTGAGTTCTGCGTGTATCTATACATGTATAATATAATAAATGTTTATTTTATCAGACTGTCATGAGAATATTTTTTTGAAAATTTTTTAATGCATTTCATTTGTGTTTCAGTTTTAACGTTAAATAATAAATTTTAAGTCAAAATATTTCAAAGTTAAAATCTTTAAAAGTAGTCTAGGAAATACACCACCGCGGCCCTGATTACATCTAATAATTGCTATGTCAATATAATATTCAACTGAAATTAAATTGTTTCGCTTTAATTTTATAATCAATTTAACACTTATTGAATTATGAATTAAGGTAATAAGACATAACATAACAACTTTTTTCAAAGATATTCTATTTGCAGAAATAGCATTACATAGTTTTGAAAAATACTACTTTTAATTTGTAAGCTAAATATGCATAGCATTAAAGTATGGAGAATTTACCCATATAAATTCAGAAAGAGTACAAATTAATAAATATATATTTATGAATGATCTCATTTCTCTAAAGAAATAACTTATAAATACATATTATCACATTTCACCTAAGTAAGTAACTTCAGATATACAGAATATTTAATTTAGATTTGCAGGCACATTCTTTTAATTTTTTACTTTTACAGTTTTTTTTTTTTTTTAGTTCTCCTTTTTATCAATATAATCCCAACCATTACATCCATATCCTGTAGCGGTTAATAAGAGCACAGATTTGAAAGAACAAGGAGAATCGGACGAGGAGTGCTTTTCTGTCACACTTAAAGACGCCGCCTGTGCTTACGTACTGTAGGTACACGATTTGTGCCAAATTTCACTTTCACGTAATTTAAATTTACGTAAAAAAATGTTTTTTCTCTATTAGTATGTCTGTGTAGAGACTACAAAATCAGATGCGGTTTCTGTGGATCACAAAAATTGCTATAAAGTTGTATTTGATTAAAAATGCATTATACAGTAAAGCTTTTAAACCTTAAATGTTTATTTGCGCAGTTTGCTCAGTACTTGCAATATATTTATTTTGAAATCATTGAACATTGAACTGTAATTACTTTAGCTGAAGTTGCTAGGGCATAGCGCTCGTGTGCGCATGATCTAGATTCTAATCCCGGTTGTTCTTTCACTATTTTTTATTACTAATCAAAACCGTTTAATGAACGTAGAGCCAGACAAATCTTCAGTTGCGCCAACCATATGTTTGTTTGGAGCAACGAAATAACAACAACAAAATATTTTATTGCCCTTANAATTTGGTTACAACAAAATATTTTATTGCCCTTATAAAAAAATTATTTATTTGCGCCAAACAAACTTTGATTTATTCAACAAAACCTTTATGTCATTGTGTTAATTGGTTGGTCATCATAATAAAAAATTGGTCAAATAATCGTAAACATAAAGACGTCTCAACGATCTCTATAAAAGTGGAGATGTTAAATTGTTTTCATTATTTACTTTCTCCCTGCACTCTGGTTCTTGCTATTTATAAAAATGGCGCATTCAATGGAACGGGAGTCTAGAAAGGCTCCAATTTCTTGGCCGTAAACAACATAAATAATGGGGTCCGATTGCAACTCATTTGTTTCGTTGACAAAATAATAATGAGAAGTAGATATCCAACGCTTACATGATTGGTAGAAGAAACCACTTGGCGCGAAAAACGGCTTATCTAAACGTTGTCATCTAGAATAATTGTATAGGATATTCACGGTAAAGTGAGCACTTTTGAAGGACCTCTCATTTGGAATAATATTCAATAAATATATTTCATTTTAGCCATAGACGTTAACTTCCGAGCGCTTTGGAATATACACACTGTGTTTACTACTTACATGGCAATATGTATTTAAAAAGTTCGTTAAATGATAAAAAAAAGACTGGTTGAAACAGTAACTAGGGCTTTAAAAGTGTCCGCTTTACCGTGAACATCCTATACACGCGGATATCTCCATATGGGAAGCGGCGTCGCGCTACTGAACTAGACCAGCTGCCAGATTTCCTAGCAAATGCGGAGCTGACGTGTGCGACGTTCAGAACAGAAGACAATAAACCGGACCTCCTACTAAATAGTTATCCGAAGTCTCCATGGCCACGCTGGCAGTCAGCCGGGGCTCGCTGCTGATCTAATTAGAGTCGCCCACACGGAACTCGCCGTAGATGGCGGCCACCAGAGCACTTCCTTGAGCGCAACTTGCGTCGTGAGCGACCAACCCGCGTGTCCATTGCTGCAGCTGCGACATCTCACGCCTATAAAAAGATTTGACACAACTAACAAAATATCTCATAAAAGCTGTTCTCGGTAAAGTGGTCATTTTCGAAAACCCCGCTTATGATCTACTTGCATGCACGTTGTGTATTCTTCAGCCATAAGTTTAATAAACACTGCCATGTTCCTGATCACTTTATTCACCCACCATTCAAGTAAAACTGTGAAATTAATGGGAAAAATAAATATTATACCGGTGTTTTAATTCTTTGCACTTGTATATATTTTAAAATACAGACAGCAAAATAAATAGTTTCAGTATTCACAATTGTTTACCTAATACTTTTAATTCTACTTTAAAGCATGGAACTACTTTCCCTCATTTGTTGCCAACTTTACTGGGCACACATGTCAGTCGGTGTGTCTGTTAAAATATATGCAGGTAGGGGCAGTCACATTTTTCAAAGGCTCATTTCAAAAGTGCTCACTGTACCGTGAACAGCGTATAGTATTCTTTGAATGGCCCTTGCAGTGGTGGTGAGTATTTGCGAGGGTTAATCACAAAGTATAGCCCAATCGCAGTTACTTCCAACTTTTCTGAAGCACTTCTAAAGTTCTGCTTCCTAGACATTCCTCCGAGTTTAGAAAATTACACCACAGTGACAGCGCACCATATTTGTGCACACTCAGCGTAATAATATTTTGCATAAGAAATATTTTTACTAGGCATTACCAACACACCTATTTTCTTCCTGTTTGTATTTGTATTATTTCTAAGCTAAATGTAATATTTTATAGATGAAATATAAGTAAAAGATAAATGTAGTAAAAAAATAAGGTGTTTTTATTTTAACACACATATCAAATACTTGTGATATTTGAAATATTTAGGAAACAACCAATCACGGCATACGTGGGGTGGTTTTTCAAAGGTTAGATTAAAAAAAGTGCGAAGAAACCGCGAACAGACTACAGTAGCGATTTCCACAGTACAGCTTCTTTCCCATTCACGCTGAGCTAACGTACTTTCACTTTCCTACATAGCCCGCCTGAACGGCAATGAACATCTTCTATCGTTCAGGGAGCTCTTCCAATGAAATTTCACTCCTTACACCACACGACGAAAACCTTTTGAATGGATAGCTGCATAAATATTGATTTTCAAGAAACGAGATACTTGTATTTATCTAAATATAAGACATGTGCAATAGTAAATAAATACTGAAATTGATATATTTTGTGGTTATTTAAATGTTAACGCTCATTAGTTTCTTTAAATGTAGATTAGAAAATAATAATAAGAGTCAAGCAAACTAAAAAAAAATTGCAATAGATTGTTTACGTTACCACGTATGATTGATCGAAGAGTCCCGTGTAATATAAGTCGACAAATTTATACCTCTCGTAGCTTGCGGTTCCGTCCCCACGAGATAGGTATCGCTAAGAGAAATAATTCGAGTTGAATACATGGGTTTTAGCTTTCTTTAAGCCTCCGTACTGAATGTCACCATCTGAGCTGAACGAGCTTCTGCTTCAATGGGCGGTGANACCGCGCAGCTTCTGCTTCAATGGGCGGTGAATGTGGTGATTAGATGTCGCCAGATCCGAATTGCAAGGGGAGATGCAACGCTATTCGGTTCCAAGCCGTTGCGCAGTATCTAACGTTCTTGTTGCGGTGTGTGATTGTTCATTGTCGTGTAGCAGTCCTTTGTCCTGTGGACAGCAGTCCTCTTCGTTCTCCGACGAAATGAAGGAAAATGTGCGCCGTCGCGTGTTCAACTCGGATGGTGAGATCCAGCAAGCGGTGCAGGCCTATGACTCCGGGAGCGACAGCAACGCTTCTTTTCGGAAGGGGCAGAGAAGCTCGTTGAACGATACAAGTGCATCGCCATGCAGATCTCTGTTTAGAAAATTTAAATATGCATTTGTTCAGCATCGGTGGAAATACGGGTCTTATAGGGACACTGCCTTCATTTTTGGTTTGCCCTCGTATTAAAAAAAATTGTTTTCAACATGTTTTTATCCGCTTGCAAAGATATGTTGCCGAATGAAACCAAGTATATGACGTAAAATATTACTAACGCCGAAAATAAGCGAAAAGACGATGTAAATATATACGCAGATAAAGCGTTAAATATATTGCAGAGGGAAATAGGTGAATAACTATAAACTAAACAAAAATAACGAAGGGCGTAATCAAACGTACGGAAATGACAGTTACAGAAATACGCAAAGAACTCTGCGAAGATAGCACTGACGAACACAAAGGCGAAGGTAGTCTGGTTTTCCATCGCAATGTTACTCTGCAGTTTCGTAAGCTGGTAAATAATTACTTTCATTAAATTTTTTTTGTTGCTGCAGATATGTGTATATACAAACATGTATTGAAATATATTAACCTACCAAATATATTTTATGCTGATCAAAATACGACGAACAAAACTTCACCACTTAACAGCGTGAAACTTGCAGCAATAAAAGCAATATATAATTTTAAAAGTAAACTGTTGAAAGCACTTTTTATTGTATTTTGTTTAACTATTTAAATAAATAATTCCTGTTACACGATCCACTTAAAATGCGTAAATTTCAGTTAATGCGACAACCACGCGATACTCAATACTCGCATTGGCAGGTGGTAATAGTATTCGCGCTACTGTCGCTTTACCAGGAATACAGAAAACAAGAGTTTACAAGCAGCACATTGAAAAAAAATCAGCAGAGAAGTGACCGCAGAACAATTATGTTGACGTGTTTGAAGGCAGCAGCACCCAAACTTCTGCACCAGCAACATAATTCCGTTCTGTCTGTTGCGGAAACAATTCGCATATTTCTGAAGCTGCTCTGTATACGGGACTATAAACTTCTTTTGGAGAAACAGTGGACTCTGCTGTACGAACTATTTTTGCTGTTGAAGATACAATCACAAGGAGGAACACAACATACACTTCTGTTGAATTTACTACATACGTTGAAAGCGTTAGCCGCTAAAAAATTCTTACTTTGCATTTGTACCACATACTACTTTTTCTTCAGATAAAATTTTTTTAGGTAGCATGGTTTTCGCAAAATCAAATTTCAAAGTCAAAATTGTACTGTGTTTGTAATACACACATAAAATAAACCAAACCATTTTGCGAAAATCTAAAAAAATTTCCAAAAATTCAGGGGCAGTTACAAATAAAATATCTGCAAACATTTGAGCTTATATTCAGCAATTTTTAGAATTGCAAAAACATTTCCTTGTACGATTTTTTAGATGTCTTGAAGCAGCTCTTGGCATCATCTTTCAGGGTAAATTATCACGTGTAAGTTAGTTTTCACTATTTTACATTCTTAAAACAGTACATTTGTAATTTTGACGTGCATTTGTGCAAAAACATTGTGTTAGAAAAAAGTTTTTTTGCTAGGAAAATTTAATTACTGATAATGTATAAATGTTGGACAGTATATGGAACATATTATATATATTGTAACAGTGCAGATATGTTATGGGTAGAGACCTGCGAAATTAGCTTTATCATTCGGTGGCAGGATAAACTGCACTGCCTCGTACATAAGTGAGCACAGTCAGTGGCTTTGTTGGCCCCAAACCTAAGTGAAGTCACCTACGTGTTTATCTTCGTTGAATAAGATGAGTCAATCCACCGCTGAAGCTAAAACGCTATTGGCTAAAGATTCCCACTCTCAGACATGCTGCCTGCCTATGGCAGAAGTCGGTTAAATGCACAGTAACATGGAGTTCAGTCTGCCGCCAAATAATAATGCAGGTCTCTAGTTATGTGTACATAAATATGACTCCTACAAGTCAATTTTTCTCTGTCGGTGTAGGAAGGCTCTATGTGGCGGCG